>JANFOE010001221.1:0-191400 GCA_025667525.1 Glebionis coronaria
AAGTGAAACTTGAGGGTGATAAATGTCCATGGTACCCAAGCCCTAATCTAAGCCATTGAATTCTTTATGAGTTATTTCCATCAAAACCATTTCAAGAAAAATAAAAAAGATATAGATAGAATTGTATTTTGTTCATTGCATTATTAAAAGTCAAAATCATGCATCATCTAGTTTAGAGTAGTGTAGATGCATTTCATATGGCCAAGGTGGATTAATTATGAGGAAAATGTAAATTTGAGCTTTAATATATAATATTGCATGAGGACATGACAATGTTCAAGTGTAGGGGAATTTGATATGAGCTTAAACTCATATCCTTTTATCAACAAATAACCCTAAAAACATGAGCAAAATACCAATTTATTTGGAAAAAACAGTGTTATGTGGTATGTTTGTGTTTGTGTACACTTGTGTAGGTAAAAAGATACATTTCCAAGCAAACAAGGAAAAATCAAGCTCAAATGGATGAAAAAGACAAAGAAGGATCAAAAGTGACAAGACTTTGAAGTACAAGGACCTATCTTGACAAGTTATCAAAGTTGAAGGACTAAAAGTGCAAATATTGTAAAAAAGTCAAGATTCAAGTCAAACTTGGTCAACTCTCAAGTCAACTCAGTCAAAGGACCTATCTTGACAAGTTATGAAAGTTGAAGGACCAAATATGTCAAAAGAATGAAGATTCTAGCTTAAAACAATAATCTGCCAAGTTGAAGGACCAATTCTGCCAATAATGGAAAGATATGCAAAGTTTAATCCATGTGACAATAAATCAACCAATGAGAAGAAGGGAAAAGGAAGCACACGGATTAAGCAATTAATACCCACTCAGCGTTTGGCATTTATTATCCAATCCCAACAGTTCAATCCGTGTGACCAAAATTCAGCCAATTAAACACTGACACGTGGCATCTTCTTCAAAGGAAAAATTTACCAGGATCGCGTTTTAGCTACAAGCAATTTCATGGAAAGTTTTCAACATCAAACTTGATCGTTTTGAAGAGATAAACACAATGGTGCAAATCAATTACCATGAAATCAATCAATGCAGAAAAGCCCAATTCCTTGTTCATACCTTCAAAAGCAATGTGCAGAATTTTTACACGTGGCAAGCTGGGATTGGTTCTGACACGTCACCAACCCCAACAAACTCTTCCTTCATTTCTATAAATATCTGGATTAGACCTCATTTGTACTTGTAGCTTAAATTTGTAAAAACACATAGTTCTCCATTTCCTTTCCTTTTTCCCTCAATTTTACCCTAGCTACTCAAGAGTCTGACAAACTCTTGAGTTAGTTAGTTAGTTACTAGCTTCCAACAACCTTGTAACCGTTTTCCCATTAATAAATTTTGAATTCAAGCTTTCCCGCCAAAACTGTTCTTACCATTCCTGTTCATTTCTTGCTGATATTGGATACTTTTGTTGCTGTTAAGTGTTTGTTATGATCATTCATTGATCATAACTGACATTGAAGGAGTTTGATAGCTGTTTGATCAGAATTCAGTCATTTCCATAGTTTTTGAAGATTTTCAAGCAGATTGATAGATTCCTGTTGAATTGTAGCTGATATTGTTGATTGATTGATTCCTAGTGATAAGGTGGTGGTTATCACTAGGCTAAGAGAGCTCTGCGCTCCTCTTCTTCTCAAAGGAATTCTACAATAGGTTTTAAAGTTCTTATTTTTGTTCCACTCAACAAGTCTAATGCATGCTATTTTTCTTAGAGTAAACTTGATGGCTGAATGATAAAAGTTGTTTGAAGTTGCTTATTGATTGATCTTTGTGAGTTTGTAGCTTATTTCTGTTACTTGTTCTTTGGATTTGATTAAGATTCTAGTTATCTGCATTAATTCAGTAAATTTTGGTCTTGCATCTTGTTTGTAGTTCTAGTGGAGTTAAGTACTTGCTTTATACTTTTAAACATTTCAATTTGATCACTTAATCTAGCTAGCTATAGATTTTCACTCAGTTTCATTTCAAAATCAAAAAGTCTTCATAAATTTTCATAAAACTCAAATAAAGGAGTGTTTGGGAATAGCTTAACAAAAGTTTTCAAGTATTGAGATTTGGATTTTTAGAGTTCATTTGCAGTCTTTTGGTGGTTATTAAGTGTTCTAAGTCATTTGCAAGTCAAAAACACAGTCAAACAGGCAAATGGCACTTAAAAAGTTTGGGTCAGCCTTATGCATTTTAGTCATTTAGGAACTTGTCATATTGATTAGATCAGTTCTCATTCATTACTTGATGAGTTTTCACTAAATTTGTTCTCAGCTTTAGCTTACATCATAAAGAATCAGATTCCAAAAGGATTTTATACAGTTTACACTAAGCATTTAGAAATAAGCAATTTTCAGATAAGCAGACTTAATGAAAGTTTCTGTAACTTGGAATCTGAAAATCTGTATCTCATTTTCCTCTTCATAAACTTAGTAATTTTTCTTCACAAATCCCATTTAGTAGTTGAGTTACATGATTTTTGAGATTTTTAGCTTTTTGAAAAAAAGCTGGTCAACGCTTGGTCAACATAAGCCCAATTTTAGCTTAATTCATATTCTGAGCTTATTTCTGGATGAAAAAGTTTCTAGTTTGATTTCCCATTCCTTAATTCAGTTGCTTAATCAGTTTTAATAAAAAAATCAAGTTGTGACTGATTAGATTTGGCTATAGCTTATTTTGTGCTTATTGATAAGCACTCTTTTGCTTATTTCTCAATTTTAGCCAATTTCCTTTGACTAGTGTAGCTTATTTTGGATTTGAAACATTTTGCAATTTGTCTCATCAAATTTGATTGAGTAATAAGCTAGAACGAGCTTATTTTCTTGTTTGTCCCGTTTTGTCTTAAAAAGTTTCCATAATTGCCATTTAGTCCCTAGTGTTTTTAACAGTGTGTATAACTGGCTAATCTTCCATGTTTTTAGGGTTTGCAAGTGTTTAGTCCCTGGAGTTTGAAAAATTGTTAAAATCAGTTAGCATTTTGTTAGTTTGTTACATTTTTGGTTAGTTAGTTATAAAATTTGCATTTTTGATCCTTGTAGTTAACTGTTTTGCACTTTTAGTCCCTAGAATTGTTAGAGTTTACATTTCAAGCATTTATCTTTAATAGAATTTACAATTTCAGTCCTTTTAGTTTCATATTTTACATTTTGAGATTTTACTTGAATAAAAACGTGGTATTTGCAATTTGTTTTACATATAAGTAGGTAATATTTTTCCGTTTTGCAAGCATTTGTTGAATTAGCAAATAGATTATCCAAGCAAGCTTAACAACCAAGAACAATTAAAAACCCGATATTGGTTGGACTTTCTATTAGCAAGAACTGAGAAAAAAACAAACTGCATTATACTCAATTGCAGGCGTGCCTATGACTGATTTTGGGCTTAATCGTCAAGTTAGCTAGACCACGTTGACGGCTTCTTTTTTTTTGGTAAATGGAGTTACCCCGGTAAATATATTAACCAAAAAACCAATGTTAAGTACAAATGGAATACGACTGAGATACCGTATTAACCTCAAACCAAAAGCTTGATCAACAAGTGCTTATGACAGGCCATAAACACAGCAACACTAAGCTAACATTACAATTCGAAAACTAGTGTTAAAAACAGCATTAGCAAACTCCAATAAAAAGAAATCTTGGAACCATGCGACCACCCCACAACACCAGCAGCAACATAATGGAAGTAAAGGATCCAGATAAGGCTGCCTCCTTAAAAAACCTTTTTGAGAAAAACCCTGTCCAAAAAACCCCAAAAAGGAAAAAATAGTACAACCCTTACCCGGTACCCCCATCATGAGAAACACTTGAAGACGGAAGTCTCCACCAATCCAAAACAGCCAAAGACCGTGTAGTCATCTTCTTGAATCTGAAGGTAATAAGCTTGAGGTGGACAGTAGAAGTAATGATACTAACAAGTGTATCCATAGAAAGTTGTTTCCCTTTGAACAATCTAGCATTCCGTTCCATCCAAACAAAGTATACAATAGCCGTAACAACCAGGTGAGCAATAATACTAGTAGTAGATTTTCCTTCGGATATTGGTATAAGAAATGCCAAAACATCATCCAAACAAGGAGGAATAGAATCCATACCACAAAGCACCATAGTTTGTGTCCACACCTGTGAAGAATAAGAGCACTAAAAAACAAATGAGAATGAGAATCGGGAGTGACGTTGCAAAGGACAACGAAGTAGGCTTAAATCCACAGCAGGCCCAACATCCCATTGCCGCAAACGATCATGAGTCTTCAGTTTCTGCTTGACAACAAGCCACATATGCACCGAGTGTCGAGGAATACAATGGGAGAACCAAACAACATGGTACCAAACCACAGCCTAGCCTCTGGTTCTCAGCATATCCCAAGCCAGAGCCACAAAAAATGACTGCAAAGAACCATCACCATCACGCCATACCAGAGAATCCGGCCGCCCCTCCTCCAGAGCGGGAACAGGGATAGATACGACAACAGGAAATCTGTCCACCCAATCAGTCGGCCATTTCCAGGCGTTGTTCTCAATCAAATCAGCAACAGTATCATGAAGGGTAAAACCAGACCTAACAATATTGCATACAGTAAGAGTATCCCGTAAAGGACACTCAGCAGCCCACCTATCAAACCACATAGACGCAGTTTTACCATCATGAAACCTATACCAAATAAACGGCCACACACATGTCCTAAGCTGAAGAAGCTGCCAACCCCAACTTACATCACCAATAGAAGGAACATCCCAAAAGCTCTTACCCCTTAACTTATACGAATGTATCCATTGAACCCCTAAGGATTCCTTACGCGTGAGAAGAGACCAAATCTAAGAGGTAATAAGAGCAGCATTAAAATCATCAAGCCTCCTAATACCAAGACCGCCGTCACTTTATGGAATGCAAACATCCTCCCACGCCACCTTTTCTCTCCCTTTTTTCACCTCACCTTGACACCATAAAAAGTTCCTCAAAAGCTGCTCAAGATCATGAATAATCTGAACAGACAGGATAAAAACTGAAGCCCAGTACAAGTGCATAGATGATAACACATATTTAACAAGTTGAAGTCTCCCTGCAGTAGATAGAAATTTGTTTCGCCAATCCTGGACCCGACTCTCCAACTTTTCCACAAGGACTTTGCAATCCTTATAAAGCAGCCTGGACGAGATAAGAGGAACCCCAAGATAACACACTGGCAATGTGCCTTCCGCAAACGACATAAGATCCAGAATGCTAGCTTTCACATCAGGTGGTTTCTCAAGTTAACTTCACTCAAACAAACACAACAAACACAACACACACAACAAACACGACAAAAACAAATAAACACTAAAACGATCCTTATAAAATTCACTCAATTAACAAATCGGCTAGTATTCATGCAAATAATGTCAAGTGATTACGAAGTGGATTTGGTATTTGTTATTTGAAGTTGAAGTGGAATTTCACGAAGGCGTATACTTATTTCATCATCGAGCCTTCTCGCCCCCTTCTACCCTTCTTCTCTAAACCCAGTATATCGAATAATGACTTGCTTGAGCGCTAAAATTTATGATTGAGACTTGAATTATCTAGTTTCCAATGTCAAGGGGTAGATGGTCGACGACATGGATAACAATCACTTAAGGTGTTATGTTGTAGTGCCACACTCACTGGTAGTTGTGGATATTTCAAGAGGTGTTGTACTTCTTATACTTTTCTTGTTTGGGGTATAAGGTACTTAGAACTCTTCTTCTGCACCGTTCATCAATCAACAAAAGTGCAAGCTTAAGTAACGAATTTGGGGGATTATACTTCAGTTTCAAGTTTGGAATATCAGGTTTACTTCACCAGTGGTCAATACAGATAGACGAAAGAATAGAAGGTTGGTAAGTTTAGCCAGAGAGTACAAGAGTAGAGATGTAATCAGCAAACAATTCTCACAAGCAACTTGAGCTACAGAATGTCAACAACGATACTTCATTGTCTAAGAAAATGTTTCATAGGTTCTCGATCTTTCTCAACTATGAAGATTTCTGCTTCAGACACGAACATCTCGCGATTTTGACCGTACACGTCAGATGATGCTTCCGAGAGTTCTTAATAATCATGGGGGAAGAACGTGTACTTTGGAGTACTTAGTTCAACTTCAAGGGGGAAGTATTCTACAAGCGTGAGAAGATTTGTTGCTGATTTCTTGCATGTTCCCCCAAACACATAATCATGAATACCAAAAATGTCAAGGTAGCAGTCACTTGGTGTGGTTTGATTCTCCTTCTACAAAGTTCTTCTGTGCACTTTAAATGTCAAATATAGAAGATTGCTCAAGCTATAGGTTCTGCTCAATACAAGGATATTGGTTTCGGGGGAAGCTGATTCAGAAGCTTCGTCAAAAAGAAGTCTATGAAGAAAGCTTTTCAAGACATGTAGTATAAATTGGGGGGAAGTTAATCCAATTCATACATGATACAATGGTTCCTCAACAAGCAAAGACAAAGAGGATTCAAACTGGGGTACAAGTATTTCTAGAAGACTTGAAGAAAACGACGTCATCCTCAACATTGGAAGCAAACTTAATACTGTCATATTTTTGTTGTATTTGCATTTGTTAGGAACATTATAAGTAATTCCGTATGTATCCACATTGGGGGAAGATTGTTAGCCTTAAAATGTGAGCTACTAACGGAATACAATAGTTTCATAGCCGGGACTTGCAGGGACTATTATTGTCATATGTACGTAGTTCAAGTCCCGTGCTATATATACCTCTCCATACTTCCATGGAGGGGTGAGGGGTGTCATTTCTTGTCTTTACTTTCTCTCTCTCATAAAACACATATTAGAGTATCTCTCTCTCTTTCTCTCACTAACAATGGCTAAACATATCTTCCACCCTCCCCGACCTCTGGATCATAAACCCGTGTTTATAGTGAATCACTAGTTAACAGATAACATAAACATATAAACAATTTTCAGAAATTACATGCCGAACTTCACTTTGTTTAGGGGAGAAATTCAAACCCCTAGTATTCCATGAAGCTATATTAATCATGAGAAACTGTCATATCAGGAGTGCTTGCCCCTGTAAGTAACGAGTTGGTAACATTCTCAACGCTTGACCCTGTTGGAATAGTACCCGGATTATCAACAGCCGTTTTATCCTCCACAATAAGCTCTTCATCCACCTCACTATCACTTGCGTTTATAGGATGCTCTTTAGATCCCGCATCCTCCCAATCAGTTTCACCATCATTACCACTCAAAGCACTAAATGAGTTTGTCACCGTAACTTCCTTTTCCTTCTCATTCACCAACACTTTCTGTTTAGGCACCGTAACTCCATCCCTATCCTTTCCAAGAACGTTAGCATGTTTCTCCCTACTAGCCTCAGATGACTCTCCCTTCTCTACACGTCTATATTGAAAATTAGGCATAGATTTATTGAATTTTATGCCATTAATATACCTCGGCTGCCTAGGCAACGGTTTAGCACCAGCATGCTTCTTCTTGACCTTCACAAAGCCGTGTTCAACATTGCTTGACTTACCTTTATCCATACGTTTAGGGCAATCCTCATTACAATGATCAATAATTTTACATGTCTCACAACGGGGAGGCATATATTCATACTCCACATCCACTGTAGCCAGAGAGTGACCTGAGCCATCTCCAAGGGGAATAGCCATAACAATTGTTTCCTTAAGTTCCTTCTCAACTGACACCTCAACAAGTGCACGCGCATACGTGTTTTACCCCCATGAACTCAAACACATATTAGATGTGTGAGAATCTAGCATAACAGGCTTCCCTATCTGCGTTGTAAGAAAACTCAGTCCCACCTCCGAATACGCCACAATTGGCACATGATGCAACTTTACCCATAACGGAGCTTGTTTAGTCTCCTCTTTCTTTAGAATAGTGTTTGGGGTCCATACATTAAGCAACATAGGAACAAGTCTAATTAGCCACGGTCCATTTTCTAATACCCTATCCATGCCCTCACTTGACTGAAATTGGAACAGAAAGAAATCTTCATGCAGTTGGACTCGTTTTAAGCCAAATTTAGCCCAAGTGTTCTTAACATAGTTTTCCACAAGTAGAAACGCCATCCTCTTGCCAATGAAGTATCCATACAACATATTAGCAAATCTAGAACTCACTTCCTCCATTGTTGTCATTGGTAACGCAACCTTAGCACTTGAGACTACCACATCATTCCTCATCTCAGATATTTTTACAACCTTTTTCATTTGTGTTCCTTGAACCATGGATACAAATGTAGGGACAAACTTACCAACCTTGGCACCAGCCCTCAATTGATGCACTGTAGTGCTCGTACCCACTGATTCAATAAAGTTATCAACCTTGGCATCAACTCTCGATTGATGCACCGTAGTGCTCGTACTTGTAACACACCTAGTTTTACCATATAGCAGCGAAAGCTAATCTGGGGTATTACTTTCAAGGTATCGAAGTCACAATAATAGAAAAACGCTCAAAGAGTCATTTTATTAAAAACTTGTTATCATTCATTATTTAGAGTTAAATAAAACAACTGTACATACACAGTACATCACAGGTTTTTTTCCAAAGATCTAGTTTTATTAGAATGATAACTTTTCAAGACACCACCATCCGTAGCACGCTAGTCTTTTATTCACCTAAAATATATGCTCATAAAATCAACACAACCGTTGAGTGAATTCATAGGTTTAAACATCATTTGAATACAAGTATGACTCCAGGGCTACAGTGTTATACACCCTATATTTTTAAATTCATCACTTCTCATTTATTATTGCACTAACTCGTACATCGCTACTTGACATATCAGTAACAAACAAATTGCCATTAATCAGGTAGTTTGTCGGACTCCTGAGTTTAGCAAAATAAAGTATAACTGTTTAGCCAAGGTAGGAACCTTTAGCTGTGAACAAGAGCGACTTTCCCAAATAGGAGATGTCAGTCTCCAATAGTACTATTCACAATATTAGCGTTCATTTTCTAGAAATGATTAACGGTCACGATTAAAAAGGGACTTTCATTGTAAAACCCGCATATAAATACCATAAACAGTACACTACGTAAAAACACGAATAAATTGAAACTTTTCATTTATAATATACGACATGTGTCACGAATATTAAATACCAAGAACTACGTATATTATTAATGCACGGTAATTATTACGTATAATAAATAAATCACGAACATTTACAACACAAATGAACACGAATACTTTACGTATAATTTTATCCACGAAAAACATATGGTTTTGCCTCTTGGGCTTGGTGTACCTTCGACAACAAGGAGAAAGGAGGGGCCCAGCCCGTTTTGAAAATTAACAAGTAAAACATAACTCTAGGGATTTCAATTTACATTCTTTTTATCAAAAATCAAAAACCCTATCCTCTTGTTTTCTTGAAGCCGCGACAGCCACACTAACAAGGACGATTCATTGTGATTTGATCTTTGGTTTTCACGTAGTTGTGTTTGTGTTTTGATTGCCTTTTCAACCACGCATTCAGTATAATTATAATCTTCATCTTTTCAATTATTTTATTTTAATTACATGTTCTTGAATCTTATAAAATAAAACAAAACATGTTATCGATAATGGTTAATCAAGGAAAAAGGGTTTGTTTGGTTTGTGGTTCGATCCGGCACACCAACCAAGAGCACAAGGCTCTCGGTGGCTATTTTGCACCAACAGCCGAGACCCTTTTGGGGCTCGGTGTGGCTTTGGCTCGAGCAGCGACAACCAAGGCCCCCACAGTGGGTGACCATGGTGCGGCAGGGGATACGCAGGCAAGGCAGGGGATTCACCGGCTGAGGCTGATGGGAACCGTGACCTCAGCAGCGGCAGCCGGCTGCACAGCTACTGGTCACCACTGGTCACCACCGCAGTCGTGGCTGTTGATGGTGAGTTGGTGTCGGGTTTTGTTTCTCGGGCTCGGGGCTCGGGATACATTTTATTTAACATTATTTTATTTAGTTAATTAATTAAATTAATTTACTTCACTAATTAATTTATTTAATTAAAATCATGACTTAGTTATATTATTAAAAATAATAATACATGTTTTAACCTAAGTATTTTTATTTAGACATTGTTTTGTTAATTAATTATTTTACTTAATTTACATGAACTAGTAATTAGTTAATTATTTAATTCATAACTTAGGTTATTTTATTTAATTAGATAAATCATGTATAACCTAAGTATTTATTTGACTTAATTAAATTAGACCATGACATAATATAATTAAATTGTATAAGGTAAGTTTATTAAGTGACCATGAAATTTTTTTAATTAATAAACCATGCTTTATCATTATTAATTAATAATAACTTTAGCCTAAGTATTTAATTTAACGGACTTTACTAATAAATTATCATGACTTATAACATATGATTAATAAGCACTAGTGTGAAAGTCCGACATTTTCAGGTAGTAAATTTATCCTCGTAAATTATTTTGAAATTTTATTTTTGTGTTGGTTCATGAACTCACATAATTATGGGAAGAATTAGGGTTTACGTGCATAATTTAACGTCTTTTACGTTTAAACCGAAAACCCTAGGTTTACGTATTTACGCTTTTGTGCTCCGTTTTTTATGAGACAAATTTTATTAGAGTCGTTTTGTGCCGTAGTTTCATATATTACAAAAATGTTTTTCGTAAATCGATCCGAGGGCACGTAAATCGAGGAAACTAGAATCGAGGAGTACCCATAAAATAATGGAGATGAGACAAGTATTACACTTGTCCCACCCCCATAGTGGGCGGATTCACCAAGAGGGAACCCCTCTTTGGTGTCAAATTTTGGCTAAGTGTATGAGACACTTGTCTCATACTTTGACTAGATACATAAACTAAACCTTCACACACACACCTCATTTTTTATGTGTTTGTAAAAAGTTTGCTCAATCTCTCCTCCCTCCTCTCTTGTATCCGTCCACCATCACCACCACTTCACCATTTTCATAAAATTTTAACCTAAAACCTAAGCTACAATCAAGAAATGATGAAAACCACATGATATAAAGATGATGTGAAGTGATTTCAATTAGTGAAAGAAGGTTTTCTATGAAGTTTGGGCTGATTTCTAAAGAAAGTTTACACATTAGGAGATCAAGGTGGTTGGGTACAAAGATCAAGCCTTGTTCATCCATATTTCATCATTTTCTATCATTCTTGTTGGTATAACCATATTTCTTTCTTTACATTTGTTGTATTTGTTTATTTACTTTCAAATGTATATGTATGATAGTTATAAATGATGATCAAGAGTTTATGGTGGGACCCTATGTTAATAGATTAGATTAAAAATGGTTTGTCACATATAAAACACTAGTAAACATGACTTTTTCATACTAAAATGAGTAGGCTGTGAAAAACATTAAGGGTCAACATTTTTAGTTGATTAAATGGATTAGATGATTTGATATAATGATAGATAAATGATTTTTAAACAAGTGGTTAATTGGCCACACAATAGAATGTTAAAAATGAGCAAGATATGGCCAAAATACTTTTGATGTGCAAATCTGACTGGTCTGTCTTGGACGAATTAAAAGTCATATTTAGGGGTTGTATGAGAAGGAGCCATAGAAGAATAAATTGTAGAGCATAATATGTAGTTTATACAGCAAATATTTGAGGTTCTAAGTCATTATAGAACTCAAGTTATGCTAAAAATGGTGGACATGAGTTTTTACATCAGAATTCATATAAGACCTTTGTACATAAAATGGTAATACAAGGTGAATTTATATATAAGTAAATATGAAAAAGATAAATATTTTATTATAACCATTATGAAAATATGTTTATATACTAGAATAAATAAATATCACATTTTATTAAAACAAAACTCAAATAGTTTTCTAACTACAAACTATATACATGACTTTTACGTCTTTTCGGCTAAAACCGAAAAGATGGCGGTTTCGTCAAATAAATAGATGGTCGGACCCATTTAATGTAAGATTTTTATAAGACACCTACTGATATAGAAACACTTTTAACAAGCAAAAATCGACAAACCCGAGCTATGTGACTTATGGACCTGTAATGGACCAAATTAGCCTTGTTGGACCACTAGGCCCGACTAGTTTGACTTAGCACTATTGGACTCTCTCATGGGCTCAACCCATTTGGGCCCAACATATGAGTAGAGGCCTGGTCCTAAATGGATAAATGGACTAATAGAACATATTGGACTCTTATTGGGCCTATTGGGCCTTAACGCTTAAATGGGCTAAAATTAGTGTAAACTGGATTAAGTTAACTAGATGCTTAACAACTAATAATATTGTGTAAAGTGATAAATCTCACTTGATCATCATGTTTATGACTTGATTACATATAAATAACAACTTTTTATAAATATTATTCGGCATAGTGTAAGATCGAGTATTATTTGTTTAGGTATCCCGTAATCGCGACGCGCGCCATACACCTTAGTTGCTGATAACCCGCCTTCCAAACAAACCTGAGTTCATATCCTCGCACTCTTTTAAATGTTTTATGAAATGTTTTATAAACCCGCGAGGGAGATAACATACTAGTTTTAATAAAAATAGAACACAAGTGGTCCTGATTGTATGCTTATTGATATGCACCCGATTGATATGATGACCCAATGAATGATTGTAATGGATTATTATTAGTTAGGTTATGTCACTATAAGTCCTATTAGCATGAATTGTGAACTACCGGGAGTTGGTAGACGCTTATGCATATAATAGTACTATTTGGAGAAGATCACCCCAGTTCGCGTCTTGACGGCTGATCCCCGTCGTGTCACATTGATTGGCAAGCGAATTTATGTATGAGAGTGATATATTTAGCGTGATTTTTGTGACGACGCGCTTGGGAAAATGAATTCCGGGCTAGCTACCCGATATATATATTATAGAAAGGTAACAATGTCATGCGGCTTATAATAATCCGATAATAATACCGATAATGGTAACACTGAGGCTGCGGTCTCAGGAATAGTGTATGATATATGATTTGAATTATAATATATTCCCTGACTAGCAATATGGGGTCTTATGACTGATATTATGCTTGTGTTCTGCTTTTCATAACTGTTCTTACATAACGGTTTTTTACTAAACTCTATGAATTCACTCGGCATTCGCTGATTTATTTTTCGCATGTTTTATCTCAGGTGCTTGAAGGTAACTTGAACGGAGATAGACTCTGATGGCCCACTTATTAATAATATTCATTCGAAACATGTTTTGTAACTTTATGACTCTAAAACTGGGGACCTTGTGTAAACTCTAAACTCTTATTCAGATGAATGTATGTTTGGATTTGTACAAACCTTTTTATGCGTTGTCTATGATTTAAGTTATTGGGCTAACCCGTAACACTCTATTGAACCTTCCGCTGATCCGATACAAAATTTGAGAGTGTTACAGTTTGGTATCAGAGCGCACGTTATAGAGAACTAAAGATTTTAAAACCAAGGTTTTAAACAAAACATTTCAAAAATCTTTTAACTATGAATATTTTTTTGAATAAATATTTTGAGTAAAATGTTTAAAAATCTTTTGACTATAACGGTGCCAAAGATCTCCGATGTTACCAACAAGCCTTATTGAGAAGACATATTTTTGGATTTATAATCTAAATTATATATGTCGTGATTTCAGTACATAACTGTTTAATAATTATTTTTACGCTAATACGAGATATATTATATAATGCAGATTTGTCATGGCAGACCCTAACATTCCCGTAGAGAACCCCGCTATTCCTGAACCTAACTTAGATGATAAATGATGTAGCGGTTTTTAGTCGTTTTACTTACCTTTAGGAAAAAGCAAGCAAACACTAAAGTCGCGGTAAGTATTAATCAATACGTTTTAGGAAAAACGTAAAGACGACAATCGAGTTCGTTCTCGGTGGAGGTATGGTGTTTAGCCAACAATTATAGACGTATTTAATCGAGTTATTACGTTTTTGGGAAGACGAAAAGAAAAGAAAAAGGAGACGAGTTACGCTCGAAACGGACGAAAACGCGCGAACGTACGAACGTAAAAACGCGACCCAACGAAAAATTTCACCTAAATAATTATTAAAAATATCTAAAAACACCTAAAAAGTCTAACTAAGACTACGCAAACCAAAAAAATTGAAAACTTTTAAATTAATTTATATTAATTTTTAAAGTTTATTAAAAAATCTAAAAATAAAACTAGCTAAGAAAAAGACAAAATAAAAACTTTTTATTCTTAAACCTAAAGTAATATATTCAAAACCTAAAAAAAAATATTTTTTGAAAATTTTTATAAACTTTTTTCTATTTTTTATGACTTTTCTAAAATTTAAAACTAAAATAATCCTAGAAAATGAAATAATAAAAAGAAAATTATGAAATTTAAATTAAAAAAAAAACAAATCTATTTTTTTTACGTCCTAAATGACAAAAGAAAATTTTAGAAAAAAGAATTATATTTTTTCGATTTTTATATTTTTTATTATGAATTAAATACTATTAAAACTAATTAAATGATTTAAATATATTAAATAATCTCTTTTTTTTTTTAAATAACTTTTTTTTTTTTACACTAGTTCTCCTTCCTCCCAGTTCTTTATGTGACACTTTTTTGTGTCACAAAACTGTCAAAAATTAGAGGCCTCCTCCCTCCCAAAACTATAAGCGACACTTTTTTTTCAAAAAGTGTCGCGATAGCCTATTTTCACTCTCTGTAACAGGGGGCTTGTTGAAGCTCGGATTTTCTTGGATTTGCTTGGTTTTAGGGACTTTTCGTGGCGTTTTTGGGCACAAGAGGCACCCCCACAAGCATTGACTTGTGGGGAGTCAATAATAACACACAAAAACACAAACACAATACACAGATTACCCTAATAAGCACCAAATGTTCAGCAAAAAGCTATTAGAAAAGAAAAGAAAAAGGAACTATGCACACAATGGGTATTATGCAAGCTAGCAGGTACACGTTTTCTTCTTTTAGCTTTGGTGCACAAACTACTAACCACTACTCAATATTTAAAACACTCAAAGATTCAACACAATCACAACCAAAAATGCCAGATTTTATCAGAAACTTGCAAGTCCTAAATCTTTCTTTGGTATTCTTTGGTATGCTAGTCTTAGCTGTTGGTTCACAAGGGAACCCACAAGCGTTTTGGCTTGTGGGATTTGGGGAATGCTCACTTGTATAGTCAAATAGCCAAAAACACCAAATGCTACACAACCAACATCAACAAATTACGCCTAAATCTGACTGTGATAGACACAACAGTCCACACTCTTAATTCTTTTTGGTGTCTTTGGTTTTTGCTGTGGTAATGGCAGTGGGTACCCAAACCTATGCAAAGCACAAACAAAACTCGTCCTCTAATCACAATTCACGCCACAACTTAGGACACCAATGACTGCAGGTCACTTTTTGTTTTTGGGTCGCTTTCTACTGTTTGCTGTTGGTTACTCAGGCAACAAACACACAACAACCAAGCACATACTATCTAAAATCTTAACAACGAACCACTAATAATCTTAAATCCCGACTCCTATGCGCCAGCAAGCTAGAACCAACTCCAAATGCTACTTTCAAAATCCTTAAACCACAACAATTTAGGCGCTCTGAGAAAGTTTGTTATTTTTGATGTTGGTTCAACTATGCATCCCACAAGAAGTTGCTTGTGGGACTTGGGGGATGCCAGGTACTAAATCACAAGAACACTACACGCGTACTATATCAGGCACCACAAATCAAGCAGGGACACTTTTTCCTTAGGTGTTCACTTCGAATTTGCTGTTTGGTGTTGGAATACACAGGCACTCAAAACCACAAACTCAACAACGTGATAACACAAATCGAGCCGCACTTAATTACCCTTAAGAATACTCTATCCACAAAAACAAGTACCTAGATCCACGAACACAAATTGACTGAAAATCTAAAATAGACCTAGGCCTAATAGGTTTCAAAGGGGCAAATCTCAAACCACAAATCCTAAATACACCTATATACCTATCTGATTACTTTAAGACTTGAAAATACGAGAATGACTAGATTTTGATTTAATGAGTACCAAGTGAAACCTTAAGCAGAAGTCTACTACTACTAACCTTAGAATTCAAATGAAATTGAACTTAAACGTAAGACTAAGCTACTGAAAGGAAATATGAACTCTTCCAAACACAAAGTCCAACTCAAAATCTATAGCTAATGGTTTTCCAGTTATGAGCAGATTTATACCAAAACGTGAAAAACAAAGTTTAAAACTAAACACCCTATTTTTTTTTTGTGAAAACCGACTCTCCTACACCTAAGAGATACGCAGAGCTAAGTGTGGGCTATTGTAGATAACTCATACACTTAACCCACACTGTCCCAAACATCCTATTAAGTTAGAAAAGGAAGATATCTTAAAGCTTTTGTTATGAAAACGCCACCAATGGCCAGATTTTAACTGATAATGAAAAAATACCCCACAAATCACAGATTATAATCACTTATTATAATCACATAGCACACATTCCTACAACAAGAACACATTCAGAAACACTAAATGGACGAAAAATGAAAAAGGGGAATAAGACGAACCTACAAGGTGTACATCCACACCTTGGAATGGTCAAGCTTATGTGCTAGCGAAACAAGCACAAGCCTCCAAAGGTACATGCTAAGATCAACAAACGTGAACAATAATAACAAACTGATTTTTTTTTTCTTCCACTTTCTTTCTTGAAAACGTTACTCACACAAACCTTTTTTTTTTCGAATACACAAGATACCAACTTTTCAAAACTTTTGCAAAGAAAACTTAAATGGTAACCAACAGTAAAATAACACAAACTCACACCACGAATTTGATCAAGTGTTGTGGATCTTCAAGCTAAAATTCAGTCAAGAATCTTAATTTGAATAAAACATAAAATGTAATTTTGAAAAGAATGTAAACGACTGGAAATTAAATGCTGGAAAAGTAAACGTAATTAAAAGACAAATGGAACTCAAACTTCTTTCATTTATATTGTATCAAAATTACAATAAAATTCAAGAAAAGTTGGAACAAGGGATCACCAACAAGCTTGGGTCTCCTTTTATAGCTATAATAAGAACTATCTAGAATCTAAAAACCCTAATAAATTGATAATCCGAAAATACCCTTGAAATTGTTCTTGGTCAAAGGTGCCTTCTTGTGATTCTGCCATCCCATGTGATCTTCCAGCTGGAATCTTTGATCATAACCGTTTGATAAGAATTGGGGACCAAGGAAACAAGTATAGCCATTAGATGTGTCGTTTTTTTGGGGTTTGAGGGACAAAGACAGGGCAAGGAACCCATGTGGGTGTGTCCACAGTGGTGATGTGGCAAGGTTTAATGGTGGGGTTCTGCTTAGGACACCATAAATTACGATTCTGGAGAAGGGATTAATGGGTTATGGGGTAATTAAGGGATTTGGGATTT
This sequence comes from Glebionis coronaria, assembly GCA_025667525.1. NCBI lineage: Eukaryota > Viridiplantae > Streptophyta > Magnoliopsida > Asterales > Asteraceae > Glebionis > Glebionis coronaria. The sequence goes on from JANFOE010001221.1 coordinate 17,426, forward strand.
AGGGTTTATAAGGTTGAAAAGGGGACGAATGATTTGTTTGGGGAGGGTACCGGGGTGTTAAGTGGTTTGTTTAATAAACAAATATTAGTTAAAAACTAATAATAATTTATTAAACATGTTTAAGTGGGAGAAGGGTCGGGTTGTAGGGTTGTTGGTAGGTTTAAATGGGTCATGGGGGTGACGTGGCAATGGATAACTGGTGGGTTTGGTTGGGTGGATAGATAATGAGGTTAAATGTTAAGTAATTTTGGTGTAATGGCAGAATTGGTCCCCCACTTAACAATACTCTTTAAACAACTTTTCATCCAAAGTCCTTATGGCTTGTCATCGTTAGTCCTTTTGTTGGAATGAGGACTAATGTTGCATTTTCTTCAACTTTAAGGGATCAATTTGTAAATTCTTCATACTTTAGGGACCCCAAAGTAATTTTTAGATTATTAGGGGTATAAAGTGTCAATCTTCAAAACTTGAGGGACCAAACTTGACAAATCTTCAAACTTAAGGGTCTTTTTGGAAAATTCACAAAACGGGTCCGGTTCATTGTGCGGCTTCGTTTCCCGTGTTCGTTTTTGATTATTTTTGTGATCTTTTGTCATTTTCTCGATATTCGTACCTAAAATACACATTGAGCAAACACAAGCATATATATGGCCCTTTTTAGGATATTTTAACCGTTTTAAGCCCGTTTTGGACGATGAGACTATGTATAAAAGCAGTCTCATCACTCCCCCATACTAAACCATTGTCGTGCCCTCACGCAATGCTAGAATAAAGTATCGTAGCATCTCCAAAATTCATTTTTATGATGACATTTACTGAAGACATAAATTTAAATAAACTACTACACGTGTTTTAGACATAATGTATTGTTTTCATCACGATTAAGTGACTTTTGGGATCATAGAACAAGAACACGTGAATGCTTCGTTAGAAATAATTTCGTCGTCCTCGATTTTCACCCAATTCCATGCTAAGCGTGTAACGAGATCATTGTTATTATAAGTTAGCAACACGATCACATCTCATGAGTGTTAATTACGAACCTAAACTCCCTTATTCCTACTTGGTATCTCTTATATTTTATTTTGTCTTAATGATCACGAGGATACATCATCGACTTATGCGTGAATAGAGATTAAGTCCAAAAATAGAGTCTTAACGGTGTAACCAAAATCATTAAATTACTAATTCATCCTAATAGACAACGATGTCAAAAAATTAAGTCAACAAGAAGAATCGATAAACACGGTTTTATAACGGTTTTGAACATGAGACTTATTACCAAGACTTTTATACGCCCCCTAACGGAAGGGCCTTATTATCTTTGGTTTACCTCCATCTTTTATTCAACTTCGCCATGAAGCTTTTATTATGACTTCGGTCTTGCCTTGCCTTTTATTATCCGCCTCATCGGTGGTTTTATTAGCCAAAGACGTATATCCTCACGCTAAAGCGAATTTTGGATCTTTAAAGCTTCGAAGATTAAGGCTTGATTCACTTTTAATTTTGCATAGATTTTAGGCCTTGTGGGGCTTCAAATTGTTTGCTAGATTTAGGTGAGCACTTGAAATCTTATTATTGGGTGAAGCTTTCGATTATTGGGGTGCCAATACTTCAAAACCGTGACGCTGGCGATACCTTAATGTTTTCCCAATTTAATTACACGGAAGCTACTAGAAAAGACTAGAAACCCAACAATCCTAACTAAACCGCTAAATCAATATTTATTAACAATTTATTATCAAAAGCGTGGGGAGAATAAGCTAATAATTACTACACATGAGATCGTGACGATTACGAGACTTATAAATAACTCTATCATTTCTCGTCCTCATTTAAGAGACTTAGCCTAAAAAGTTAAGGAATCGAAGCTAAGTGCTCAACACGCACGGTCGAGTCAAAAATTACTCTTATTCTCACCATCGGAAAACCTACATTCGTGTCTTAAACACTTATGAAAAACTAGAAAAATTTTAAAATTTGACAATTTTTAGCCTTATTTTGCATAAAACGATAACAAAAAGATGAAATTTTGGATTGCGTGGTGACGTAAGCAAGGTGAAGTATCTATTCACCCCCCATACTAAAGTTAAACATTGTCCTCAATGTTTCGAGTCTAGGGGTGCAAACACCCCCATACTAGAGACGTAGTCGAATGCTTAATCTAGCATGGAAAAGGTGTAACCATTAAATTAATAGCCGTTTATGAAGTGTGCTAAAAACCTAAGGTTAGAACAATAAAGGATACATCATGTGGATATCGAGAATGTATTCAAAGCAACGATCGAAGCTCGAGTAAAACGAACACGAGATGCTTCATCGTGATGATAAGGACCTAGATTACACAATCAAAAACAACCACGAGACAAAGGTCGGAAGGGCACAAATCCCCTCATTAGGTTAACTAAAAAGCAATAATATTTACAAGGATAAGCATGAGAATTCCCCCATGAGGCACCTTGTTTTTGATAACCGAGTCAAAAGCTCGACTCGAATCCCCATAAATGTGATCATTTAGGGATTATCTTGGTTCGGTCATTTTTGGTGGGACTTACATGTAATCAAGGCCCAAAAGCAACCGTGAATAAAGGCAAAGCCTTTATACCGGGATCGAAGATCGTATCCTCACATTTTGTTGAAAATAAAATACGCAAAGCCGGAGGATACGTCTTGTAAGGAAGAAAACTCCTTACGACGTAGGTAAACTCATCATATCCGAGGGGGTGGGTAGGTTCACTTTGAAACGAAGGTAAAATTAAAAGAGAATTACTCAAAATAGGAGTTTCAAAATTTCCCCCCGGATCGAAGGCATAAGCCTCACTAAAATCCTCATTCTCATCGAGAGGCGGTCCATCGGTGAACCCCTCGAGAATGGAAACGTCATGAGTAGAAAAATAAGTCTCAACCGTATGAGACGTCGGGAGGGTGACTAGCAAATCCGGCTCATCGAGTTTAGAATCCTTAGAATCCTCACTCTCGATGTCCTCGAACGTCTCATCAAAGAGAGGATTTACGTCACCAAAGATGAACGCGTCATCAAATTCGAATAAAGGGTTCGAGAAGATTTTAAAAACGGTATTTTGAACGTCCTCGTCGATTAGTGACTCGTCATCACTAGCGGAAAAATCATCGTCATTGAAAAGCGGGTTCGAAAAAGTCGTTGATTCTCTCCCCCGAAGTGTCAATGGGAGAGACATCATCACAAGAAATTGATTCACACTCACTATTGTGATTTGCCTCGTTGGAATCTTCGTGGAAAAATTCATCGAGAGCAAAATCACTTACCTCATCTTCGGAGAAAACTGTAGGCTCACTTTGGATTGGAATAGGGATCTCGACACTAGGATTAGTGCCAAGATTCGTCTCCCCCATACTTAGAGAGGCATCGGTTTCCGTAGTGGGTATAGGAGTAAAAGGCTCTTCATTTGAAGATTTTGCCTTAGTAGTTTCGACATCGGCGTCGAAAAACGTATCAATGTGAGCAAGGCCATCGGCGAACTTCTCACATGATAAATCCATAATCTCACACGGTGTGGGATTAGGAATAAAAGGCTCGTCACTTGACGTTGTAGCCTTGATGGTTTCAAGTTGGTCCTTCGGAGGGATCGAATGCGGGTTTTCAAAAGACGTGGAAATAGTAGTAACGCGTCCCTCCGGAATTAAATTTTGATACTCTTCAAAAATCGAGGGGTCAATGATTCTCCTTAAAACCTTATCAATTTCTTCTTTTTCAAAATCACTTAACGGACTATCTTCGTCAAAATCTTGTGTATTTTGATTTCGAAAATCTTTGATAATTTTAACTTCATTAGAAAAATTAGGTTCTAAAGGTTTAACATTCATCGTTCCAACACGTGCTACGAGTTTTTCTTGTTGTTTATCTTCAAAAACATTTTCAAAAACCTCGTTCGTTGACACCCTCGTTTTTTCATCTTCGATGCTCTTTTCAACCTCTTCAACAATTGGGTTATTATTTCTTTCCATAATTAGTTGAAAGAGCATATCAAGTCGTTCATTGAAACGATTAGAACTTTCGTCGATGCGGCTAGAACCGAGATCATCATCGAAAATATGTTGTGGAGATGATTGGTCAAAATTGGAATCGTAACATGGATCGGGCTCCTGGGAATTTTGAGGATCGAGATTGTATGGTGGGGCCTCAAAATTATCAAAAACGGAATTATCGTATGAATTGGGCTCATCATAATCCATTGGTTTGCAAGAAAAAGTATCGTGAGGCCCCCCACAATTGTCGCAACACGGATTTTGAGAAAAATCCGGTTCGTCGTATGGATAACCACCCCCATTGTCGTAATTGTACCCCATGTCGTGTGATTCGTCAAAACCGGAAAATTGATTGTCGAAATACGTATTTTGGTTCATCGGTTGACAATCGTACCCATAGTGAGGTTCATCTCCACAATTCTCGCACGACGGTGGGTATTGCGAAGATTGGTCAACGAAATTCGGATTCGGCTCGTGATTGTGACCATTTGGGTATTGAATTGGACACTTATACTGCCAATGGGAAGGGCTTCCACAATATAGGCAATGGAGGTGACGTTCCTCATTAGAAGTATACAAACAATTGGTCGGATTACATGAGGGACAAGATCTAAAATCTACATAGTCGATATGATCTCCGCACCTTTCGCATATACACCATGGACATGATACGGAACTAAACAATCGTCTCCCACAACCTAGGCAATGAAAATCCATGAAGAATTAAAATTTAGAGGGGTTGAGAAAAAGAATTATGAAAATAGAGGGAAAAATCGAAGAATCTTTTTGTTGTTTTTGGTTTTTTAATTTTTTTTGGAATTTTTGTGTATTACGTAGAAATTAATCTACAAAAATTATCCACGAATCGAAGGTCTCGATTAATGAATCCAAGAGGAGTGAAGGCAATTACGTGAAGTAAATACCTTCGTCGACTTTGAAACGTTGGCGGAACGCCAAAATGTTTTGAGGTTCAATAATTAAAACTCACAAAAATAGATTAATAATACTTGATGTGGCAAACCCCTAATTAATCGTCACTTTCAAAATACGCACAAGCGAGCGGAGAAAACGAGGCGGCGCGAAGCACTTAAGAGCCTTTTTTCCTTAGGTCGTGAAATACAACCGCCTTATACCCACCTTATAGTTTGTATTTATCGAGATTAAACCAATTAAGAGTATTTATCTATTTTGCCTTTGAATTCGATACAACAATAGTGACCGGAACGCTCAACTATTGAGGTGCGATTTCTCGCGTATTTGGATAATTATTGTGTATTAGTTGTTCTACGTAAATACAATATATTATGCACAATAAAAACGAGAAAACGATTTTGTGTTAATAGAGTTCTATTTAACACTATTTATTTGTATGGCTAATAGTATAGAAAAATAAAAAGAAGTATTTACGATAAAAACGTAAACACTCAAATAAACACGATAAATAAATATGGCTAAACACACCTCCCCGGCAGCGGCGCCATTTTTGATGTAGCGGTTTTTAGTCGTTTTACTTACCTTTAGGAAAAAGCAAGCAAACACTAAAGTCGCGGTAAGTATTAATCAATACGTTTTAGGAAAAACGTAAAGACGACAATCGAGTTCGTTCTCGGTGGAGGTATGGTGTTTAGCCAACAATTATAGACGTATTTAATCGAGTTATTACGTTTTTGGGAAGACGAAAAGAAAAGAAAAAGGAGACGAGTTACGCTCGAAACGGACGAAAACGCGCGAACGTACGAACGTAAAAACGCGACCCAACGAAAAATTTCACCTAAATAATTATTAAAAATATCTAAAAACACCTAAAAAGTCTAACTAAGAAAACTACGCAAACCAAAAAAATTGAAAACTTTTAAATTAATTTATATTAATTTTTAAATTTTATTAAAAAATCTAAAAATAAAACTAGCTAAGAAAAAGACAAAATAAAAACTTTTTATTCTTAAACCTAAAGTAATATATTTAAAACCTAAAAAAAAATATTTTTTGAAAATTTTTTATAAACTTTTTTCTATTTTTTATGACTTTTCTAAAATTTAAAACTAAAATAATCCTAGAAAATGAAATGATAAAAAGAAAATTATGAAATTTAAATTAAAAAAAACAAATCTATTTTTTTTTACGTCCTAAATGACAAAAGAAAATTTTGGAAAAAAGAATTATATTTTTTCGATTTTTATATTTTTTATTATGAATCAAATACTATTAAAACTAATTAAATGATTTAAATATATTAAATGATCTCTTTTTTTTTTTTTAAATAACTTTTTTTTTTTTTACACTAGTTCTCCTTCCTCCCAGTTCTTTATGTGACACTTTTTTGTGTCACAAAACTGTCACAAATTAGAGGCCTCCTCCCTCCCAAAACTATAAGCGACACTTTTATTTCAAAAAGTGTCGCGATAGCCTATTTTCACTCTCTGGAATAGGGGGCTTGTTGAAGCTCGGATTTGCTTGGATTTGCTTGGTTTTAGGGACTTTTCGTGGCGTTTTTGGGCACAAGAGACACCCCCACAAGCATTGACTTGTGGGGAGTCAATAATAACACACAAAAACACAAACACAATACACAGATTACCCTAATAAGCACCAAATGTTCAGCAAAAAGCTATTAGAAAAGAAAAGAAAAAGGAACTATGCACACAATGGGTATTATGCAAGCTAGCAGGTACACGTTTTCTTCTTTTAGCTTTGGTGCACAGACTACTAACCACTACTCAATATTTAAAACACTCAAAGATTCAACACAATCACAACCAAAAATGCCAGATTTTATCAGAAACTTGCAAGTCCTAAATCTTTCTTTGGTATTCTTTGGTATGCTAGTCTTAGCTGTTGGTTCACAAGGGAACCCACAAGCGTTTTGGCTTGTGGGATTTGGGGAATGCTCACTTGTATAGTCAAATAGCCAAAAACACCAAATGCTACACAACCAACATCAACAAATTACGCCTAAATTTGACTGTGATAGACACAACAGTCCACACTCTTAATTCTTTTTGGTGTCTTTGGTTTTTGCTGTGGTAATGGCAGTGGGTACCCAAACCTATGAAAAGCACAAACAAAACTCGTCCTCTAATCACAATTCACGCCACAACTTAGGACACCAATGACTGCAGGTCACTTTTTGTTTTTGGGTCGCTTTCTACTGTTTGCTGTTGGTTACTCAGGCAACAAACACACAAGAACCAAGCACACACTATCTAAAATCTTAACAACGAACCACTAATAATCTTAAATCCCGACTCCTATGCGCCAGCAAGCTAGAACCAACTCCAAATGCTACTTTCAAAATCCTTAAACCACAACAATTTAGGCGCTCTGAGAAAGTTTGTTATTTTTGCTGTTGGTTCAACTATGCATCCCACAAGCAGTTGCTTGTGGGACTTGGGGGATGCCAGGTACTAAATCACAAGAACACTACACGCGTACTATATCAGGCACCACAAATCAAGCAGGGACACTTTTTCCTTAGGTGTTCACTTCGAATTTGCTGTTTGGTGTTGGAATACACAGGCACTCAAAACCACAAACTCAACAACGTGATAACACAAATCGAGCCGCACTTAATTACCCTTAAGAATACTCTATCCACAGAAACAAGTACCTAGATCCACGAACACAAATTGACTGAAAATCTAAAATAGACCTAGGCCTAATAGGTTTCAAAGGGGCAAATCTCAAACCACAAATCCTAAATACACCTATATACCTATCTGATTACTTTAAGACTTGAAAATACGAGAATGACTAGATTTTGATTTAATGAGTACCAAGTGAAACCTTAAGCAGAAGTCTACTACTACTAACCTTAGAATTCAAATGAAATTGAACTTAAACGTAAGACTAAGCTACTGAAAGGAAATATGAACTCTTCCAAACACAAAGTCCAACTCAAAATCTATAGCTAATGGTTTTCCGGTTATGAGCAGATTTATACCAAAACGTGAAAAACAAAGTTTAAAACTAAACACCCTAATTTTTTTTGTGAAAACCGACTCTCCTACACCTAAGAGATACGCAGAGCTAAGTGTGGGCTATTGTAATAACTCATACACTTAACCCACACTGTCCCAAACATCCTATTAAGTTAGAAAAGGAAGATATCTTAAAGCTTTTGTTATGAAAACGCCACCAATGGCCAGATTTTAACTGATAATGAAAAAATACCCCACAAATCACAGATTATAATCACTTATTATAATCACATAGCACACATTCCTACAACAAGAACACATTCAGAAACACTAAATGGACGAAAAATGAAAAAGGGGAATAAGACGAACCTACAAGGTGTACATCCACACCTTGGAATGGTCAAGCTTATGTGCTAGCGAAACAAGCACAAGCCTCCAAAGGTACCTGCTAAGATCAACAAATGTGAACAATAATAACAAACTGAATTTTTTTTCTTCCACTTTCTTTCTTGAAAACGTTACTCACACAAACCTTTTTATTTTTCGAATACACAAGATACCAACTTTTCAAAACTTTTGCAAAGAAAACTTAAATGGTAACCAACAGTAAAATAACACAAACTCACACCACGAATTTGATCAAGTGTTGTGGATCTTCAAGCTAAAATTCAGTCAAGAATCTTAATTTGAATAAAACATAAAATGTAATTTTGAAAAGAATGTAAATGACTGGAAATTAAATGCTGGAAAAGTAAACGTAATTAAAAGACAAATGGAACTCAAACTTCTTTCATTTATATTGTATCAAAATTACAATAAAATTCAAGAAAAGTTGGAACAAGGGATCACCAACAAGCTTGGGTCTCCTTTTATAGCTATAATAAGAACTATCTAGAATCTAAAAACCCTAATAAATTGATAATCCGAAAATACCCTTGAAATTGTTCTTGGTCAAAGGTGCCTTCTTGTGATTCTGCCATCCCATGTGATCTTCCAGCTGGAATCTTTGATCATAGCCGTTTGATAAGAATTGGGGACCAAGGAAACAAGTATAGCCATTAGATGTATCTTTTTTTGGGGTTTGAGGGACAAAGACAGGGCAAGGAACCCATGTGGGTGTGTCCACAGTGGTGATGTGGCAAGGTTTAATGGTGGGGTTCTGCTTAGGACACCATAAATTACGATTCTAGAGAAGGGATTAATGGGTTATGGGGTAATTAAGGGATTTGGGATTTAGGGTTTATAAGGTTGAAAAGGGGACGAATGATTTGTTTGGGGAGGGTACCGGGGTGTTAAGTGGTTTGTTTAATAAACAAATATTAGTTAAAAACTAATAATAATTTATTAAACATGTTTAAGTGGGAGAAGGGTCGGGTTGTAGGGTTGTTGGTAGGTTTAAATGGGTCATGGGGGTGACGTGGCAATGGATAACTGGTGGGTTTGGTTGGGTGGATAGATAATGAGGTTAAATGTTAAGTAATTTTGGTGTAATGGCAGAATTGGTCCCCCACTTAACAATACTCTTTAAACAACTTTTCATCCAAAGTCCTTATGGCTTGTCATCGTTAGTCCTTTTGTTGGAATGAGGACTAATGTTGCATTTTCTTCAACTTTAAGGGATCAATTTGTAAATTCTTCATACTTTAGGGACCCCAAAGTAATTTTTAGATTATTAGGGGTATAAAGTGTCAATCTTCAAAACTTGAGGGACCAAACTTGACAAATCTTCAAACTTAAGGGTCTTTTTGGAAAATTCACAAAACGGGTCCGGTTCATTGTGCGGCTTCGTTTCCCGTGTTCGTTTTTGATTGATTTTTGTGATCTTTTGTCATTTTCTCGATATCCGTACCTAAAATACACATTGAGCAAACACAAGCATATATATGGCCCTTTTTATGATATTTTAACCGTTTTAAGCCCGTTTTGGACGATGAGACTATGTATAAAAGCAGTCTCATCAATAAACCTTACCTAGACTTAGTGGATTATAATGAAGAGGAAGATATGGAGGAAGAAGAGGAGGAACCATTCGAGGATCCTGAGCCCCAAATAGGACTAGGAGATCAGATTGTCCCACATGTTGATATTGAAGAGGATGGTAATGTCGTGTCGAGGAAGATGAAGATGCTGATATAGATGTTGTAGGTAATGAGGATGACGATGAGGATGTCGAGGAGGAGGTAGATATAGGTGATGGGATTGATGATGATATAGCGGAGCTTATTTTTCCTTATGATGTAGAGGATGGTGAGCTTTTACCCCCTCCAGTTGAGTGGTCTGATTCTGATTCTAAGATACCTAGTGATGAATCGTCTGAGTCTGAGTTAGAGGATGACGAGGATGATGATGCATCTGATGGCACTAATGGGACTACTACCCGAAGGTCGATTGATATGGATGACTTTCAGAGGAGTGTGCATGTGATGGGAGAGTCGTCGAGGGTTCGAGAGGCGACTCATGTTGATGGACTAGCACCTTGGGCTTTGAGGCGTGATTTAGATGCTTCCCGAGTCCAAGGTAGTATGACAGAGATTGGTTTAGGTGTTTCTTAGACTCATGTTGCTCTATCGGAGTCGAAGACAAAGATTGGCGAGAAAGAGCGAGAGTTGCTTGATTTGGGTTTGAGTGATGTGGAGCGTAGTTTGAATGAAGTGTTTAGGATATTGTCTGTGTTGGAGAGTGGGGAATATGCGGAGCTGAAGAAAAAGGTGAACTCGATGGAGATTCAGTTGAATGTGGGTCGCGCAATGCGCGAGAAGGCGGAAAGAGAATTACATGGGTCTGTTGGTTGGAACAGTAGGTTTTATGCTGAGATGGTTGAGAGAGGAGTGGTTCAAGGGCGCCCAACTGATAATGATGAGTCTTGTAGTCTTCCGAGTAAGACACCAAAGAAGAAGGATGATGGATCCTCTAGCAATTCTCAGTTGACTAGTTTATCCTTAGTAGTATCCTTAATATCTTTTATAAAACCTTAACTAAACCGGTATGTCGGTTAGTAGATCTAGCACAAATTTTAGGCTTGTATAGTGCTAGGATTATGATGTGAAAAGTTAACTAAGACGATGTAGTTGTTTATGATCTGATGAAATATGTATCTTTTGTCTTAACTTACATGTCGTGCCTTATTTGTATTTTGCTTCCTTGATTATCAATTCAATCCTTTTATTTAAATCCATCATTGAGTGAATTCTTATCATACTTTGAATTGTGTGATAATAGAATCATGCCGCCCAAGAAAACCATGACTAAGGCAGAAATGCGCAAGATCATTGCGGAGCAAGTTGCCGCATCCATGGCTGAGTTTATGGCAAATGCTAGAATTGGTGGTTGTACTTATGTGACATTCATGAAATGTGACCCACTCCCTTTTAATGGAACTGAAGGTGCGGTAGGATTAAGTCAATGGATTGAAAAGATTGAGTCTGTGTTTCACATCAGTAAGTGTAAGGAGGAAGATAAGGTGACTTTTGTTATGGCTACTCTTAGAGGCCGTGCATTGACTTGGTGGAATGGGAGGATTGCTTCTATGAGCATTGATGCTGCTAATGCTACTCCATGGGCTGAAATTAAAAAGTGGATGACTCAAGAGTTTTGTCCTCATAGTGTGATCATAAGGTTAGAACAAGAGTTGACTCATTTGAAAATGAAAGGAGTGGACATTGATGGATACACCAATCGATTCCATGAGTTGGCTTTGTTATGTCCTCGGTTGGTTGAACTTGAGGAGATAAGAATTGAGCAATACATTAAGGGGTTGACCAAAAATATCCGAGGGGATGTGACATCTTCAAAGCCATTGACCATCGATGATGAGGTACGAATGGCTTATCAGCTCATTGGACAAATCATTTAGGATAAGGAGGATGAAGCGCACATTGGTGAGAATAGAAAGGGTGAAGGCAATCGTGGAGGTCGAGGTAACAATAGGCAAGGTTTCAATCATCGTCAAAATCAAAGAAGGGGAAATGCAAATGCTCTGACCAACAACGCACCACGTAATGATGAAAAGTGTCCAAAGTGTGGTAATAAGAGGCATGCTGGTGATTGCTGGAAATGTAGAAATTGTGAAAAGCTAGGTCACAAAGTGGAAATGTGTAAGAGGGGAGTCTTTTGTTACAATTGTGGAGAAGAGGGCCATAAGAAGCCAGATTGCCCAAAGTTGAAGAAAAATGGTCAAGGAAGAAACAACTAGGGTGGTGCTTATCAACTTGGGACGGTTGTTGTTAAGAAGGATCCGAATGTCGTTACTGGTACGTTTTACTCAAGAATCATTATGTTGTTGCTCTATTTGATTCGGGTGCTGATAGGAGCTTTGTATCTACCAAATTTAGTGCCCTTGTTGCCATTGACCCTGTTGAGATAGATACGAATTATGAAGTAGAATTGGCTGATGGTAAATTGGTAAGAAGTAATAAGTTACTGCAAGGGTGCTCTCTAAATCTATTGAACCATTCCTTCCCGATTGATTTAATGTTAATCGAACTAGGTAGTTTTGACATTATCATTGGGATGGATTGGTTATCCTTGAATGATGCTGCAATTTTATGTGGCGAAAAGAAGGTTAAAATTCCCCTTAAGAATAAGACGTTGGTAATTGATGGTAATCGAGGTGAATCCCGTCTGAAAATCATTTCATGTATTAAAGTCCAAAAATACATCAGGAACGGTTGCGAGCTATTCTTAGCTCAAGTGGTCGGGAATGAGTCTAAGGAGAAACGATTGGAAGACGTTCCTATTATCTGTGATTTTCCTGAGGTATTTCCCAATGATTTACCCGGACTTCCGCCGACAAGGCAAGTTGAATTTCGAATCGACCTTGTTCCTGGTGCTGCACCGGTGGCGCGTGCGCCTTACCGACTAGCACCATCTGAAATGAAAGAATTATCCGAACAACTCAAGGAGTTGTCTGATAAGGGTTTTATTCGACCGAGCTCGTCACCCTGGGGAGCTCCGGTCTTATTCGTTAAAAAGAAAGATGGATCTTTCCATATGTGCATCGATTACCGTGAGCTAAACAAGTTGACGATTAAAAATAGATATCCTTTACCAAGGATTGATGATCTATTTGATCAACTACAAGGCTCTAGTGTATATTCTAAGATTGATCTGCGGTCTGGATATCATCAATTTCGCGTCCATGATGAAGATATTCCTATCACTGCATTTAGAACTCGTTATGGACACTACGATATTCAAGTAATGCCATTTAGGTTAACTAATGCACCGGCGGTATTCATGGATCTAATGAATCGAGTGTGCAAACCCTATTTGGATAAACTTGTGATCGTGTTCATTGACGACATTCTAATATATTCCAAGAATAAAGAAGAGCATGAAGAACACTTAAGGACTATCTTGAATTTGTTGAAGGACGAAAAACTGTACACAAAGTTTTTGAAATGTGATTGTTGGACTCTGTTTAATTTCTTTGTCATGTGATTGATAAAGATGGAATTCATGTTGATCCGGCAAAGATTGAAGCCATTAAGAGTTGGTCTACACCGACAATGCCAACGGAGGTGCGACAGTTCTTAGGATTGGCTGGCTATTATAGATGATTCATTAAAGAATTTTCTTTAATAGCTAAACCCCTCACCAAGCTTACTCAGAAGAATAAACCTTTTGTATGGGGAAGTGAAGAAGATGGAGCATTTCAGGTATTGAAGCAAAAATTATGTAGTGCACCTATTTTATCATTACCCGAAGGAAGTGAAGATTTTGTGGTATTTTGTGATGCGTCTCTTAGAGGTTTTGGAGCTGTCTTAATGTAGCGAGAGAAGGTGATAGCTTATGCTTCAAGGCAATTAAGGAAAAGTGAGGAAAATTATACTACTCGTGATCTAGATCTAGGAGTTGTAGTCTTTGCTCTCAGGTTGTGGAGACATTATTTGTATGGCACCAAATGTACGGTATTCACCGATCATAAAAGCCTACAATATATCCTCGACCAAAAAGAACTAAACATGAGGCAACGTAGATGGATAGAACTGTTAAGTGATTATGATTATGAGATAAAGTATCACCCAGGAAAAGCAAATGTTGTTGCCGATGCATTAAGTAGAAAGGATAGAGAGTCGATCAGGGTGCGTTCTCTAGTCATGACTGTGCACAATAATTTGCCTGATCAAATCAGAAATGCACAAATAGAAACTTGCAAGAAGAAAATTTTGATAATCAAGGGTTTCGAGGTGAAGGAGATCCTTTAGAGGTAAGAGTAGACGGAGTGAAATGCTTAAGAGGTCGTATGTGGTAACCTAAGTATGGAGGTTTAAGAGACTTAATCATGTTCGAATCCCATAACTCTAAATATTACATTCATCCTGGTTCTGACAAAATGTATCTTGACCTGAAGAAGTTATACTGGTGGCCGAATATGAAAGCCGATATTGAAATGTATGTTCGTCAATGTTTGACATGTGCAAAAGTGAAAGCTGAATATCAAAATCCATCAGTACTACTTCAACAACCTGAAATTCCTGAATGGAAGTGGGAACGAATCACGATGGATTTCATCACTAAGCTCCCTAGAACATCTTTTGGAAATAACTCGATTTGGGTCATTGTCGACAGACTGACCAAATCGGCTCATTTCATTCCTATTAAAGAACAGTTTCCACTGGAGAAGCTGACTCGTCTTTATCTTAAGGAGGTTGTATGTAAGCATGGAGTGCCTGTATCGATTATTTTTTATCGAGACCCTCGATTCGCATCGAATTTTTAGAAATCCCTCCAAAGATATTTGGGAACGAATCTTGATATGAGCACTGCTTATCATCCCCAAACTGATGGGCAGAGTGAAAGGATGATACAGACACTGGAGGATATGTTAAGGGCATGTGTGATTGATTTGGTAAAGATTGGGATAAACATTTGCCATTGGTAGAATTTTCATATAATAACAGCTATCATGCTAGTATTAAGGCTGCACAGTTCAAAGCTCTATATGGTAGAAAGTGTAGATCTCCTGTGTGTGTGGAGTGATGTTGGAGTGAAGTTGGAGATACCTAGCTCACCGGACCGGAACTGATTCTAGAGACTACGGAGATGATAGTTCAGATTAAGAAACGGTTGTTGACAGCCCGAAGTAGACAGAAACGTTACGCGGATGTGCGGCAGAAACCGATGGAGTTCGAAGTGGGGGCCGTGTGATGTTGAAAGTATCGCCATGGAAAGGCGTCATAAGATTTGTAAAGCGTGGGAAATTGGAACCCCGCTATATCTGACCATTCAAGATTTTATCTAGAGTTGGTCCAGTGGCTTATAAATTAGAGTTACCCCAACAACTTCATGGTGTACACAATACATTCCATGTATCTAATCTAAAGAAGTGTTTAGCTATGTGTGATGGGAAAATTTCGTTGGATGAGGTCAGAATTGATGAGAAGTTGCATTTTATAGAAGAACACGTAGAGTATGGATCGTGAAGTAAAGCAACTTAAGCAAAGTCGAATACCTATCGTTAAGGTTCGGTGGAACTCTAAGCGTGGGCCATAATTTACTTGGGAGCGAGAGGATGAAATGTGGAAGAAATACCCACACCTCTTCGACTTCAATAAGAAACGGGCATCGAAATAAAATGGATCTACGAGGGCGTAGAACCATTTTTAGGAGGGAATGATGTGACAGTCCGACATTTTCAGGTAGTAAATTTATCCTCGTAAATTATTTTGAAAATTTATTTTTGTGTTGGTTCATGAACTCACATAATTATGGGAAGAAATTAGGTTTTACGTGCATAATTTAACGTCTTTAACGTTTAAACCGGAAACCCTAGGTTTACGTATTTACACTTTTGTGCTCCGTTTATGATGAGACAAATTTTATTAGAGTCGTTTTGTGCCGTAGTTTCATATATTACAAAAACATTTTTCGTAAATCGACCCGAGGGTACGTAAATCGAGGAAACTAGAATCCAGGAGTATCCGTAAAATAATGGAGATGAGACAAGAATTACACTTGTCCCACCCCCATAGTGGGCGGATTCACCAAGAGGGAACCCCTCTTTGGTGTCAAATTTTGGCTAAGCATATGAGACACTTGTCTCATACTTTGACTAGATACATAAACTAAACCTTCACACACACACACACACCTCATTTTCTTTATGTATTTGTAAAAAGTTTGCTCAATCTCTCCTTCTCCTCTATTGTAGCCGTCCACCATCACCACCACTTCACCATTTTCATAAAATTTTATCCTAAAACCTAAGCTACAATCAAGAAATGATGAAAACCACATAATATAAAGATGATTTGAAGTGATTTCAAGTAGTGAAAGAAGCTTTTCTATGAAGTTTGGGGCTGATTTCTAAAGAAAAGTTTACACATTAGGAGATCAAGGTGGTTGGGTACAAAGATCAAGCCTTGTTCATCTATATTTTATCATTTTCTATCATTCTTGTTGGTATAACCATATCTCTTTCTTTACATTTGTAAATGTATTTGTTTATTTACTTTCAAATGTATATGTATGACAGTTATAAATGATGATCAAGAGTTTATGGTGGGATCCTATGTTAATAGATTAGATTAAAAGTGGTTTGTCACATATAAAACACCAGTAAACATGACTTTTTCATACTAAAATGAGTAGGCTGTGAAAAACAGTAAGTTTCAACAGTTTTAGTTGATTAAAAGGATTAGATGATTTGATATAATGATAGATAAATAATTTTTAAACAAGTGGTTAATTGGGCACACAATGGAATGTTAAAAATGAGCAAGATATGGCCAAAATACTTTTGATGTGTAAATCTGACTGGTCTATCTTGGATGAATTAAAAGTCATATTTAGTGGTTGTTTTAGAAGGAGTCATAGAAGAATAAATTGTAGAGCATAATATGTAGTTTCTACAGCAAAAATTTGGGATTCTAAGTCATTATAGAACTCAAGTTATGCTAAAAATGGTGGACATAAGTTTTTACATCATAATTCATATAAGACCTTTGTACATAAAATGGTAATACAAGGTGAATTTATAAATAAGTAAATATGAAAAAGACAAATATTTTACTATAACCATTATGAAAATATTTTTATATACTAGAATAAATAAATATCAAATTTTATTAAAATAAAACTCAAATAGTTTTCTAACTACAATCTATATACATGACTTTTACGTCTTTTCGGCTAAAACAAAAAAGATGGCGGTTTCGCCAAATAAAACTTAGATGATCGTACTCATCTAATGTAAGATTTTTATAAGACACCTACTGATATAGAAACACTTTTAACAAGCAAAAATCGACAAACCCAAGCTATGTGACTTATGGACCCGTAATGGACCAAATTAGCCTTGTTGGACCACTAGGCCCAACTAGTTTGACTTAGCACTATTGGACTCTCTCATAGGCTCAACCCACTTAGGCCCAACATATGAGTAGAGGCCTGTTCCTAAACTGTTAAATGGACTAATAGAACATACTGGACTCTTATTGGGCCTATTGGTCCTTAACGCTTAAATGGGCTAAGATTAGTGTAATTGGATTAAGTTAACTAGATGCTTAACAACTAATAATATTGTGTAAAGTGATAAAATCCCACTTGATCATCATGTTTATGACTTGATTACATTTACATAACAACTTTTTATAAATATTATTCGACATATTCTAATATCGAGTATTATTTGTTTAGGCATCCCGTTATCGCGACACGCGCCGTACACCTTAGTTGCCGATAAATCGCCTTCCAAACCAACGTGAGTTCATAGCCTCACAATCTTTTAAATATTTTATGAAATGTTTTTTAAATTCGCGAGGGAGATACATGCTAGTTTTAATAAAAATAGAACACAAGTGGTCCCGATTGTATGCTTATTGATATGGACCCGATTGATATGATGACCCAATGAATGATTGAAATGGATTAATATTAGTTAGGTTATGTCACTATAAGTCCCATTAGCATGAATTATGAACTACCGGGAGTTGGTAGACGTTTATGCATATAATAGTACTATTTGTGGAAGATCACCCCAGATCGCGTCTTGACGGCTGATCCCCGTCGTGTCACATTGATTGGCAAGCGAATATATGAATGAGAGTGATATATTTAGCGTGATTTTTGTGACGACACGCTGTTTTAATGGGCAAATGAATTCCGGGCTAGCTACCCGATATATATTATATAAAGGTAACAATGTCATGCGGCTTATAATAATCCGATAATAATATCGATAATGGTAACACTGAGGCTGCGGTTTCAGGAATAGTGTATGATATATGATTTGAATTAAATATATTGCCTGACTAGCAATATGGGGCTTATTAATGATATTATGCTTGTGTTCTGCTTTTCATAAATGTTCTTACATAACGGTTTTTTACTAAACTCTATGAATTCACTCGGCATTCGCTGATTTATTTTTCGCATGTTTTATCTCAGGTGCTTGAAGGTAACTTGGACGGAGATCGACTCTGATGGCCCACTTATTAATAATATTCATTCGAAATATGTTTTGTAACTTTATGACTCTAAAACTGGGGACCTTGTGTAAACTTTAAACTCTTATTCGGATGAATGTATGTTTGGCTTTGTACAATCCTTTTTACACGTTGTCTATGATTTAAGTTATTGTGCTAACCCGTAACACTCTATTGACCCTTCCGCTGATCCGATACGAAATTTTAGAGTGTTACAACTAGCGTATAATCTTAGACTTATTAATCCAACTTATTTTTATTTATGGAAACTTTCTATTTCAGGAAACTTACTATTTTTGGAAACTTTCTATTTTTGGAAACTTTATCTTTTTAGAAACTTTCTATTTTTGGAAACCTTCTATTTTTGGAAACTTACTATTTTTGGAAACCTGCTATTTTTAGGAAGTTACTTATTATTACACTACAAATATAGTAATATAATAACATATGAAATACATAATCAGAATACCAATAAAACATGAATAAAATACAAGATAACATTTAAAACAAGTAAGACATGACAAAGACATATAAAATAAGTTAAGAACACAAAAGAATGAGTAACACACTCAGTAATCAGACAACTCATACATGTCCCTTATTTATGTAGTACCCGTGAAGTCAGAGTAGGACTTTCCATCTTTCCATCTTTCATCATTCATTGGATATAAGATACAGATATTCCGTCCTTCAGTATGGACATTCCTTCGTATGTATGATTAGGATTCCCCGTTTGCAGCCAACTGTTTTCCCCAGTTATTTTATATGTTTTGAATGCTTATGTTTTGTTTTAAATGCCTGGAGGCACCAGTGTTATGACTTACCCACGATGGAGTGATTGCTCGTGGCGTCCCATTCAGTTTTGGCCATTTATTTATATTATCATGTGGGGCGTATTGGTGCATCCTAGTTACATGTTTTATAAGATTTTCATGGTGAATGGGGTGTGTGGCTTGCATCCTTCACAAGGAGTTGATCCCTCCTACCCAGACTATTATAATTAGAGGCAACCCCTCTAATTTCATGATGAGGTAACCCCTCTATGTATTCATGCACGGTGATACCTCATGACCTATATAGGCTCTCGGCTAATAAAAATACAATTTTCATATAAAAACGTAAGTCTTTTCAAAATATAAAATCAGTTTTATAAACATGTACCAGGTTTTCCAAGACTTATACATTTCCGCTGCTATTAGTATTTTATGCTTATGTCATTCATACTATGTTATACATCCGTTCATTGGGTGTTTTGCTCAGCCGTTTCCTTTTCATGTTCCTAAACGGCAGGTACTCAGAGACGCACTTAGAACATTGAGAGTATGTGCATCTGGATGGAAGCTATCCAACCTCCTTTACATTATGCATTTTCATACATTATTTCTTTTGGACATTGTTTAGTCCTTTCCTTTCAGTACTTATATTCATATGTGTGAGCTTATGTTGGACTACCGATGTTTGTTTCCGGTATTTCCTATTTTGGTCATTTAATGTTTTAGACATTTACCTTGCATGCTTTGATGACACGCCATAATTATCCTGTGATATTCCATTTATCAAATTAGGGTGTTACATTCATGGCAATAAGTAATCGTAGTGTCAATAATCAGGTCAGGCAGCATACAAAAACACTTGTATTCTATTTTGAGCATATATCCCCCTCACGGGTTTTCAAATCATTTGTAAACTTTCAAAAGTGAGGCTATGAACTCACCTTGGCCTATAAAGTCTTGAATTGTTCTGAAATAACCAATCACAACTTTCTCACGGAATCTGAGTTGACACATAAATATGTATATATATCAAGTCATATTCTCTAAGTTCAATTTATTTGTTTAGTATCTTGTATATCTCTTTTATTTACATATTTTAGGTTTACATTATCATTGTTCGGGCCATTATACTCAGAAGCCATTCTATAAACGTTCGAGGAGCGAGGGCACTTTAAATCGTAAACCCAACCACTCAGTCAGAACGTAATATCGAGATGGAAAATTTTTGTACAAAGTTCCCTACTAACATGACACTTAGTATATTATTTACATTTTATGTCTTTAGATTTAATATTGGCAAAATAGCCCTTTTGTTATATTTTGGTATAATTACACTTTTACCCCTAAAGTATATAGTTTCATTATTTGCAATTTAAACTTTCATTATTTAACCTTAGGGTCTCAAACTTTACAATATTTATTCTTATATATTTTACTTTCTCAAAGATACTTCTGGCCCAAAATGTCAAATAGTTTCAAAAATGATAGTTTTTGTCCCTATACTTGTAAAAGTCATATAACTTCTCCAAAAATGTACCAAATGATCTAGGATTTTAAAACACTTTCGTAATCATAACAAAAACATTTTACCAGAATTATAGCTTTTGAAATGGATATTAAGTCATTATTTCATGTAAAATACAAAACTAGGGTTTTTAAGACATCTTTAGTTTATAACTTTCATTTTAAATGATAAAATGTTTTAATTTCTTTTGGATTATCTTTCTAACATTATTTTAGCATTATAACAAGTCTAAGAATCCATTATAACAAGATCAAAGCTTGCTTAACATAGAATTACCTAGGTAGCTCCAAAATGGCTCCTTTTGGCTTCCTATGAACACAACTTGCTATCAAAGCTTCAAGAGCTTCAATGGATTCTTTCTATACCTAGTTTCTGGTCTTATAAGTGTCCAAGAATGTTTGTAGAAGTGGAAATGTAGACTGGGTAAGAGATACTTAAGAAACAAGGTGCAAGTCTCTCCATAGGGTATTCGGATCTTTTTGTACCTGTTGTTCCCATATTAATTCACTTCATCATGGTTGATTAATTGAAAATTGATGAAAAGATAGATGATTTCTAGAGAGAAAAAATAGAGAGAGAAAGTAGAGAGAAGATGAAGAAACTATGTGAACATTAGATTAAGAAATGAAAACCACCTACTCTCCTAACATGCTAGGAGAGGTATATATAGTCGGGCTTACATGTAGCCTTAATGGACTATATTTGTTTAATAGGCCGGGCTTGAATAAAATGCTTAGTACCTTAAAAGAGGCCTTTTAAGCTAGCCATCAAGCCCGTAATGTCACGACTATTTTAACTAACTATTACAACGTTCTAATTAATATAACAATAAAAACCTATGACCGAACATTCTTGTTTGACTCAATATTTTGAGGCTAACAATCTCCCCCAATGTGAGGTCATTCCTCTTTGATGTTTGGAGTTCAATAGAGATTACGAATTTCGTCATAAATGAATCTTGAACGTGTAATAGTAGTCTTGTTCCTTCATGCTGTGATCTTTGAGCCTTTGTCGTTGTATTTCGACTTTGTCTTTAAACTTGAGATCTTCAAATTATACTTGACTTGTCTTAGCCATCTTGCGATCTTGTGTCTTTATCCACATGCTCATACTTTGCATCATCTTGAAAGCTTGCTAACAATCTCCTTTGAATACAGGTCATTCCTCTACATTAATTGTTAAGGAAAATTTTATCATCAGAGTTACGGAAGTCTTTAGCTTTCTTGATTGTTGAATCAATTGGATAAATATCCGCTTGATTAAAGTCGTCAATTCAAATTCCTGGAACAAGTTTGATTCATTAAGAATCTTACCATTGTTGCTTTCCAGTTGATACAAGCTTGATTCATAAGATCTCGCAAGTTACCTATCGTAGCGCTGTTTAATGTTGACGCTAGAAGGATTTCCATTCGTCACTGTGAATATTAATAAATATCACTCTGAATGTTCTGGCAAGACCATAATGATATTACGTAGAAACTTGAAACTAGTTTGAATCGGTAAAGAAACAAACCACTGTTGCTTTTCAGTTTTACATATGTTCAAGTCATAAAGAATCTTACACATGACCTACCGCAGTGCTATTTGATGTTAACATTGGAAGGATTTCCATTCATCATTGTGACTACTAGGTAGTATCACTCTGAGTGTTCTAGCAATATCGCAAGCATATAGCGTAGGACTCTCTTGATCGTCATCCGTGTGTCCTAACGAGATTTGACTGATCTCTTGGCTCTAGACTCGATTTGTGCACTTTTATTGGTCGGAGGCTGGAGCAGATGCCACCTATTCAATATCAACTATCTTGGAGTGAGAAATTCAATAGAAGTCGTGTTGATCTCCGTGACAATAAAACAAACTTCTTTTGAGAGAAGCCTAAGTCAGCTAGGAAGGGTTGTGCATTACATCACTGGATCCATGATGCGTTGTCTTCATGATCTGTTGACCCAGTTGCTGCCTAAGTTGTATGGAGGGCTAATTTCTTTTCACCATTTATCCTTACATTTCATTTTCAATCTTCAACCCCTTCAATGCTTACTAAGACATCATTACTAGCACCTTGTTGTGATTGTTCTAGTGCTAGCATCAGTACTTAGTCGGCATTCAGCTACGTTCACATTCTACTCTATCTTTCCTAAGGAATTCTAATAATCTATTGGATTGTCCCTGGGAAGATCCCTCCGGTCCTGGTTGGATCATAGGACTTAAACCTAACCACCCTTTTGACACCAATAACGTCGTAAATTAAAGATGTCATGGGTATTTGATCGTAACCATGAGTGCTTGAGTGTTTAGATCACATTTTCTCCCCTATCTCTAATATATAAAATCGTATGATATTAGAGATACCAAATTTGATTAAAATATATTGTGAAAAATAGTCTTGAAAAACTTTTGGGAGAAAAAAATGTGTCAAACTTAGCATGAATTTGGAATGCTCCCCCTTAAAAATTAATCCAATTGAATTGTCATTGTGACGGTGTGATCCACATTTCGATTTTTGAGGATGGGAGTTATTGAACACACAATTTTTGAAAGATTTTAAATAATCATTGAAAAAGTCTTAAAAAAATTGTGTTCAACGCTTTTCGAAAAACTCTATTTCTTTTTGGCGAAAGGTTTTTCTAAAGCATAAACTTGAGTCATAGACTTTGAATGTCTTGAAAAATTCACTCAAGTGTAAGAAGATTTAACTTCTTTTGTTGAGGGTAAGTGCACTAAATCGTACACTCCCCCGTGAATATCGATCCGCGTTGTAATCTGACAGTGATTACAAGCCATAGTGTTGAGCTCAAAACGTTGAATGTTTTGTGACAAGCTCAACCCAAGATAGATTGCTCTACCCGTTGTTTGGAAAATTGTCCAAAATAGACATTTTACTTTATAGAAATAGAAATGACATGTTTTGAAAAATATTTACAACTTTCATTCGAGCTTTATGTACACACCCGTGTCGTTATTGAGCGACCTTTCTAGGTACGTCCATATTATCGATACTAAAAGACATGTCGAGAAGAATATTTTTGGATTTTCAAAGTTTTTAATTTTTAATTTTGCTTTTTCATTAATATTTACTAGTAGATGTTTGATAGATGAATCAAGCAGGCTTCTTTGCCAGAATCTCTAGTTCTGCTGGAGTCAAACATCTCATACCAATTTGCCTAACTAGATACGCAAACCTCTCTTTCGAAAGAGCTTTTGTAAACAGGTCAGCTAATTGGTAATCAGTTCCAACAAAGTATAGTTCAACGATACCCCTTTCAACTTGTTCCTTAATGAAGTGATATCTAACATCAATGTGCTTCGTGCGGGAATGTTGTACCGGATTGCAAGAGATGGCTATGGCTGACTTTGAGTCACAATACATAGGTAATTTATCAAAGTGGAAGCCATAATCCGTGAGTTGTGTTCTCATCCAAAGAACTTGAGCGCAACACGCAGATAGAGACACATACTCCACTTCAGCTGATGACAGTGACGTGCAATCCTGCTTCTTGGAAGACCATCCCACGAGCTTATCTTGACCTAGAAGTTTTGCACCACCAGAAGTACTTTTTCGTGTATCAAGACACCTTGCATGATCAGAATCTAAATAGGCTGTTAGAAAGAAACCGGTTTCCCTCGGATACGAGAGTCCCATGTGAATAGTATTCTTAAGGTACCGAAAGATCCGTTTAACCTCCTTGAGGTGCTTTTCAGTGGGTCATGTTTGATATCATGCACAATAACACATATCATGTCATATATTTGGTCGGCTTGCTGTTAAGTACATGAGGGAGCCGATCATGGAACGATATCTCGTTTGATCTATGGCATCTCCCTCAAATCAGCATCTAGGGATGTGGTTGATAATGGTGTCCCATCGGGGTTACATGAGGTCATACCATGCTTTTTGATTATCTCTTGACAATACTTAGCTTGGTTAATAAAGATACCACTTGGGGATTGGTGAACTTGAATTCCTAGAAAGAATTTTAGTTCACCCATCATAGACATTTCAAATTTGATGTGCATTACTTTTTCAAACCATTTTGAAAGTTTTGGGTTTGTAGACCCGAAAATAAGGTCATCAACATAAATCTGCACAAGTAAAATGTGATACCCATATTTTTAAGTGAACAAAGATAGATCAATGGAACCTTTTGAGAAACCTTTGAAGACCAGAAATTTCGAGAGCTCGTCATACCACGCCCTTGGAGCTTGCTTGAGTCCATAAAGTGCTTTGTGGAGACGATACACCTTGTTAGGACAATGAGGATTGACGAATCCTTCCGGCTGTGTGACATAGACTTCTTCCTTCAAAGGACCATTTAGAAATGTCGTCTTTACGTCCATTTGATACACGATAAATCCCGTATGTGCAACATAAGCAAGGAAAATCCTGACCGTTTCCATTCAAGCTACTGGTGCAAATGATTCTTCAAAATCAATACCCTCTTTCTGTCCATACCCATTAGCCACGAGCCTAGCTTTGTTCTTGATAATCGTGTTTTCTTCATCCATCTTGTTTTTCCAGACCCATCGAAGATTTAATGGAATTACATCGTATGGTCTATCAACAAGTTCCCAGACTTTAAGTCTTTCAAATTGAAGAAGTTCATCTTGCATCGATTCAATCCAAGCATGATCTGCCAAGGCTTCTTTGATATTTGTTGGTTCTGCTGTACTCACGGCGAGTGCGAACATACAAACATCACCATCGGTTTCAAGTTGTCGTCTTGTACGAACGGGCTATGAAAGGTTTCCAATTACTTAAACCAAAGGATGATCTCGGGTCCAATGATGTGTAGAAGGATGTCGTTGGTAAAATGTATGCATATTTGACGTATCAACATGGCTAGTAGAAGACTCTACAATTTTGTGTACCGGTGTACCGAATGGGTTGATAAATTCGTCTTCGTCATTTAATGCATTGTGTGATTGATTTGTGTTCTCTGGAACAATGACAGTAGTTGTGGATGTAGTAGGAGCGTTTGTTGATGTGATATTCTGAGGAGGTAAATCTACAGCAACCCGTGTTGAAGTAGATGAAGTTGTATCCGTTTGTTGACGATGTTCGATATCATCATTCTTATCATGAGTGACAGCGAAAGACTTCGATACAACATGTTTCTCCCCCATGAAATATTCATCATACATTGGTCCATATAACATTTCCAACTCTTCAATTGTCGTATTGACTGTCATATCTGCTCTTGGAACATTTCCTTGAACCAGCTTTGAACTTGACGGTTCATTGTTGTGGTCTTGAGTTCTGAGTTCCGTGCGGTTGTGAACATAAGTCGTTTTTCGTTGTAGATCGGGACTTAAATTGTTTTGTTCAAGTGCCATCTCTTGTATTTCATCAAATCAGATATGAATAGTCTCGACTATCAATTTTGTTCTCTTGTTGTAAACTCTATATCCCTTAGACTGAGTTGCATATCCCACTAGAATACATGCATCACCTTTCTCTTTCATCTTATCCAAGTTTCACCATCTCGTATAATGTAACAAGTACATCCAGAAACGTGAAGGTGTTTGAGTGAAGGTTTTCGATCATGAATTATGTCATATGGTGTCTTTTCGTGTCTAGGGATGATTAAGGATCGGTTTTGTGTGTAGCATGCGGTTGACACGGCTTCGGCCTAAAAGAATAATGGAAGTTTTGAAGCGGATAATAATGTTCGAGCAGCCTCAACTAAAGTACGGTTTCGTCTTTCAATAACGCAGTTTTGTTCGGGTGTTTGAGCAATAGATGTTTCATGTTCAATTCCTTCGGCTTCAAAATAGTTCCTCAGAGTTGAATTCAAAAATTATGTTCCTCTGTCAGTACGAACCACTTTTACTTGAGCTTGAAGACCACGTTGTATCAGTTTAAGGAAGTTGATGATAACTTCAGGTGTTTCATCCTTGGACCTTAAGAAGTGAGTCCATGTGTACCTTGAGTAATCATCGACAATTACCATATTGTATTTCTTCCCATTGATACTTTGAACACGCATGGGACCTCACAAATCTATATGAAGAAGATCTAACCGTCCTTTAGAGCTTGGTGTACTCTTTGTCTTGAAGCTACTTCGTTTAGCTTTACAAAGCTTACAAGAAGAACAAAGATGATCTTTGATGAATTTCAAGCTTGGAAGGCCTCTCGCAATATCTTTCTTGGAAAGCAAGTTGATGGTATCAAAATTTAGATGAGATAAACGTTGATGCCATAACCATGCCTGAGACGTTGAAGCTTTAGCCATGAAGCAAATTGGAGTTGTTGAAGTTGTGTCTTGAAGTGAAATTGTGTAAAAATCGGTACCCCGTGAACCGGTGAGTAAATCGTTCCCATCATAATCACGAACAAAACATGTCTTCTTTCTAAAAGCAACTTCCAAATCTGCATCACAGAATTGACCAACCGATAAAAGATTGTGATTGAGCCCTTCGACGTAGTATACCCTTTTGATCGTGATAATCCCCTGAACCAAATCTCCATATCCCAGGATCGGTGCAAATTGATCATTTCCGAATTTGACCGTACCCAGGAACTTCTCCACGAAGTTAATTAGAAGCTTGAGATTACCCGTCATGTGCTTTGTGCATCCGGAGTCCAGTATGAAGAGAATTATTTGTATCACCTGCAGGAGAATTAGAACACGATGGAGCATTTTCTAAATCGGATTCCATGTTAGTTGTGGTTTCTGATTCATTAGTTTCCCTAGTTTCAGTACTTAAAGGCACACTAACGCTCGTTGTCACGTTTTCTTTCCTAACCTTAGGCATCCATTTATATCCTGGAGGACATTGATTAGCAAACCACCATTTTTTAAGACTTGCTAGCAGACTCATATAATTCCCTAATTCTGCTTCTAGGATTCTTAGTGGTGGAGTCTGATGCAATACTTTGCTTAGTGGGGGTTGCACCAGAATGATTCATTTTGCGTTTGGGTTTACTAGCACTAATAGGCATCACAACTTGCTTCTTAGTTCTAGTATCTACGCCTTTGACATTATTCCTAGCACACATAGAATGATTAGCATTAGCACATTTGACACAAACAAATTTAACATTCAAAGCATTCAAATCATTCAAAGCATTCAAATCATCATTACACGCGATTACAGCCTTTTTATTCTTAAAAACATTCAAATTCCTAGGGTGTTCTTCTACTTCCTTCATCTTCCCTTGACTCTTGTGTTTCCAGACCCTATCATTCACTTGAGTGCGCTTAAGCTAAGGCCGGGTAACACTAGCAGTAGAGACTACTCCTGTAGTAGAAGACACACGAGTATTAGTGTTTCTAGAAGTCTGAGGCGATTGACTAACTTAGTTTGTGGGTTTAGTGGTCATTCTATACATCCCTGGTTTAATCACATTATTGTGCTTAACGCTTGGTGCTTGAGTATTCCTTATGAGTAGAGTCTGTGGTAACCTTTCCTTTCCATCCATCTTGGGGGCAAACACAGGTTTTGCAAACGAGGAATTTGAGAAAGCGGAAGGTTTTCCCAAGATAGAGGATCTATTCTCTTTATAGGCATTGGGTTGTCTAACAACAGGTTTCTTAACGCTATGTTCCACAACTTTCCCACCCATCTTAGCAACGAGTTTCTTCAACTCTGCTATTGCTATGTCATTTTCTTGTAACTAAGCTTTCAAATCTGAAATATCAAGACTTTTTTTGTTTAGTAATCGACATGACTCAGATAATTTTACTTCCAAAGGTGTATCATTTGAAAAGTTGCCAACTTTCTTTTGCAAAGCAAGTTCAAGTGAGTGACAATGTTTTTGAAGATAATCATATTTATGTTGAAGTAACGAAAACTCTTTTTGGTCAACTTTATTCGAAAGCTCAGTTTCAAGACGTTCACACTCTTTGACTTGATCAAGATATTTGCATGCAACATCAGAATATTCATCGATATCAGCACAAGATGTAACATAGACACACATAATATCTTTTGAGAGGCATTCTTGTAAGAGTAGATCATAGGCTATAGAAAAATCCTCTCTTTCAGGTTCATGATCGTCAATTTCTTTTTCAAGAGATTCCACATATATCAAATCGTCAAACATTTATTGATCTATTAACTTTTCAAATTCCAAAGCATGTTTCTTTGTTCTTTCCTCAAGAGGAATCAAAATAGTTTTCACAAGAACAGTTATATCGTAGGGAATTTCTTTATCACCTTTCAAAAGTTCACGTTTTTTCCAGTCATCATCAGCAACCTTTTTGATATTTTCAATGTTACTCTTGAGAATACTAAGTGCTTGCTTACTCTTGCTTATAGAAGCTTGATGTGACAAGTACCCGATATATTCTGAAACATTAGTTTTGTTAGTGGGAAAAACTTGTCTCCATTTAATTAGTATTTGCGCACATTCGTAAAATATTTGCTCACGAGACTTCTGTTTTCGTGGTTTGAAAATTTCATAAAGACTATTTTCATAAGCACAATTATATGATTTCACAAAGCCTTTATTCACTGGTGATCTACTCTCATCTTCAAAACTAAGTGACTCATCACTATCAGGCCTAACAAGAAGACAATCAAGGTCGGTCCATTGGGACTCCTCAAGATAGAGTCGCGGGTTCTCAGATTGAGCTTGCTCGAGGTACTTAGGACCAGCAAAACTAGCTTTACCCTTGAAAATCGAACGAGGTGCCAACATTCGCATGGTTTGAATAGATTGATTTGTTTTATAAACAATTTTCTTACAAAAATCAATTTGAACTTCAAGTTCCACGACTTTGTCGATATCTTTTGCTTGTTTAATTTTGAAAGATTTTTGCAAGTTAGCAACCTCTTCCGTCTTTGTAGTGACTATTTTAGTTTTATTGTAACATCCCACTTTGATAAGTGGACCGTTACGCGTAATATGGCGTGTCATCAAAGCATGCAAGGTAATATGTAGTAAATCATACACGACCATAGGGAAAACCGGAATCAAACATCGGTTCCCAAACATAAACCCAAAACATAAATAAAGTAAATGAACTAGGAAAGACTAGACAAGCATAAGTATATGGCAAAAAGTAGAGGAAGTCTATGGCAACTTCCATCCTATGCACTTCCTCTAAATGCTCGAGTCCGTCCTTAGGTACCTGCCGTTTTGGGACATGGAAAGGAAAGTAACGGCTGAGCATAACGCTCAGTGCACGGATATACGACATAGTATGAATGGCTGAAACATAAATAAGACTAATAGCAGCGGAAATGTATAAGTCCTGGAAAACCTAGTTGTTTGTCATGTTAACTGGTTTTAGTTCTGAAAACATAGCTTATGTTACTTATGAAAATCTGTATTAGTTAATGTACCAAAAGCCAACATAGGACATGAGTTCAACAACGTGCATGAATACTTGGAGGGGTGACCTCGTCATGCAAATTAGAGGGGATGCCTCTAATTTATTTTGTAAGTGGGTAGGAGGGATCAGCTCCTTGTGAAGGATGCAAGGCACACACCACATTCCCCATGAAATCCTGACTGAAACATGTAACTAGGATGCACCCATACGCCCCACATGATAACATAATAATATGGACAAAAGCTGAAAAGGGACGCCACGAGCTATCACACCGCCGTGGTGAAGTCATAACGCTGGTGCCTCTAGTGTTATGGTTATGGTACCTCCATAACTAGGTGAATCTGGTCATGCATGTATATGGCTTAGGCATTTAAATTAAACATAAGCAAATCAAAACATATAAAACATATACTAGGAAACCAGTTGGCTGCATACGGGGAAATCCTAATAAGGAAAGAATGTTCATACTGAAGGACGGAGAATCCGTACCGTATGTCCAGTGAACGAAGAAGACGAACGGATGAGAGCCCTACTTCGATCTCACTAATGCTACATAAATAGTATACGTGTATAAGTATTCTGATTACTGAGTACGTAACTGATTTTATATCATGTCTTAACTTGTTTTATATGT
This sequence comes from Glebionis coronaria, assembly GCA_025667525.1. Classification (NCBI taxonomy): domain Eukaryota; kingdom Viridiplantae; phylum Streptophyta; class Magnoliopsida; order Asterales; family Asteraceae; genus Glebionis; species Glebionis coronaria. The sequence continues at coordinate 47,985 of JANFOE010001221.1, forward strand.
TCATGTCTTGTTTTACTGATTTTAACGTTATGTTGTATTTATCACGTATTCTGTATATTCTGATTAACTTTTACTTGTATTTCTTGTATTATTATACTTGTGTGTAATAATAAGTAACTTTCTAAAAATCACAGGTTTCCTAAAATAGAAAGTTTCGAAAAATAGATTAACTTCTGAAAATAGATCAGTTTCTAAAAATAGAAAGTTTCCATATTTAGAATTAAGCTGAATTAATATCATAAGTCATGTAGTTATAATATAGTTTATTAATAATAATCTGTTAATTAAATAAACTATAGATTATACGATTTAATTAAATATAAGCATGAATTAATTAAATTAAAGTGTATAAAATACTTAGGTAAAACATGTATTAATATTATATTAATAATAATCTAAGTCATGATTATTAATTAATTATATTTCATGTTTAATAATTAATTATTACTATAATGTAAAATAAATAAATAAATACTTGAGTTAACACATGTATTATTTAATAATAATAATAACCTAAGTTTCATGTTTAATTAAATTAATTATAAGTCATGTATTAAATAATTTAATTATCTTGTAAAAATAATATACTTGTAAAATTAATTAGACTTGTAAAAATAATCATGAATAGAACCCGTGTGTTATCTAATTGAAACATATCGTGAATCGGACCCGAAACCCTATGAACAAGACCGAATTAATTTGATAATTCTTGCAAAAATATAACCAAGGTTTAAATAACATAGCTTAACTTGACATGATTAAATCAATATTAATTAGATTAAATAAAATTAATATTACATGATTAATTTAATACCCTAATTAAATTAATTAAAATAGCTTGAAAAATAATAAACCAAACATCCCTTTTTAAAATTCTAAAATTGTCATCCAAACACCCTGACTGAAACCAGCAGCCAAACACCTCCTGTCCCTGTTTGTGTTGCTGCTGGTTGCCACTGTCTGGCCTGGGTTTCCCACCGGCAGTGGCAGTTTCCCCCTGGTCGAGTCAAAGTTCACACCGAGACCACAAAGGTCTCACTTCCCACTGCCTGACCAAACACCCCCGCTGGGGTTGCCACTGACAGAACAAACCCAACCCACACCCATTAGGGTTGCGGCTGGTGGAATTATTTTACCACCGAGACTCCTATGTGTCTCGGTTTACAGCCCCGAACACATAGTCGAACCCAAAACCTTCTGCCTTGTTAAACCCGCGTTATATAATCGTATCAGATTTCTTTTTTTCTTTATGTGTTCTTGCACAATTAGTTATTAATTAAAAGAAAAGAGATTAAAGCTAACCGATTCATGTTTAGGGTTTAATGAATTAACAAACGAGCCACACACCTTGCTTTCTTGATCAACCACGAATCCTCTTGGTTCTTGAGATGGAAGATGACGGCAGAAGGATCCCCAAAAGAGAACAGAAAACGTTGGCTTGTAGAGGATTTAGGGTTTTATGTATTTTTGTCTAAACTAAAATCAATTTACACCCCTCCCCGTCTATTTGTTTTACACGAGTATAACACAATGGGCCTTGGCCCATCTTTTCTCTTTTCTTTTGTCCAAACCGCCAGCCCATACAGCCCTTTCCTTGCCTTATTACTTGTTTCCGCGACTTGTTATATATTACGCGCGTTTTGTGTTTTAAAATGACGTATGTGTATGTTCGTGTTTGATTTCTCACATTTTGGCTTCTTGTCATGTTTATACTCCCTCCGTCCCTAATTAAATGTCCACATTTGACTTTTAAAGTCTTTTTTCGTCAACTTTGACTTCAAATTATTTCGTATGTGTTATATAATACATGATGTAAAATATATGAATGGATTGAGTTTTAAATGTGTTTTTTATCAATCTAATTTTTATCAAAAATTATAAAACACAAATAAAGTAATTTAAGGTCAAAGTTGATAAATAAAAACTCTAAAAGTAAATAGTGGACACTTGTTTAGGGACGGAGGGAGTAGTATTTTACGTAGATACATATTAATAAGTAATTAATATACGTAGTTCTTGTAGTGCATAAATAAATTAAAAGTTTAAAACAGCTCGTGTTATAGTAACTACTTGTAAGTAATCGATATATATCGTCTAATAATAAATATATACGTAGTTACATATTCGTGATTTAATGTTCATGATCTCATGTTCGTGATTATAATTATTATGATTAATAATTATCGTGTATTAATACGTACTGAAATAATTATCGTGTACAAACACATACGTAGTTTCTGTATTTAAAGTTCGTGACACGTGTACATAACATAAATGGAAAGTTTTAATTAGTTCGTATGTTTACATAGTGTAATGTTCATGGTAAAAGTATGCGGGTTTTACAACTCTTCCCCTCTAAAAAGAATAATTCGTCCCCGGATTATAGATAACGTAAACTGAAAGAATATGGACGTGGAACGTGATGTGTCTGAAAGATATAACTGAATTATGGAAGCATGGGAGGATAGAATCAGAATGGATTCCTCCGTTTCCAAGTGACTTCCCTCTCGGAACGGTTCATCTATGAGATCTTGACACATATGATGATCTTGGTCTTGTGACCTTGATTTGACAATACGTAAAAGTTCCTGGTTATCAACGTAAGATAGATTCTCCTAAATTCGATCGAAGGAATAAAAATAACATGTAAGGATACATGAAACGATCTGATATGAAGTGACATACTTACTGGTATAAGCACACTCAGAGCATTGTTACACAAGACATATTGAGACGTGGTACATGAACAATTGTGAATGTGATACGTGAACAATTGTGAACGTGGTGCGTGGAGATATGGTGAGTGTAATATACGAAGCATATGATGAACAATGATACGTGTAACATATCGTGAACATGATATGTGAAACGTGGAATGTACATGACATGTGAAACATATCATGAACATAGAATAACTGAGGTGGTAAAGCCAACAATATGAGGTGAGACGTGGAATGTGACGTGGAACGTCTGTTTGAGGATGGAAAGTTTATTAAACTTGAGTCTGGTCTCCCAAGCTTCTACAAACTTCCCAGAACGAAACAGAACGTAATTTGTAAGCTAGAATACGGTCATGAACGTGAACGATGTCATGAACGTGGAAGTGAAAACTAAGTCATGAAATGAAATAACGACGTGAATGTAATAATGACCACTAACGCGAAAATTTATTAGATCTGTTAGCTGAAGGAGTGCCAAGTGATCGTGTGATCTCTGGCAGGAAAATGTCTGAAAATCTGCTACGGTGAAATCTTTGCGGATACAAGGATCTTTCAGACTTGTTCAAATTATTGACAAAATCCATAGAGATATTGTACTATTTCCATTCGGAAAGTGTTCCCGATGGAGATAGTTACTAATAAGTAGGTGTTGTATCTTAACCTGCTGGTGTGACAGGTACTTAGATATGAACTTAACTGCATCTAGTTTCATAGAAACTGGATATATAGAAGTTTGGAAAACCACGAGTCTCTAAAATTAGACTTCTCTTAGCGTAGGATCCTCCAGAACACATACTATAGTGTAGGATTCTCTCCTTTATGCGTAAGCTTAGTCGTGGTAAGACTAGCCATGAGAAACAATGTGATTCAGCGTGTCACTGTAATCAACCAGGATTCGGACTGGAAGAATTTCAGGGAGAAACTTCTTCTGTCATAGAATTTGTAACATAGTGCGAATATGGTCATTGTGCCCTTCTCTAGACCCGGAGAAGATCAGGTTGTCCTTGATGGAAATAATGATGAATTTGTTTATGAGTTCGTTGAACTCAATTTATTAAGTCCATAATGCCACTAGAGCATTTATAAGACTAAACAGAATCATTAATTTAGCATGATCAAGTCGTGTATAATTAGCAGTCATGGAAATGTCCTGCTCTTTCACTTGTCAATGATGGCAGCATGATCATAAGTCGATCTTGGAGAAGTGCTTAGCACTCTATTGTTGATCCAACCCATTTTCAATACATGGAGGGAAATAACGATCATGAATGGTGATTTGTTAAATCGACGGTAGTCGACACATAATCTCATATTACCGTCCTCCTTCTTGAAGGTTCTTCTGGAATTTATATCGGAAAATTTGAAATGATCAGCTGATCATAAACGAAAAGGAACTTCAGAAGTGTGTCACAACTGATAGCTGGAAATTCTTCACATCCATGGAATAACAAACACGTGCTTGTAAAGCATACATAATTTGTACAGATTTTCCTGATGGAAAACCATGCTGAACGTATTCAGGAGCCTGCACATTACCGTACATAATCATGATCGTAGTATGGTGTGTTGTTCGTAGTCTATAAATAGGATTAAATTCAACTCGCATCTGTCTGAGAAATGCGTTAGCAGCTTGGATCTTATCATTAGGCTGAAAGAAAACCTTCGTATAGATGGGTGATACGAATGGCATCCTTCCTGGTCATGAATATATGAAATATGGGTACAAGAAAGGAAAGTGTCATCGAGCAACCGTGACAGATCTCACTGACACACCGGTGATGGTACTAAAATTCTTGTGGCCTGATCAATACATGGCACAATAAAATGGATATACTCTTTGGAGGGTACCCTGATTTTCTTAGGGATGTTCCAGAATTGAGAATGAGTCATGTGTCTTGACTCGTCCCTTGGGAAATATAAGCATGACATGTGTCTTGAATGGTGTCTTGACATGTGTCTTCAGAAGGTATACGTGAGACATGTGTCTTGACTGATGTCTTGACATGTGTCTCGAGGTGTAAACCGAATAAATTTGAAACTCTTTGTTTATTATGCCAGAATTGGCGGTTCGGTGGGACTACTGACCCTTGCATTTCTGATCACGTCTGTGGTCGGAGCTTCTGTCGTGATTGCTAGGATAGTTGCTGTCACGGTACTGGTTACTATCGTCTTGTCTATCAGTTTCATGACGGTCATTCTCATGACTGTGATTCATGTAACTATTCAGCTGAGTGGCCGGCTGGTACCGGTTCTCACTCATATCACTGAAACGAACACTGCATGACGTGTGACATGTAACTAAGAATTAGGGACAATGATTGATGGAATTCTTCTGGTGTTGAAGCATCTTCTCGTCCGATCGCTTTGATCTAACGTCTTTGTCTTCGTCTTGTAAGATTTCCAGGTTGTGAACAACATCAACATCTCCGTAACGTCTCGAAAATCCGCAGCATCAACCCTTAGTAACATCTCCAAGCTATGAGCGGCATCAACAATTTGTAGAATATCAGCAAGTGGAATACGCACATGCGATATGGTACATGGAGTACATATGGAATGCACATGAAATGATCGGTATGGGGTCGATCATCTGATATGATTTTAAAGGAAAAAACAGTTAGAAAGACCATCATGATAACTTGGCCATGCCAGTATATAACTTATTCTGGTTGCATAGAGAAACGCTAACGTGTGGTTAAACGAATTTCAACGATGATTTTCCTAAAAGCATGATTAGTGGAAACCAACCATGACTATCATGAAAACAGGATTAATTGAAATCCAACAATGTCTTGCATGAAAGCATAAACAACAAAAGAGACGTAAGACGTAATCAACATGAAGACAAAATCATCATGAAGAAACATGAAACAACTTAACATGAAGGAGTATGCAACATAATCAACATGACAATGAAGTTAACCATGATAGTATGAAAACATACTTAACATAAAGACATAGTAACTTATGGGGGGACATGAAAAAAAAATTATGCCAATAAATCATGAGAAAAATTTTATGCATGAAAATAGTGCGTGAATACATGATGCAGTTTATGAAAACTTTTATATGTGCGAGGGTAAACGCCTATGGTCAATTTACCCAAAATAAAAGACATGGCGAGGGGACGCCTATGGGTCGGTCCCAAAGTTAAAAGTTTCGATAAAAGCACATGCGACTAAATAGGGTCAGTCTTGTACCAACCATTACTTAGTCATAAACCTGCGACAATGATACATGGAATATATGAGTGAAACTCAACTGTCCAAACTTAACAGAAAAATAATTATGTGACCAATTATGAACTACTAGGGTTTAGTCCATATTAGCTACAGTTCACAAGGAACATCATCCATGAAACAATGACACATAAGTAAGTATGAATGACGGTTGTTCATCCACATTAGTAAAACAATACCGATGAAACATCATGGTTAAAACAACAAGGTGCTGAAAACATTAATACATGGAATAACAAGCGTTGCCTTAGAAAGCCTCTAGTGACTACCCACTTCACAGGTCGAGTTTTAGAGCCTACAGGTCGAAGCCTTGGCTTTGATAATTGTAACACCCCACTTTGATAAGTGGATCGTTACGCGTAATTATGGTATGTCTTCAAAGTATGCAAGGTAATATGTAGTAAAACATACACGACCATAGGGAAAATCGGAATCAAACATCGGTTCCCAAACATAAGCCCAAAACATCAATAAAGTAAATGAACTAGGAAAGACTAGACAAGCATAAGTATATGGCAAAAAGGAGAACAAGTCTATGGCAGCTTCCATCCTATGCACTTCCTCCAAATGCTCGAGTCCGTCCTTGGGTACCTGCCGTTTTGGAACATGGAAAGGAAAGTAACGACTGAGCATAACGCTCAGTGCACGGATATACAGCATAGTATGAATGGCTGAAACATAAATAAGACTAATAGCAACAGAAATGTATAAGTCCTGGAAAACCTAGTTGTTTGTCATGTTAACTGGTTTTAGTTCTAAAAACATAGCTTATGTTACTTATGAAAATCTGTATTAGTTAATGTACCAAAAGCCAATATAGGTCATGAGGTCAACAACGTACATGAATACTTGGAGGGGCGACCTTGTCATGCAAATTAGAGGGGATGCCTCTAATTTATTTGGTAAGTGGGTAGGAGGGATCAGCTCCTTGTGAAGGATGCAAGGCACACACCACATTCACCATGAAATCCTGACTGAAACATGTAAGTAGGATGCACCCATACGCCCCACATGATAACATAATAATATGGCCAAAAGCTAAAAAGGGACGCTACGAGCTATCACTTCGCCGTGGTGAAGTCATAACACTGGTGCCTCTAGTGTTATGGTTATGTTACCTCCATAACTAGGTGAAACTGGTCATGTATGTATATGTCTTACGCATCTAAATTAAACATAAGCAAATCAAAACATATAAAACATATACTGGGAAAACAGTTAGCTGTATACGGGGAAATCCTAGTAAGGAAAGAATGTCCATACTGAAGGACGGAGAATCCGTACCTTATGTCCAGTGAACGAAGAAGACGAACGGAAGAGAGTCCTACTTCGATCTCACTAATGCTACATAAATAGTATACGTGTATAAGTATTCTGATTACTGAGTACGTAACTGATTTTATATCATGTCTTAACTTGTTTTATATGTTCATGTCTTGTTTTACTGATTTTAACGTTATGTTGTATTTATCATGTATTTTGTATATTCTGATTAAGTATTACTTGTATTTCTTGTATTATTATACTTGTGTGTAATAATAAGTAAGTTTCTAAACATAGCACGTTTCCTAAAATAGAAAGTTTCCAAAAGTAGATTAACTTCTTAAAATAGATCAGTTTCTAAAATTAGAAAGTTTCCATATTCAGATGTAAGCTGAATTAATATCATAAGTCATGTATTATAATATAGTTTATTAATAATAATCTGTTAATTAAATAAACTATATATTATACGATTTAATTAAATATAAGCATGATTTAATTAAATTAAAGTGTATAAAATACTTAGGTTAAAACATGTATTAATACTATATTAATAATAATCTTAGTCATGAGTATTAATTAATTATGTTTCATGTTAAATAATTAATAATACTATAGTATAAAATAAATAAATAAATACTTAGGTTAAAACATGTATTATTTAATAATTATAATAACCTAAGTTTCATGTTTAATTAAATTAATTATAAGTCATGTATTAATTAATTTAATTATCTTGTAAAAAATGTACTTGTAAAATTAATTAGACTTGTAAAGATAATCATGAACTGAACCCGTGTGTTATCTAATTAAAACATATCGTGAACTGGACCTGAAACCCCATGAACCGGACCGAATTAAATTTAATAATTCTTGCAAAAATATAACCAAGGTTTAAATAACATAGCTTAACTTGACAAGATAAAATCAGTATTAATTAGATTAAATAAAATTAATATTGCATGATTAATTTCATACCCTAATTAAATTAATTAAAATAGCTTGAAAAATGATAAACCAAACATCCCTTTTTAAAATTCTAAAACTGCCATCCAAACACCGTGACTAAAACCAGCAACTAAACACCCCATGTCCCTGTTTGTGTTGCTGCTGGTTGCCACTGTTTGGCCTGGGTTTCCTACCGGAAGTGGTAGTTTCCCCCTGCTCGCGTCAAAGTTCCCACCGAGACCACAAAGGTATCGGTTCCCACTGCCTGACCAAACACCCCCGTTGGGGTTGCCACTGACAGAACAAACCCAGCCCACACCCATTAGGGTTGCGGCTGGTGGAATTATTTTACCACCGAGACTCCTATGAGTCTCAGTTTACAGCCCCGAACACATAGTCGAACCGAAAACCTTCTTCCTTGTTAAACCCACGTTATATAATCATATCAGATTTCTTTTTTTCTTTATGTGTTCTTGCTCAATTAGTTATTAATTAAAAGAAAAGAGATTAAAGCTAACCGATTCATGTTTAGGGTTTAATGAATTAACAAATGAGCCACACACCTTGCTTTCTTGATCAACCACGAATCCTCTTGGTTCTTGAGATGGAAGATGACGGCAGAAGGATCCCCAAAAGAGAAAACAAAACGTCGGCTTGTAGAGGATTTAGGGTTTTATGTATTTTTGTCTAAACAAAAATCAATTTAGACCCCTCCCCGTCTGTGTGTTTTACACGAGTATAACACAATGGGCCTTGCCCCATCTTTTCTCTTTTCTTTTGTCCAAACCACCAGCCCATACAGCCCCTTCCTTGCCTTATTACTTGTTTCCGCGACTTGTTATATATTACGCGCGTTTCGTGTTTTAAAATGACGTATATGTATGTTCGTGTTTGAGTTCTCGTATTTTGGTTTCTTGTCATGTTTATAGTATTTTACGTAGATACATATTAATAAGTAATTAATATACGGAGTTCTTGTCATGCATAAATAAATTAAAAGTTTAAAATAGCTCGTGTTATAGTAACTACGTGTACGTAATCGATATATATTGTCTAATAATAAATATATACGTAGTTATATATTCGTGATTTAATGTTCATGATCTCATGTTCGTGATTATAATTATTATGATTAATAATTATCTTGTATTAACACGTATTGAAATAATTATCGTGTACAAACACGTACGTAGTTTCTGTATTTAAAGTTCGTGACATGTGTACATAACATAAATGGAAAGTTTTAATTAGTTCGTATGTTTACATAGTGTACTATTCATGGTAAAAGTATGCGGGTTTTACATTTATCTTCTTGAAGAAAACAAATCTTTTAAGTTAACTCATTCACTTTAGCGGTAGCAAGATACGTTTTGTGTCGTTCAGTACTTAAAGCGGTGTTATAATTACGTTTCTCTTGTTCTAAAAACTTAAGAGTTTTGTTGTATTTAGTTTCAAAAACATCCTTTACAGTATTAACAACATCCCCTTTGTACCTTGTAAGCTCTTTTTCTTTTTGAATAAGCTCAGCTCTGCAGCTTGCAAGAAGCTCACTAGATTTTATGACTGCAGCTTTGCTTTCCTCAAATTTTTGAGTGAGCGTAGCGTTTGCCTTCTTTAATTTCTTTTGACTTATTCTAGTTTCTTTGACATCTTTTTGTAAAGAAGCAATTAAGTTAGCAAGCGCAATACGCTCCTCATCTGATTCATACTCATTTGCATGTTGATCATCCTCAGACTCATTATTGCACATGTCTGATGAATCGGGTGTGGTATTGCTATCAACCGTTTCCATCATACATGTGTCATTAATGGCTTTGGGTACCTCACAATGCTCATGAATATTACCAAACACATTATATTCCTCTTCAGTGAGTACCTTATCAGTTGGCTCAGTATCAAAGATAGGAGCATTGTCATCTTCAGTGACGTTGAGGACTTCTTCAACCTTTGACATGTACGAGTAATGTGCTTCAAGTTCTTGGTCAGAGGCTTCCTCATCTGTATCATCAAGCATTGCTCCTTCCTCAGCCGACAATTTAACCCCAGCTTCCATCTTCTTGCATAGCAGCATCTTTTTCTTATGTTAACCAGAGTCCCTAACCCGTTTCGGCTTCCTACATTCCTTTGCCATATGCCCATAACCTTGACAATTAAATCACTGAATTCCACTTTGCTGAACCACTTGAGTTCCAACAGTTTCCCTTTTCCCAGCAACAGTAGCAATCCTCTGAGTATCATACTTAGCAGTTTGTCGATCATACCTTGCAGAACCCTCAACATGTGTTCGATTACGTCGATCATACCTAGGAGGACTTTCATCACGTTGACGTGTGTCATACCTTCGAGGACTCTCAACATATTGGTTCCTTGTATTAGATGATGTTCGAAGATTGTTGTTGGTGGGTTTGAAGATTTTCTTGTAGGTCTTCATAATGAAAGCAATTTGTTGTTTCATATCCCTATCCTTCTGAGCTAGTTCTTCATCACTGTCCTCTTCAGATGATGGTGATGGTGCTCTCGGTTCTTTGTCTCGTGATCTTGTGGGAGCTGAAGACTTCGATGAAGTGGAGTATCTTGGTGAGGAGGATGTAGTGGAGTATCTTGGTGAGGAGGATGTAGTGGAGTATGTATTTGGAGCACGAGAGCGATGATCTTGGACGTGTTGAGTGGTAGACACCAAAGCAAGTGGATTAGCAGTCTTTGCTATCCTTTCAGCTCGAATTTCATTCGCCTCATTCTGAAATTGTTTCAAAATGTCAAAGAGTGTGTGATAGTTGACCTCGTCTAACTTGCTCTGTTGTTTCACCAAAGTTACAAACAGTGTCCACTCTGGTTGAAGTTGCTATAGAAATTGCACATTGACTTGCATGGTGGAGACTTGCAAATTGTTTCTTGTCATGTCATTCATCATCTTGTAGAAACTTGAGTAATATGAATCAATTGATTCCCCATCCAATGAAGTAAACTTGCCAAAGTTCCAAAACAAGTTAGTTTTGACATCTTGCTTGTTAAGTGATTCTTCTTGTTGCAAGCGTTCAATGGCAAACCATATTTCTTTTGCAGTAGAGCACACATCAACCGTTGAGTTATTATCATCCCCAATCCCACTTAGAATCAAATAGATTGCTTCTTTCTCTGCATCAATACAAGCACGTTTCTCTTTCGAAGTGTTCTCATATGTTTCCTCAATTGTTTGCTCATCGGAACCGGGCGTCGAGTCGGTTTCTGGAATTGCAGGAATGGTTATTGTAGTGAGAGTATAGGGTCCTTCTTTGATGCAACGTCGTAGAAGATCATCATTTGGTTTAGTATCAAGATCTCGAATAAAACGTGATTGCCATTATGCATATCGACCAGTCACAAGCATTGGTGGTCTCTCTTTGTTACCCGCCACCATGATGTTGTTGTTTGTCACACGATATTCTTGAGTAGAATCCATTTCGAGAAACTTGAAATTGTTGAAGTGAAAACGGATCTTAAGTAGATGTGTTGTGATTGTTGTTGTCGAATAAAAATGTTAATATCCCCTAAAAAGTATCTTCACAAGAAACCAAAAATTCTTAAACCAAAAAACTCGCGAAAAATTTTCACTTTCGGGAAAAAATTAATAATTTTCGGAAAAATGACACTTTTCGGATAAAGTGACAATTTTCGGAATAATGGCTCTTTTCGGATAAATCTTCAATCTTCGGAATAGTCTTCAAATTTCGGATAATACACACTTTTTCGGAAAAATCTCCTTTTTCGGAATAATTGCTTTTTCTGATAAAAAGGCAATTTTCGAAATAAGTATTTATTTCGGATAAATTGGCACTTTTCGGATAACTGGTGGATTTTCAGGAAAATGGGTATTTTCGGATAAATCAAAGGTTTCGGAAAAACGTTGGTTTTTCGGATAAAGTCAGATTTTCGGAAAAAAATGAGGTTTTTCGGATAATGCGAGGTTTTCGGAAAAAAATGATCTTCGGATAAAGTATGATTTTCTGAATATTTGTTAATTTCGGATAAATCAGGTGAGATCACTTTTTCGGATAAAGCAATTCGGAATTATAAACCCTTTTCCGAAAATGTCTTTATTGGCCGCCAAACTTACTGTTCTTCGAATCGAACCCCAAAAACAATCCAAACACCCCAAAAACTTTAACCACAAAAACTTAACCAAATCTCTTCCAAAACTATGTAGGAGATGTATATCAAGATTTAGAGACCGAAAAACACTAAAACAAATTCGATCCGAGTTGATTTTGATGAAATCAATCGAACCAAATCAAAACCAAACAACCAATCACTAATCTAACCCGTGGTGATTGATACCAGTTGTTGTTCCCAGAATTATTCACTTCACCATGGTTGATTTTATGAATTAAAGAAGAAAGATAGATGATTTCTAGAGAGAGAAAGTAGAGAGAGAAAGTAGAGAGATAGAGAGAGAGAGGTGATTAAATATGTGAAATTAGATTTAGAAAAATGAGAACAACCAACCCTCCTAACATGCTAGGAGGGTGCTTATATAGTCCTCCCATATGCGGGCTTTTTATTAGACTATATTTGTTTTGGTTCGGGCTTGAATAAATGCTTAGTACCTTGAAAGAGGCCTTTTAAGCTAGCCATCAAGCCCGTAATGTCACGACTATTTTAACTAACTATTACAACCTTCTAATAAATGTTACAATATAAATCTATGACCGAACATTCTTGTTTGAGTCAACATTTTGAGGCTAACAATACCCATTTCAACTCTTAAGCTCCAAGTTTCTAGCCTCAAACCTGTAACAAGGATAGATTAGTGACTAAGGGATGCTAGTGAAGCTCTACACAAGTTTATAGACTCTGGATGGAAAATATCTAAGCTTGTGGCTCAAAATAGGCTCAAAATAGGTCACGACATACAATGGATGAGAGTGGTGATATGTAGCCTTCAAGTAGCTTATGAACCTACTTTTTGGCACTCCAAAATATCTAGGTAAGTCCTAAATATCTGATTTGAGGTTTGAAATTGGGAGGGTAGAAGTTTAAACATGGTTTTGGAGGGAAAAACCAAACTGGGTCATAAATCTAGGGCTTGTAACTTTATGGTTTTTAACTTCGGTGATTAGGGACTTAGGAATGTGATTAGTGAATGAGTAAGGCTAAATTAGGGTTTAGACATTCTATTTATAAGATTTGGGTCCTTGTTTTGAATCTTAACAAAGGTTTGATGTGAATTGGGAAGACAACTTATGTAGATTAGGGTTTCTAATGATCTAGGGTTAAATCATAGTAAATCTCATTATCCTCCTCTTAGATAATTTAACTCAATTTAGGTCCTAGAAATTGTGTTTTAAGTGTCCAATAAGTTCCCACACGTGGTTTAATAGCTTATTCTAAGTAAACATGTCTAAAGGGTGAAAATATCTATTTTGACCTAATTTACAAGTCATGCATTGAACTCTTGTACCTTGTGCTAAGGATGCTTGTACATTGTCTTAACATAATCTTATAACCTTTATGAAATGCTATAATTTTTTATAAACTTGTCCTAAAAGGTTAGGTAATGATTCTATGTAGATTTCTTAGTATAAGGGTTTCTATATTACTAATCCTAATGACTTTCTATTTTGGGAGATTAGTGTTTATATCTTAAGGAAAAAGACAAATTTGGTCAAAATCACCCCTCAAAAGTTAAACCATGGTCAAGTGAAAACATTTTGACAAATTTGGTCATACACAATTGCACAAATGCACAAATGCACAACTCCATCAAATGAACGCCACGTGTCTATCCAAGTACAGATTTTAACCAAGGGACCGGACCCACATATGTTCCCATTTACTATGACAATATTTGTCTTATTATGTTATCAAATGCACAACTGACGGCCTTCAACTTGCAAATGCTCAACCTTATGACAATAGTACATATTTTTTCAATTTTCAATAAAAGTGAAACGCAGAAGTTGTGCATTTGAGGGTTGAGCGCTGTCGTTTGATCATTTAAAAAGAATTTTTAGTAGGACACTTGGCACATTATGTATGGTGATGACCATATTGGTCTTTTTCTTTCCACTTGACCATGGTAAGGTTTTCAAGTGATCAAAATGACCAAATATGTCTTTTTCCCATATCTTAATGTAAGCTTATTTTAGGTTATATATAGTATGTTTATAACTTCTAAGGTTTCTACTTTCTTAGTTTATGGGTTTATATAGGTTGATCTTATCTTAGGGATAATTAAGTGAGCTTAAGATCCTATGTTTTGATAACTTGTACTTTATGCTTTAATAATTTGTAACTTGGCTTGAGATAATTGTATTAACTTATTATGGTACTTAGTTGAGTTTTATTTTAGTTTCAAAAGTTAGACTCTAATTCAATGTGAAATGGATTTTATATGCTTATCTTGGTTACTAGGTCATTTACTTGTAATTAGCTTGAGATTAGTGTTTTTTTGGTAAAGGGTTTCCCCGGTAAATATATTAACCAAAAAATATTGAAGTACAAAGGAATGTGGCTGAGATACCACATTAACCGCATGCTACAGGCAGCATGTTAACACGTGGTCATGCAATAACATAAACACTAACTAAACTAGAACTACAATACAAGTAAAGTAGATAGAAACCAAGATGCAAACATGAAGTCACGCATTCTCTTCAGCTTCCAACAATACTACGATAGGAGCAAAGGAAATCCAAATGAGCCTGCCTCCTTAAAAAACCTTGCCAAAGAAAACCCAGTGGGAAAAACCTTGGACAAGGAAAAAAGAGTACAACCCTCACCCGGTACTCCCATCGTGAAAAACTATAAAGCTCGACACCCTCCATTTGTCAGGCAGCAAACTCGACCTGGTAGACAACTTCTTAAAATGAAATGAAATAAACTTCAATCGAATAGTATCACAAATAATCTGAACAAGCTGATCGACCGTCATATGCTTTTCCTTGAAAAGTCTTGAATTACGTTCCATCCATATAAAGTACGCAGTAGCAGCCAACACAAGACGTGCAAGGATGCTAGGGCAAGACTTTCCCTTAGAAATTGGAATAACATAATCTAATATATCATCAATTCGAGGGGGGACGCTATCCATATCACAGAGGACCCGAACCTTAGACCAAACCTGCACAGAATAAGAACATTCAAAGAAAAGATGGTCATGAGAATCTGGCACCAATTTACACAGAGGACATCGAAGAAGGCTTAAATCCACCAAAGGGCCAACATCCCATTGCCTAAGCCGATCTTGAGTCTTCAATTTTCTTCGAACCACTAACCACAAGTAAATAGAGTGACGATGAATACAATGAGCGAACCAAAAAGCATGGTACCAATTAACCATCACAGCCTTATACCTTATGGAATCCCATGCTAATGAAATTGAGAAAGGATGTAAAACCCCATTTATATCCTGCCACATCAAATCATCATCCTTATCATCGTTAATAACAGGGATAGGGATATAGACAATGTTTGGAAATCTAGAATTCCACTCCTGCGGCCACTGCCAAATACCATCAATGATAAGATCCCTAACCTTATTAGAAAGAGATAGCCCCGATCTTGTGATGCTACGTACCGTAAGAACGTCCCGTAATGGACACAAATCTGCCCAGTTATCAAACCACATAGAAGCAACCTTACCATTATTAATCTCGTACCAAATAAACTGACAAATACGTGATCTAATATGGAGAAGTTTTCTCCAGCCCCAACTCATATCACCAATACATGGAATGTCCCAAAAACTTATATCCTTTAACTTGTAAAAATAAATCCATTTAACCCATAAAGAATCTTTACGAGTAAGGATACACCAGATTTGAGAAACCATTAAAGCAGCATTAAAATCAGAAAGCTTACGAATACCAAGGCCACCTTCATAAAACAGGGTACAGACAGAGTCCCAAGCAACTTTAGCCTTACCCTTGTTCATGGATGTGCTATGTTTAAGTTTGTTAAACGTTTAAAAGGCTTAAAGGCCCCGTTGCGTAAATTGCTTTTTGAACAGGGTAACCTTCATGATCGTGTTAACAGACTGCGTGTGGAATTAGATGGTCACCTTGCGTCAATAAGATATTATCCAAGATCATGATTTAGTTAATATTAATCAATATGCTTTTGTTCCGGGTCGTAAGATCTCGGATAATATCTTATTGACACAAGAGTTGATGAGAAATTTCACCGTAACATGCTGATTGGTTTTAGTAAGGCTAAAGTTGCTTGGGACTCTGTTTGTACCCCGTTTTATGAAGGTGGCCTTGCTATTCGTAAGCTTTCTAATTTTAATGCTGCTTTAATGGTTTCTCATATCTTGTGTATCCTTACTCGTAAAGATTCTTTATGGGTTAAATGGATTTATTCTTACAAGGTAAAGGATAGAAGTTTTTGGGACATTCCATGTATTGGTGATATGAGTTGGGGTTGGAGAAAACTTCTCCAGATTAGATCACGTATTCGTCAGTTTATTTGGAACAAGATTAATAATGGTAAGGTTGCTTCTATGTGGTTTGTTAATTGGGCAGATTTGTGTCCATTACGGGACGTTCTTACGGTTTGCAGCATCACAATATCGGGGCTATCTCTTACTAATAAGGTTAGGGATCTTATCATTGATGGTATTTGGCAGTGGCCGCAGGAGTGGAATTCTAGATTTCCGAACATTGTCTCTATCTTTGTCCCTGTTATTAACGATGATAAGGATGATGATTTGATGTGGCAGGATATAAATGGGGTTTTACATCCTTTTTCAGTTTCATTAGAATGGGATTCCATACGGTATAGGGCTGTGATGGTTAATTGGTACCATGTTGTTTGGATCGCTCATTGTATTCCTCGTCACTCTATTCACTTGTGGTTAGTGGTTAGAAGAAAATTGAAGACTCAAGATCGGCTTAGGCAATGCGATGTTGGCCCTTTGGTGGATTTAAGCCTTCTTCGATGTCCTCTGTGTAAATTGGTGTCGGATTCTCAAGACCATCTTTTCTTTGAATGTTCTTATTTTGTGCAGGTTTGGTCCAAGGTTCGGTTCCTCTGTGATATGGATAGCGCCCCCCTCGAATTGATGATATATTAGCTTATGTTATTCCAATTTATAAGGGAAAGTCTTGGCCTAGCATCCTTGCACGTCTTGTGTTGGCTGCTACTGCGTACTTTATATGGATGGAACGTAATTCAAGACTTTTCAAGAAAAAGCAGATGGCGGTTGATCAGATTGTTCAGATTTTTTGTGATACTATTCGATTGAAGTTGATTTTATTTCGTTTTAAGAAGTTGTCTACCAGGTCGAGTTTACTGCTTGACAAATGGAGGGTGTCGAGCTTTAGAGTTTTTCACGATGGGAGTATCGGGTGAGGGTTGTGCTCTTTTTTCCTTGTCCAAGGTTTTTCCCACTGGGTTTTCTTTGGCAAGGTTTTTTAAGAAGGAAGGCTCATTTGGATTTCCTTTGCTCCTATCGTGGTATTGTTGGAAGCTGAAGAGAATGCGTGACTTCATATTTGCATCTTGGTTTCTATATAGTTTACTTGTATTGTAGTTCTAGTTTAGTTAGTGTTTATGTTATTGCATAACCACATGCTAACATGCTGCCTGTAGCATGCGGTTAATGTGGTATCTCAGCCACATTCCTTTGTACTTCAACGTTTTTTTTGGTTAATATATTTACCGGGGAAACCCTATACCAAAAAAATAAAAAAATAAATAAACTTTGTTTATGTATAAGGCAATGATGCAATGAAGCTTGATTATGTATAAGTCACTCATTTATTTTCATTTTGTTATACATGACTTTTAATATGTTTCTGAAATGATATAGTTTAAGCATTTAAAGCATGACTTAAATATGCGTTATGATGCAATATGTGCTAAGCGTGTGAATTTATTTTCTTACAGGTAGTAATGATAATGAAACGGATAAAAATGATGAGATAGCAAGCAAAAGATCATCAAAAAGGAAAAAAGTTTGTTCAACCAAATCTATCGGTACGGGAAAACATGCTCAGGGAGACGAACAAGAAGAAAGTAGCCATCAGACAAAAAAGCTAAAGAGCAAAAAATCGGATGGAAATGATTTAGCTGATCAAAATCCACTAGAATCAGATGATATTCAGAAAACTCTGAATCAGGCGAAAACGAAAAGAGGTTTTTCTTTAATGCGTTTGAATTTAAGTTTTGATGCAATAGTGGTCAGATGTGCTTTTAAAGGCGGCTAAACGTAGATTGCGATATATACGAAAACGTAGGTTATGTTCTCAAACGGAAAAATTAAGAATTATTCAGGGATCATCGTTTTGATAGAAATTAATTTAAATTGTGATGTAGTGGTCTGTGATGTTGTTACTTGTACATGTGTTTTAGCTATCCAAAAGTGTGTTTTTTTAAAAAGTGATGCAATAAATCTACATTGTAATTGGTCTTTATCAGATGTGAAATGATTTTGTGCATTATGAGAATATATTTTGTGCATTATGAAATGATTGTGAATGAAATTGGCCGTTATCAGATGTGAAATTGGTCGTAAACATAATATATATTTTGTGCATTATGAGGATAGATAAGTTTGTGTGAACATATTGATGTTTGTTTTTATTTATCTGAAATATCATTTTGATGCAGCTAATATTATACATTGATGCAGTTTTTATATGTGTTTTGTAGCAATGTTAGTTAAATTTTGTGAATGAAATCTTTTGAATGAAATTTTATGCTTTGATGCAGTTAGTTTTTTATGTGTTTTGTAGCAATGTTAGTGAAATTTTGTGCTTTGATGCAGTTTTTATATGTGCTTTGATGCATTTTTTATATGTGCTTTATAGCAACGTGAATGAAATTTTGTGAATGAAATTTTGTGCTTTGGTGCAGTTTTTATATGTGCTTTGATGCAGTTTATATATGTGTTTTGTAGCAATGTTAGTGTAATTTTGTTAATGAAATTTTGTGCTTTGATGTAGTTTTTATATGTGCTTTGATGCAGATTTTACATGTGCTTTGTCGCAACGTGAATGAAATTTTTGAATGAAATTTTGTGCTTTGGTGCAGTTTTTTTAGGTGCTTTGATGCAGTTCTTATATGTGCTTTGTAGCAACGTTAGTAAAATTTATTGAATGAAATTTTGGGAATGAGATTTTTTTCTTTGATGCAGTCTTTATATGTGCTTTGATGCAGTGTTTATATGTGCTTTGTAAAATTTTGTTAATGAATTTTGTGAATGAAATTGGTCTTTATCAGATGTGAAATGATTTTGTGCATTATGAGATTAGATTAGTTTGTGTGTATGTATTTGAATAACCTTAATCCACTCTTTTTTTTACTATGTGTTGTAAAAAATGGATAATATATATGTGTTTTTATATGTGTTTTGTAGCATGTTAGTGAAATTTTGTGAATGAAATTTTTTGCTTTGATGCAGTTTTTATATGTGCTTTGATGTAGTTTTTATATGTGCTTTGTAGCAACGTGAATGAAATATTGTGAATGAAATTTTGTGAATGAGATTTTGTGCTTTGATGCAGTTTTTATATGTGCTTTGATTTAGTTTTTATATGTGTTTTGTAGCAATGTTAGTGAAATTTTGTGAATGAAATTTTGTGCTTTGATGCAGTTTTTATATGTGCTTTGATGCAGTTTTTATATGTGCTTTGTAGCAACATTAATGAAATTTTGTGAATGAAATTTTGTGCTTTGATGCAGTTTTTATATGTGCTTTGTAGCAACGTTAGTGAAATTTATTGAATGAAATTTTGGGAATGAAATTTTGGGCTTTGATGCAGTTTTTATATGTGCTTTGATGTAGTGTTTATATGTGCTTTGTAGCAACATTTGTGAAATTTTGTGAATGAATTTTTGTGAATGAAATTGGTCTTTATCATATGTGAAATGATTTTGTGCATTATGAGGTTAGATTAGTTTGTGTGTATGTATTTGAATAACCTTAATACACTCTTTTTTTACTATGTGTTGTAAAAAAATGGATAATATATATAGTTACTTACTAGCTTTGGTATCACATATCTGCTCTTTACTACTCCACATAAACGACATCTTAAGCCTGTTTCCTCTTCAAGATAGATATCGCCATGATTCCTCTTTCTCCTGAACATCATCTTCTTGCCCAATAATTGAATCTAATATGCATCAAAATCTTTTTGTTTATCCTTTTTAGTAAAGGACCTCTTACTTTGGCATTCATATTCGCTTTTTCATGGTATTGATGATATTGGTACCAATCAAAGACTGAATGCGACGGTCAAAATTTGAGCTACTTACATAAAAAAAAGGCTAAACGAAAAGAAGTTAGTCCATATTGGATTCAATTATTTGGCAAGAAGATGATGTTCACAAGAAAGAGAAATCCTAGCCATAGCTACCTTGAAGAGCAAACTAGCTTAATATGTCGTTTATGTGGAGCTGTAAAGAGCAGACATGGGATACCAAAGCTAGTGAGTAACTATATATATTTAGTTTTTGAATGTGTTCGTGTGGTTTATGTCATTTTTTATTGATGCAACTTTTCAAATAAATTAATGCAGTAAGTATGTTTATTATGGCAATCGTGACAGCTCTAGGATAATATAAGGGCTGATGATTTTGGATGTATGAATTTTTGATTTTGTGTGCGCCGGTTTGTATAAACTTAATGAACTTTTTGTGTAAACTTAATGCACTTTTGTATAAAAGTTAATGCACTTTTTGATATACAACATGTGTTTGTGTTGCTTGATTTGATTGTTGTAAGACGTTGATGCACTAGATTTTTATAAAAGTTTCTATATGCTTGTTGATTAAGTATAAGGTTTCATTTATCTTTCATCAATTTTTTTCTCATTTTGTTGTATATAAGGTATTGATTTTTAGCTGATAAAAAAATAATTATGTAGTTGTTAATAAATATAATGCAGTAAAGAAAAACATAAAAGATACATAGCTACTCAATAGCTTCGGTATCACATGTTTGCTCTCAAAAATTACTCCACATAAACGACATCTTAAGCCCGTTTCCTCTTCGAAGTAGATATCGACATGATTCCTTTTTCTCGTGAACATCATCTTCTTCCCTAATAATTGAATCCAATATGCATTAGCATCTTTTTGTTTATCCTTTTTAGTAAAGGACCTCATAATTTGGCATTCATATTCGCTTTTCGTGGTATTGATGATATTGGTATCAATCAAAGACCGAATGAGAAGTTAAAATTTTGAGCTACTTACATTAAAAAAAGGCTAAACGAAAAGAAGTAGGTGCATATTGGATTCTATTATTGGCAAGAAGATGGTGTTCATGATATAGAGGAATCGTGGCGATGTCTACTTTGAAGAGTAAACGGACTTAAGATGTCGTCTATGTATGAGTTGTAAACTTTGAGAGCAAGTATGTGATACCGAAGCTAGTGAGTAGCTATGTTATCCTTGTTTATTGTTGTAGATATAAGTCACTGATGCAATGAAGTTTGATTATGTATAAGTCACTCATTTATTTTCATTTTGTTATTCATGACTTTTAATCTGTTTCTGAAATGGTATATGGTTTAAGCATTTAAAGCATGACTTAAATATGCGTTATGATGCAATATGTGTTAAGCGTGTGAATTTATTTTCTTACACGTAGTAATGATAATGAAACGGATAAAAATGATGACATAGCAAGAAAAAGATCATCAAAAAGGCAAAAAGCTTGTTCAACCAAATATGTCGGTACGGGAAATTATGCTCAGGGAGACGAACAAGAAGAAAGTAGCCATCCGACAAAAAAGCTAAAGAGCAAAAATCGGATGGAAATGATTTAGCTGATCAAAATCCACTAGAATCAGATGATATTCAGAAAACTCCGAATCTGGCGAAAAAGAAAAAAGGTTTTTCTTTAATGCATTTGAATTTAAGTTTTGATGCAATAATACTATGTTTTTTCAATGGGTTCTAGATTCTCTCGATATCCTCTCGAATTGATTACAACTTAAAGTGGAATGATTGTTCTTGATTACTAAAAAAGGGTTTTGGTTTTCTAATCTACTAAAAGGTTTAAATGCATTAAGATGAAAACTTAAATTAAAAGCAATTAATTTAATAACAAATAATAAAACTAGAATTTAAAATTAAAATTAAAATATAAATATCAAATGAAGAAACAGTAAGTATCACTTAAAAATGCTCAACAGAAAATTGATACGGAAGTCTACCTTGATTCGGAGGTTCACTCGGAACTTGGTTCGGAACTTTCGATCCGGAACTTCGTTCGGAACTTTACTCGGAAGATTTGACTCGGAGCTTTGGTCGGAACTTCACCCGAAACTTTCACTCGGAACTTCACCCGGAACTTTCACTCGGAACTTCACCCGGAACTTTGTTCGGAAGTTGATCCGGAAGTATGGTTCGGAAGTTGGTCCGGAACTTTCGTTCGGAAGTTTATCCGGAACTTTCGTTCGGAAGTTTATCCGGAACTTGGTTCGGAAGTTTATCCGGAACTTGGATCGGAACTTTTGGTCAAGATGCTTCACTCGGAAGATTTGTTCATTCGGAACCTGGAAAAGCTTCAAGAACAGTAGGAGCCCGAATAACAGGGGAACACGATTCCAAGCCAAAAATCACCAAGTTTTTCACCAAAACTTTAACAAATCTAATCCCTAATCATCTACTAACCATAAACATCAAATCCCATCAATAAAAACATAAAACCCAACAACTTTTGAAGATCAAATCAACCAAATAAGAACTTTAACTTTTAACCAAATAGATGAAGATGAACAAGATGAAATGGAAAGATTGATATTGAATGATTAAGGTTTAAACAAACAAAAGAGAAAGATTAAATTACAAGATTGGAAAACAAGAATCAAAATCACCAATCACCCTAATGGTGTTGGTGAAACCTACGAACAGAAAAGGAGAAAAGAAGGGGAATGAAAAACTAAATAAAAAGTGTGAGGGGAATCCTTTATATAGGTGTTCCCTTTGGTTGGTGAGTGGGCTTTCTCCCGTCCTTCTTGTCTTCTCGTCTTTTCAGAAAAGTTGACATTTTCGATTCTGATTCGGGATTTGTTGTCGATTAAATTCAACTCGTCTTTTAATTTCTTCGTTTAATAGACTTGAGTTTCTTCGACTAATGTAAATCTTCCATCTTTGGTCCTTTTCTTCGATAAATCTTCAAATAGGCCCAGTGACTTCAAATCTTTTGCATCTCTTGGACAATAGACTTCATCTTAAGTCTTTTTCTTCCATAAAACCCGTGCAATCCCATATTTTCTTCAATATTTATCCGGTTGGCTCTGAAAACACAATAAACACAAAAACCACGCATAATTCCAAACAAATGATATTAAATACGCGTTTTGGTCTCGTTTTAGCCAGAATTAAGTGGAAAAAGGATGGGTGTTTACACACCTATCAAATCCCCTACACTTAACCATTGCCATGCCCTCATGCAATGCTTAGTGATAAAGCAATTTTACACTTTTCTCATAATCAATCAACCTTGGCCTTATTAAAATACTACTAAACAAAAATTAAAGTACTAAGAGAAATTAAGACTTTTAAAGTAAACAAAGGATAGAAAACCATTTTCACTTGAAAATAGCTACATGGAAATAACTTGCAGAGAGATCAAGGACTTACATTAGGGCTTTGGTGCTGTGAAGATTTATCACCCTCAAGTTTCACGTTCCCCAAACTAAGCTTAAAAACGAGATCATTGTTATTATAAGTTAGTAAATCAAACACTTACACACATGGCTTAATTATATGCTTAAACTCCCTTATTCCTAGGTGTATCTCTTATATTTTATTTTTGTCTTAGAATGATCATGAAGATGCATTTTTGGACTTATTTCGATAGTTTATTTAGGCTGAAAGCAAAGTAGGACGATTTGATCAATAGTTAGCTAAAGGACAAAATCTCTTAAAACTGCTTCTCGGGATATCAAAAAAGTTCATATCTTGGCATAACTCGGTTCACGATTTGAGACCTTTCTCAGGTCGATATTTGGCATGTACTTCATACTTCATATCTTGAGAGACGTGCTTGAGATAATGGTCTTCTCTTCGTTATAGAGTTTCTTCACTTGGAGACTTTTGAGGGGTACTCCAACTTTGTTGACCACGACTTCATGATTATTTCTTCAATCTCTAATTGGGATTTTGAGATACAACGATCCGCCTCCTTTTCGAACTTGGATCTATTTATCCTCATACCTTGTTAGGGTCTTTTCGGATAGACTTCTCCATGATCTTTATGGGAGTTGATTGCTTTTCGTCGTGAGTCTTGATCCTTCATATTGACTTTGGGAATAATGCTTTTCACATCACTTTGGATCTTTAGCAATAAAATGGAATCCTCATGCCTTGTTAGGGCCTTTTCGGACTCGCCAATCTTCGCGCCCCGCTTCATAAGTTATGCCTTGGCTATGAACTCTTATCATTACCGAGCAACTTTTAAACGATCTTGGGCTAGAAGCTAAGTAACTTTTCAAATCGTACGACCTTACTTATTGTAGAGAAATTATTAGCAAGTGATGGGAGAATAGGCAAATAATTACACCAAGTGAGCTTGTGCAAGAATACCGACTTATAATCGACTCTATCATTTCTCGTCCTCCATAATTTAAAATCTCAAGTAATGAGACTCGTGGATGCTTAGCCTAATAAACCAATTAAGGTCTACATGGTTAAGGATACTAGCTAGAATAAACTTGGATAAGTCTATTCGGGTTGAGTCAAAATAATCGCAACGGGCCTAATATGTCAAAGACTTCTAAACTAGCTACACCACTTTATTAATATTTTTTGACTTTAATGCGGGATATATACATATGAAAGCAACGAGAAAAATTTAAAAATTACGACTAAATGGCCAAAGTTAATTAAAAATTTGAAAAATGTTGAAAAAGATGATTTTCCGGTTAATTGAAGGCATTTTCATGGAAAAGTCCACTTAAAACTTCGATAGAAGTCCCCCCTACACTTAAGATAAACATTGTCCTCAATGTTTAAGCATGTGGGAAAAATCTCCCCTACACTTATGACGTTGTGCACGTTGGTTAACTCAAGTTAAGGAAGAGACGACTAAAGTGATCAATTTCAAATGTGAGTATAAAGAAAATTGAATCACGATAGTTGAGAGATAGAACCGGATTTCAGATAACACGGGAGCACGGTTCTTCAAAGGTGCCAAAAGTGCAATCATCCCTGTAATCACATCACCACACAAAGAAAGCAACCTATATAGGTCCCCCTACACTTAGGAGGTTAAAATGGAAAAGGATAGATACTCGGGCTGCCTCCCGAGGAGCGCTTGTTTTTTATAACCGAGTCACGAGCCTGACTCGACCCAAAATTAGTTCATGGGGAACGTGGTGAGGGATGGAATCATCTCTTGAGAGATGTCCTCACCAAAGTACAATTTCAAACGCTGGCCATTCACCTTGAAGTTGGGCCCATTTGGCTAAGAAAGCTCAATGGTGCCATAGCGAAAGACATTGGCGATGGTGAATGGACCAGACCAGCGGCTCTTTAACTTGCCTGAGAAGATCTTCAACCGAGAGTTAAAGAGTAAGACTTGATCACCAACGTGGAACTCTCGGTTCTTGATTTTAGCATCATGGATAATCTTGGTCTTCTCCTTGTAGATCAATGAGTTCTCGTAAGCTTGATTCCTCAATTCTTGGAGCTCGTTGAGTTGAATCTTGCGAAAATCACCGGCTTTGTTGATGTCGAAGTTAGACCACTTCAAGGCCTAGTATGCCTTATGTTCCAGCTCGATAGGGAGGTGGCAAGCTTTCCCGAACACAAGACGATAAGGCGTACAGCCGATCGGGGTCTTGTAAGCAGTACGGAAAGCCCACAGAGCATCATCTAACTTATCGGCCCACGCGGCGCGATGCTCTCCCACAGTACGCTCCAAAAGTCTCTTCAATCCACGGATGGATATCTCGGCTTGACCGTTGGTTTGAGGATGATAAGCGGTGGAAAGACGGTGATTGACACCATACTTAGCCATGACTCTTGCAAATTGATCGTTGCAAAAATGAGTCCCGCGGTCACTGATAATAGCACGAGGAACACCGAATCGAGCAAACAGTTGTTTCAAGAAATTACAAACCACCCTTGCGTCGTTAGTGGGTAAATCCTTGGCTTCAACCCATTTGGAAACGTAGTCAACATCGACAAGGATGTATTTGTTGCCTTTAGAAGAAGGGAATGGCCCCATAAAGTCGATGCCCCATACATCAAAGATTTCACATTCTTGTATGAAATTTTGAGGCATCTCATCTTTATGTGTGATCTTGCCTTGTTTTTGGCAAGCATCACAATGTTTAACCATCTCGTGAGCATCACGGTAAATGGTGGGCCAATAGAATCCCGAATCAAACACTTTTTTGGCAGTGTAGTTGGGACCAAAGTGACCACCGGTGGGTCCTTTGTGGCAAGCTTGGAGAATGTCCAAAGCGGCCGGTCCGTCAACACATCGGTGAATAATCAAGTCAGCGCACTGTTTGAATAGAAAAGGGTCATCCCAAAAGTAAGTCTTAACATCGTTCAAGAACTTCTTTTTTTGTTGGGATGTTAACCCTTGGATGAGAACACCACCCGCTAAGTAGTTTGCAATATCGGCAAACCACGGGGTGCCATCAAGATTGAGATTAATAGACATTAAGGTCTCAAGGGGGAAGAATCATTGATCTCTTTGTTCGGATGATCCCCTTGATATGGATCCTCAAGTCTGCTCAGATGATCCGCGGCCAGGTTTTCGGCTCTCTTCTTGTCACGAATTTCAATGTTGAATTCTTGAAGGAGTAAAACCCAGCGAAGAAGTCTTGGCTTAGAATCATGCTTTGTCATCAAGTACTTCAACGCAGAATGGTCAATGTATACGATTGTGGTGGAAAGGACAAGATAGGGGCGGAACTTTTCAAAAGCATAGACAACAGCTAAAAGCTCTTTTTCGGTTGTCGTGTAATGCAATTGAGCCCCCGTCATTGTCTTGCTAGCATAGTGGATTGGTTGGAAGTGTTTATTCACGCTTTGGCCCAAAACCGCACCAATAGCAAAGTCGCTAGCATCGCACATCAACTCGAAAGGCAGCTCCCAATTAGGGGTAACCAAGACGGGTGCCTTAGTAAGCTTATCCTTAAGCAAGTTGAAGGCTTCAAGGCACTCTTTGGAAAAGATAAAAGGAGTATCTTTTTCCAAGAGGTGGGTCATCGGGCGAGCGATTTTAGAGAAATCCTGAATGAATCGACGATAGAAGCCCGCATGACCCAGAAAGCTTCTCACACCCTTCACGGTTGAAGGTGGAGGTAATTTCGCTATGACATCTACTTTAGCATGGTCGACTTCAAGACCGGCGTTAGAGATTTTGTGTCCTAGCACAATGCCTTCTTTTACCATAAAATGGCATTTTTCCCAATTCAGAACAAGGCGAGTGTCTTCGCACCGCTTAAGCATACGTTCCAAATTGGCAAGGCAAGAAGAGAAGGAATCCCCAAAGACCGAGAAATCATCCATGAAGACTTCCATGGTGTGTTCAACCATGTCATGGAAGATAGCTAACATGCACCTTTGGAAAGTCCCGGGGGCATTGCATAAGCCAAAAGGCATTCTTTTGTAAGCAAATGTGCCATAGGGACAAGTGAATGTTGTCTTCTCTTGATCTTGGGGATCGATGGGTATTTGGAAATAACCCAAGAAACCATCAAGAAAGCAGTAATATTTATTACCCGCTAAACGTTCAAGCATTTGGTCCATAAAAGGTAGAGGAAAATGATCCTTTCTCGTGGCATCATTGAGTTTGCGGTAGTCTATACAAACTCTCCACACAGTAACGAGACGGGTAGGAATCAACTCGTTGTTCGCATTGGGCACAACGGTAATTCCACCTTTCTTAGGCACACAATGGACTGGACTAACCCATGGTGAATCCGAAATAGGGTAAATCATACCCGCATCAAGAAGTTTGATAACCTCTTTTTTGATGACTTCATGGATTTTAGGATTCACCCTTCGTTGGCTTTGAATTGTGGGCTTAAAGTCGTCCTCCATGAGAATTTTATGTGTGCAAAAGTGAGGATCAATTCCACGAATGTCGGAGATTTTCCAAGCGATAGCTCTTTTATGCTTCTTCAACACGGCGACAAGGCGGGCTTTTTCTTCTTCTTTCAGGTCCTTCGCGATGATGACCGGTAACTTCTTGTTGTCTTCAAGGAAAACGTACTCAAGATGAGGAGGTAGGTCCTTAAGCTCAAGAGTGGGAGGATCCTCAATAGATGGTGAAACTAACGATGGATCATCTCTAGTCACCTCTGTTGGGCCAATGAAAGTTTTAACTATGGTCCTGTCTAGATTTGTTTAAATTAGACTAAGTGTTGAAAGGTCGCTGAGAAGACCAGCGACAGAGACTAGACTAGTGGAAGGCAAAGCCTCAGCTGGCACACCAGGATCATTCAAGTCAAATACAACGTCAGAGAAGTCGAAGACAATCTGAAGTCAGACTCACCAGCGATTATGGATAGCTGGGATGTCAAAGGAATGCACTGGTGTTCAAGGATCTCTGAGTTGACAACACTCAGAGATCACTTAAGAACCCTAGAGACTTGGATTAAGCAAAGCTTATCCAACCCTTTATAGTTTAGGCGGGAGAATCTTACAAGTGTTTTGAGCGGGACAAAACAAGAGATTCAAGTCAATGCCTAGTACGACCTAGTGGGACAAAGGTGAACAGTTGGCAGAACTGTTCACCTAAAGTAGTTAAAGGCATGTCTCGATTTGGACATGCATTTAATACGTTGTACTCTTCCACTCAGAAGATGACACGTATCAACTACTCCCACTAAGGATACAACCTCGTATCACTATAAATAGGGATGAGAAAGAAGTTAAGATTCAACCCTTGTGCTTGGAATCTTAATCTAAGTTCTTTCTCCCACTGGAACCACTGAGCCCTCAGCTGTCCATCAGCGACTCATTGGTTCTCTTGTAAACTTGAGTCTCGAATCAAGTTTACTTGTTCTAGGGTTCATTTCTTGTTGTTATTCAACAGGTGTATTCATAACACTTTGTAATACTTTGTTGATAATAGTTAATAAAGCATTACTCGTTTGAAAAGTATATCTATTGTGTGTTATTGTTTTTCGTGACTTAGTTTCAACAATTGTTGTATTTTGGGACTTTCAATTGGTATCAGAGCGGTTTGATTTATAAAACTTTTCTAAAAACCGTTCTAGTTTTTAAAATCAAGATCCAAATATGACTGAAGCTATGCCACCCATCCCACCACCGTTTGGTCAATCTAACCAAGCAAATACTTCAACAAACGCACCAGCCACCACATCTACTACCATGCCTACACCTGTTGTAAGCACTGGTGTAAATGAGGATGATCTTCAACAACTTCTTGATAATCGTGGAGGGTCACATGTGTCTAATGTTCCAGCGTTTGATGAAGAAGATTTCTCAAGTTGGAAAAGTATTTCTTATATACTTAGATGGTCTAGAACCCTTCTTGTTTGAAATCTTAGAAAATGGTCCTTATGTACCACTGGCCATTTCCTCTACACCAGAGAGACCCATTAAGAAACCTGTTAAGCAATGGTCTCCCGCTGATAGACGTCTGGCTAACCAGGACAAGAGACTTAAAAGTATAATAGCCTCTTGCCTACCCAAGAACATTATGAAGTCCATCATCAAGTGCAACACCGCACAA
Organism: Glebionis coronaria; assembly: GCA_025667525.1. Classification (NCBI taxonomy): domain Eukaryota; kingdom Viridiplantae; phylum Streptophyta; class Magnoliopsida; order Asterales; family Asteraceae; genus Glebionis; species Glebionis coronaria. Next base: position 77,816 of record JANFOE010001221.1, read on the forward strand.
GAAATGTGGACTGAGTTGGTTCTAGGGTATGAAGGACCAGAAGAGACTAAAGAGACCAAAATCCAAGCATTAAGACTTAAGTTTAACGCTTTCAAAGCCTTGGAAACTGAAACTGTTTCTCAAACTTACACTAGACTCAAGATCTTGCTGAATGATTTAGGTTACAATGGTGTTGTACTACCTAAGGCTGAGGTTAATGCCACGTTTGTAAACAGCTTGCCTAGGAAATGGCTTAGTCTTAACCGAACCCTGAGAGCAAATAATGCCATAAAAAATGATACTCTTGCTCAACTGTTTGGTAGATACAATTATGAAGAAGGACTGATTGACTCTATTTACAAATCAGAGACTGATAGGTTTACCTCTCCTATATCTGGGTCAAAATCTCTTGTTGCTAACCACTCTTTTCAGGATAGTGACTCTGACGTGGAAGAAGACACAAGAAGCAGTCAAGAATTCCTTGATGAATTACATGCTGAATTCCATGACAGAGCCCTTTTAGCTGACCAGAAGAAATACTACAAAAGATCTGGTAGAGTTGGTGCTGCCAAGATTGACAAATCCAAAGTGTCATGTTACACTTGTGGAAAGACTGGTCATTTCCAAAAGGACTGCTGGTCAAACAAGACATCTTCTCCCAGCTTTCCATCATCCAGCAAAACCCACAGCAAAAAGAAGTTTTCTTCCTCACCTTTCAAGCAATCCTCTCTCAGTGACTCTGAGGGTAAAAAGGACTACAAGGTAAAATACAAGGCCTTGAAAGCTGAGCTGATTAAACTCAATCAGAAAGCTGATGATGCAACCAAGAAGAAGGATAACAAAAAGACTGAAAAAGGTCTAATAGCTGCTTCTTTTGACTGGGATGATGAACCCCTCACCTCTGAGGATGAAGGAACCACTACCGTCAGAGCCTTCATGGCTGTTGCTGATGAAGAACCAGCAGTTGGTAAAAGTGAAGCAAGATCAGGTCAATGGGTTGACATCACTATGAAAAAGGTACAAAGATTACTCTCCATGCCTGAGGGTCCTGACAGAGACCATGTCAGTGACTACACTTTAGTTGACCTCCATTTTGTAGAAGAACAAAGAAAAAATCTGTTAAATAACAAAATCTCAAAAACGAGTTGATTCTTTGTCAATCTGAATTAGCTAATCTCAAAACTTTTGTGAACATCGCTAATCAACTTCAAAATGAGGTCAGCAAGTTGTCCATTGAAAATGAATCTTTAGCTGATGAAAACTCTGATTTGAGAAAAAACATTAAAAAATGGAACCTTGGCCAGTCCACTGTGGAAGAAATAGTTGCTGAAACCATTCCAGGGAATGTGGTTCAGGCAATAGGGGGTAAGGGTAGGTTCAAAAATCACATTCCAGTGCCCAGTGTTAAATTTGTCCCATCAGAAGTCTCTTCTCCTCTCTCCACCTCTGTGGTTGAGAAGGACTCTGACAAAGAATCTGACGCATCAGCTACTCCCAAACTTGCTGGTGCTAACCCATCAGATTCCTTGCTTGGCCCAAAACCAGTTCTCAAAACCTCTGGGAACCTCACTTCCAAAGTTGCTGATAAATCACACAAGAAGGTTTATGTGGCCAAGAACACTGACATACCCACTTCTTCCCCCGAAGAGTTATCACCCACTAAGAAACTTCTCCTCACCCTGATGGAAGAGGTAAAAGGGTTGAAAGAAAAAATCAACCCCAAGGATAACCGTCCTTCTGTTAACTCTCTTGGTGAAAGCTCCAGCAGCTCAAAGGGGGGGGGGGGGGGGGGGAGAACGCTATTCAGGCCTTGCAAACACTGTGGGTTCAAAAATCATTCCTCAGAGGATTGTTCCAAGAAACCCAAGTGTATCACATGTGAGTCGACACAACACTCTTCTAGAGAGCATGAGGAGATCATCACTGTTCAAAGAACTCGAACACATCTTAGATCTAAAACCCCTCACAGGCCCTCTAGAAGACCTGAGCAACCAAAATCCTTTGAAAATTCTCAGGGTTATAGGCCTAATCCTCCCTGCAAATATTGTGGCTTTTATGACCACCACTCTCATGAGTGTGAACATTACCCTAGTTGTGACATCTGTGGCAGCATGCGTCATGAAACCAGGGATTGCAACCAAAGAGGGGGAGAAAGGCCCAGAAGACCCAATGTCGCCAGTCAGCGACAGCATGGACCCACTGGAAAGTGGGTTCATCATAGAAACTAATCTGGTTTGTTATATCTATGCAGGCATACCTAAAGAAATCTGTTTGGTACTTGGATAGCGGGTGCTCCAGACACATGACAGGAATTAAATAATATCTTCATAGATATAAGAAGGAGCCTGGTCCAAAAGTAGTCTTTGGGGATGACTCCTCAGGGGCCACTGAAGGATATGGCTCAGTGGATTGCAAAGGAATAACCTTCACAAGGGTCGCTTATGTAAATGGTTTGAAGCACAACCTAATCAGCATCAGTCAACTCTGCGATGCTGGGTTCAAGGTTCTGTTCTCTAAGACCCAAGGAACTATCTTCAATCAGAACGATGATGTCGTTCTAATTGCACCCAGAAGAAGGGATGTTTATGTCATTGACATGACGTCATCCCCTGAAGGAGAGAACACCTGTCTCTTTGCCAAAGCATCTGATAGCGAAAATTGGCTCTGGCATAAGAGACTCTCCCATCTCAAGTTCAAAAACATCAACAAACTGGCAAAGAATGACTTGGTAGCTGGACTTCCCTCTCTGACCTTCAGCAAGGACAGACCCTGCTCAGCCTGCGAGAAAGGGAAGCATCACAGGGCTTCGTTCAAAACAAAACAATCATTCTCCATTAACAAGTGCCTTCATCTTCTTCATATGGACTTGTTTGGACCAGTTAAACCTCAATCCCTCAATCACAACAAATATACCTTGGTCATTGTAGATGAATTCTCCAGATTCACATGGGTATTCTTTCTTAAGAGAAAGAGTGATGATGCTGAAAGAATCATGTCCTTCATCAGAGAAATAGAAAACTTCAATGATTGCAGGGTAAAGGCTATCAGAAGTGACAATGGCACAGAATTCAAAAACCATGCCATGGAAGCCTTTTGTGATGAAAAGGGTATATCACAGAACTTCTCAAACCCAGGAACCCCTGAACAAAACGGTGTCGCTGAAAGAAGAAACAGAACTCTCATTGAAGCTGCCAGAACGATGCTCAGCGAATCAAGACTTCCTAAACAATTCTGGGGTGAAGCTGTGTACACAGCATGCTACACACAAAACAGATCCATTATTGTGAAGAGACATGGTAAGACCGCTTATGAAGTGTATAGGAAGAGAGCCCCTGATGTAAGCTACTTCCATGTCTTTGGTTGCCCTGTTTTCATTCACAATTACAAAGATCACCTGGGTAAATTTGATGAAAAATCAGATGATGGATTCTTCCTTGGATACTCTCCTACCTCCAGATCTTTCAGAGTATTCAATATTCGCAGGCAAGAATTAGAAGAGTCCATTCATGTCACCTTTAATGAAGCTGACGCTGTCATCACACACACCAACTCAGAGGATTGTGACATTGACTTCAATGAAGTTAAATCTTATCCCAAATATGATTTCTCAAATCCCAAGGAATCATCTCAAAGTCGTCACAAGGATCTTCCATATGTTCAAGCTTTTGATCCTCACTCCATCTCTGACATCATTCTAGAGACTGTTGGTGTTGAATCTCTTACTCAAATCTCTGAAGAAAATGCTGATCCAGTCACTTTAAATATTCAATCAGATGAAGAGATCATGGACGAAGAGATTACATGTGATGAACCTCCATCACTCCCTGAACTTGAAGTGACTCCTGATCCCACAGAGACTCCTGCTTCACAATCTAAATGGAGTAGGAACCAAGATATTCTTCTAGTTAATATTCTTGGAGAACCCTCTGAGGGAGTCACCACCAGAGGAAAAATAAGAACTCTAGAAACCGCCTCTACAAATGAATGCCTGTTTGCAAATTTTCTCTCTGAGGATGAACCTAAGAACGTGGCTGCTGCTCTGCTTGATGAAGGCTGGGTTGTTGCCATGCAAGATGAACTCAATCAGATCAAGAGAAACAAGGTGTGGACTCTGGTTAAAGCTCCAGCTGATAAGCAAGTGGTTGGAACAAAATGGGTCTACAGAAATAAAAGGGATGAAGCTGGTATGATTGTAAAAAACAAGGCTAGGCTCGTGGTGCTGGGCTATAATCAATCTGAAGGAATTGATTATGATGAAACCTTCGCACCAGTGGCCAGATTGGAAGCCATCAGAATCTTCCTAGCCTTTGCAGCTTATATGGCTTTCATGGTTTATCAGATGGATGTGAAGAGTGCCTTTCTTAACGGGAAACTTGCAGAGGAAGTATATGTCAGTCAACCCCCAGGGTTTGAAAATAGTGACTACCCCAATCATGTCTGCAGACTTCACAAAGCACTCTATGGGCTGAAACAAGCGCCCAGAGCCTGGTATGAAACTCTCTCAAAATTCCTTCTTGAAAATAAATTTGTCAGAGGTACCATTGACCAAACCTTGTTCACCTATAGGTCCAAGGGCGACGTCATTTTAGTACAGATTTATGTGGATGACATAATTTTTGGTTCAACCAATGTTATCTTGAGCAAACAATTTGCCAAACTAATGACCAAAAAGTATGAAATGAGCATGATGGGGGAACTAACCTTTTTCTTGGGTTTTCAAATCAAACAAAATTCCAAAGGAATTTCTATTTGTCAAGAAAAATATGTTAGAGATTTGCTCAAGAAGTATGATCTGTCTGATTGTGCATCAGTGAAATGCCCCATGCTTCCTCCCAACAACTTGGGAGCTGATGACTCAGGGGTCTCTATTAATGAGACCTTATATAGAGGCATGATTGGGTCACTGATGTACCTCACAGCAAGCAGACCAGACATACAATTCTCCACTTGTCTCTGTGCTAGGTACCAAGCTAACCCCAAGGAATCCCACCTTGTAGCTGTCAAAAGAATTTTCAGGTACTTAAAAGGATCTCCCTCATTGGGTCTCTGGTACCCAAATGGTTCAGGCTTCGACCTTAAAGCCTACTCCGACTCAGATTACGCAGGGTGCTGCCTTGACAGAAAGAGCACCTCTGGTAGCTGTCAAATCCTTGGAGGAAAGTTGGTATGCTGGAGTGCTAAGAAGCAAAACTCTGTGGCCATGTCATCAGCTGACGCTGAATATGTTGCGGCCGCTGGTTGCTGTGCACAAGTTCTCTGGATGAAAAGTCAGCTGGCTGACTATGGAATTAACTATGAGCAGGTTCCCATATTATGTGACAACACCAGTGCCATAGCCATCTCCAGTAATCCAGTACTTCATTCCAGAACCAAGCATATTGACATCAGGTATAACTTTATCAGAGACCATATTCTAAAAGGTGATATTGAGCTACATTTCATACCCACTGAGTACCAGCTCGCTGACATTTTCACCAAGCCGCTGGCTGAGCCAAGTTTTACTAGGCTGGTCGCTGAGCTGGGAATGCTCAATATTGGCAAATAAATCTGATGATGACCGATGTCTTTGGGCATTTAAGGGAATTGAATGTAACGAGGTAGTTACATTTCAATGGGAATGTGTATATTCTGATATTAAATTCAAATGATTGTCTCTTAATGCTACCAACTTTCCCGCTTTCCAAGGGGACAAGTATCCCATGAAAGGTCAAGGGGACCCACGTTTTTTTGAAAAGCTTAACTTTTGCATTTAATGCTCAAATTTGGAAAACGGCTCAACCTTTCAAAACCCTTGACCCAAAATCTTTTTGTCATTTTAAAATTTCCTAACACACACATTCCCTTTCATCTTCTTCAATCCTCTCACCACCTTCAATCTCTCAACAATGGCGTCTACTTCACCAAACCAAACCTTCGTTGTACAAGCCGCCACAAACGTTGATTTCGAGGTCTCTGATGGAAAGATTGCACTAAATAGTTGTGTAGCCCTTCTTGAACACAACAATCCCCTCTACCATCCACTTTTCAACTTCCTCAAGAACTCCACCATCAACGAAGCTATCACCAAGGAACCCTCCACCTGCTACTACCAATACCTTCGCGAGTTCTGGTACAGCGCTGAAGTTGACCCAACCTCTTCACACATCACCTTCAACCTTTCCACCCATCCTCAACCTCTCACCTTTGATTTCACAACCTTTGCTAAAGCCATTGGACTCCCTTACAACAGTAACATGTCAGCTTTGCCCACCAGTGCCACTGTGAGAAAAGCTCTGGCCACCCTTCAACCTCATGATGATCATGAACAACCTTTCACCGCTGCTGGCTTCCAAAGCAAATCTCTCATCAAGGTGAATTACTTCTCTCCCACATGGGGAACGCTGATGATGTACATCGTAAAGTGTCTAGGAGGAAACACTGGATCACATGACCAACTCAATGGCTCCCAGCTAGCCATTGCATACAGCTTAATTTGGGGTTTGGATATTGGAATCGCTCAGATACTGTACACCGATCTCATCGCTAAGTTGGAAAACAAAGGAAAGAAGAATCGTGGGGCCACCATCTGCTACACCAGATATCTCTCTCTTGTCTTAGAAGATATTCTTGGTGAATCCTACACCAATGATGCTTTACACTCCTTTCCCTCTCATCACATCACCGCAGCTTCTCTGAAGACTCCCATAGATAATGAAGTGCCCCTTACCAGGCATATGATGAGAGTTGCTGGGCTACTAGCTGAGGATGATGAGCCCTTGATCCCTCAACTTGAGGTGAATGCTGAAAGCACGGTTGATAAGTCTCTGTCCAAGACCTCTGTGCAATCTACTTCTCAGCCCAAGGTGCTTAAGGAAAAGAAGAAGAAGAGGAAAGACATCCCCCTTTCCTCTGAAACCCCTTCTGTTAATCCTTCAAAGAAGATAAAGACAAAGAAGAACCCATCCCCTTCTCTGGTGGATGTGGTAGAAGAGCTCATTGCTGACAAACAACCAGTGTCTAGTGTCTCCAAGTCAGCGAAGACGACTAAGATCCCTCTCCACGCTGATATCACTCAGGTATTAGTCTGTCCTTTATTTTTTCCTTCTCAGAGGTCCACATACATTCACTCTCATTGTCTTTAGGAGAGAGTGATGTAATTTAGAGTTTGCCTCAACTCTTAGCGTGTCTGTGTCAGCACCTAGATCTTTTAGGACTCTCTGTACACTCTGTCTTCACTAGGAAATGATTTACTTGTGCTCTTAACGCACCCTGATGATCCTTCACCCTCTGGACTGTGCTCTTGGCAAACAACAACCTGAGCACATATAAGTCCCGACTCAGAGTCTCTACACTTCTCACTGACTCTGGGTCCCCCTCATTATTAAAAGAGTCCCAAAGAATTTATTCTTTTGGAAAGACTAAATCGTCACCCTCAGTCTTTCTAGGGGCAACGATAAAAGGCGACCATCACCCTCATATTAATTCACAATCAAAAGAGTCCCAGGGAGTAATCCCTCAGGGGGAGCTGGATAATCACACCCAGCTATCCCAGGGGCAGAGAAAGGCGACCATTCCCATATCATGTTTCACAATAAAAGAGTCCCAAGGAGAAATCCTTCAGGGGGAGCTGGATAATCACACCCAGCTATCCTAGGGGCAGCGAACGGCGACCATTCACCTCATAACTTTCACATATAAAAAGAGTCCCAAGGAGTAATCCTTACGGGGGAGCTGGATAATCACACCCAGCTATCCTAGGGGCAGCGAATGGCGATCCTTCAACATATCTATTTCACATTAAAAGAGTCCCAAGGAGAAATCCTTAGGGGGGGCTGGATAATCACACCCAGCTTTCCTAGGGGCAGCGAATGGCGATCCTTCAACATATCTATCTCACATTAAAAGAGTCCCAAGGAGAAATCCTTGGGGGGGGGCTGGATAATCACACCCAGCTTTCCTAGGGGCAGCGACTGGCGATCTATAACTGCATTATTATTTCACAACTGGTCAACTAATAACTCTTATCACAGGCTCACAATCTTCATCAGGAACAACTTAACAATGATGATTACTCGATTGCTGATGACGAAACCGCTGAAGTTGCCACAATTGATATTGATGCCCTCTCAGACATTGAATCATTGCCTGATGATGAAGTTTTTGTTGTAGAGGAAGGCACCTTCACCTCTGACTTTGAGGAGATGAGCACTGATGATTACAAACTGTCTTCCATTGAGCTGAAGACTGCCTCTGTTCCATCACTTCCAAATGTTCAGGAATTGGCTGCCAGAAAGCTATGGGAACAGAGACCTTGCTCACCTGCACCTATTCCATTCCCCACCTTGCCAAACGTTTTGGAACTAGGGGCTAAGCAACACTTGGAGTATTTACAATCCCGCAAGTCAGCACAAGTTCCCAGAATGAAAAATGTACAGGAATTGGCTGCTAAGGCTTTATGGCAAAAGAGTGGGGATATCAGCACCACAAAGCCCAAAGTCACAAACGATGATCTCCTCTCTGAAATCCAAACCCTCACTCATGCTGCTGAGGAGCTCACCACCAATCTAGAGACTTCACTAACTTCATCAGTGGAATCTTCTATGACAGTTATGCTTCCGCAACTACTGAACGATGCTCTGAAGGCACAACTACCTACTCTACTCAACCACAGTCTTCAGTAGTATATACCCTCTGTTCTCACCTCAGCGGTGTAGGCAAATGTTGCAGCTATAGCTCAGGCTGCTGAACCCTCAAGGCGTCTTCTTCAGGAACTTCTCCAAGGTGAACTTAAAGAAATTTGCATATTTGTTCACAACGAGTTCCTTCGATTCAATAAGGCAGGTTCAGGCACAGAACCTGCTGGGGCTATGCCTGAGGGGGAGAATTCTGCCTCCTCCTCTGCAGAAGATGAATCCACAGCTGAAATTCCAACACCCAAACCACTGAGATCTTTCAAATCCGCTGATGAATCTGCGAAAGATAAGGGAAAAGGAATTGCTGTTGAGCAACCTGAGATAACCTTACACTCCCTTCAAGCTGAAGGTGGATCCACAGCTAAACCCTCCAAAAACTCTGAACTCAACAAATTCAAGAGCGCTGATGAACCACCACTCACCCCAGAGCAAGCAAAAGCCCAAATCATTGAACATCAAAGATTGGCAAACATCAGGGCTGCTGAACTGAGAAGCAAAGAAGCCCTGGACAAGCTCTCTCCCACTGCCAAGAAAGCTCAGCTTGTCAAGCTCAAGGAACTGTAGGACAAGAGGAACAACCTCTTAAAGGAATATCAAAGACTTGTCAACCAGAGAGCTGAACCCGGTCGTATCACCAAGTATACATGTTTCACTGACAAAGACAAAAGGGTGGTAATGACTATTTATAGGGAAAATGATATACAGAACTACAAAGTCTCCAGTGACTTTAAACTTAGAGATCTGAGCCTCTCTGAGTGGTTGGAGTTGCTGGCTCTTGCCCAAAAGAAGATTGGGCCTGGTGTTGCCCAAATGATGAAAAACATTCAAGCAAAACTTAATTGGGTAAGAGACACAGCAAAGAAGTTGAAGGCACCCCTGCCTCCTCAGCTTTCTTCTCAACCACCTCCTCAGGTGCAAAGGAAAAGGAAAACCCCAATGGGGCCTCTGATAGAAAAGCTGGTCACTGAAGACGTAGTGGTCTATGGGATGCAAAGGAACTTGGTCCTTCCCAAAGAAATCACCAAACCCATAGAAGGCCAAGTATACACAGAACCAGAGGTAGGTATGGTCTTTATGAATGGCAACTATGATTATGCTTTTCAGCGGTTGAATGAGCTACCTCTGGCTTCAACCATTCAGCTAATCAGACTCAAGCAGGGCATCCTAAGGAATTGCAAAGAAGCTGATGAGTTCGATTTTAAAATTGAACTTGTCATCAACTCTAGGAGTGACAAAGTCGAAGCCCAGAGACTCTATGATCAAGGCCTTGATCGCTGAAGAACCTATTTACTTTTGTTTATGTTTACACCCCAGGGTGTTCTTGTAATAGACTAGGTTCATTCTGTTTAATAAAACTTTGAGGTATGTTTGTTAAATTATGTGTAAGAAGAAGCTGTGTACTCACTTACAATAATTTTAGACTTAGTATAATTTATAAACAAATAGGGGGAGATTGTTGGGCCAATGAAAGTTTTAACTATGGCCCTGTCTAGATTTGTTTAAATTAGACTAAGTGTTGAAAGGTCGCTGAGAAGACCAGCGACAGAGACTAGACTAGTGGAAGGCAAAGCCTCAGCTGGCACACCAGGATCATTCAAGTCAAAGATAACGTCAGAGAAGTCGAAGACAATATGAAGTCAGACTCACCAGCGATTATGGATAGCTGGGATGTCAAAGGAATGCACTGGTGTTCAAGGATCTCTGAGTTGACAACACTCAGAGATCACTTAAGAACCCTAGAGACTTGGATTAAGCAAAGCTTATCCAACCCTTTATAGTTTAGGCGGGAGAATCTTACAAGTGTTTTGAGCGGGACAAAATAAGAGATTCAAGTCAATGCCTAGTACGACCTAGTGGGACAAAGGTGAACAGTTGGCAGAACTGTTCACCTAAAGTAGTTAAAGGCATGTCTCGATTTGGACATGCATTTAATACGTTGTACTCTTCCACTCAGAAGATGACACGTATCAACTACTCCCACTAAGGATACAACCTCGTATCACTATAAATAGGGATGAGAAAGAAGTTAAGATTCGACCCTTGTGCTTGGAATCTTAATCTAAGTTCTTTCTCCTACTGGAACCACTAAGCCCTCAGCTGTCCATCAGCGACTCATTGGTTCTCTTGTAAACTTGAGTCTCGAATCAAGTTTACTTGTTCTAGGGTTCATTTCTTGTTGTTATTCAACAGGTGTATTCATAACACTTTGTAATACTTTGTTGATAATAGTTAATAAAGCATTACTCGTTTGAAAAGTATATCTATTGTGTGTTATTGTTTTTCGTGACTTAGTTTCAACAATTGTTGTATTTTGGGACTTTCAACCTCTTTAGGAGAAGGAGGATCAATAGCAGTAACCGTCGGAGATAGTGGACAAAGATTGTCTTCTTTGAGAAGGTTTTCAATGAGGCGGAGATCTTCATCCCAATTGGTGGTAGAATCGTCATGGTCTAAGTTCACATCTCCCATGGTGGCTTCCAAATCTTTCCAAAGGAAATCACTTTCTCCAAATAGAGATAGTGATGAGTCAATAGAGGAAACGGTCTCAACATTGGGAAGAGAGGTAGGAATACTTTTATAAGCATCTTTGAAGTGTTCTTCACAAGCCTCATCAAGAACGTCAATACAATTAACACTCACGTATGAATAAGGCTGTTTAGAAAGCTTTCCCATGTTGAAGACGATTTTATCGTCACCCACTCTCATGATAAGCTCACCGGCTTCAACATCGATTAGAGTGCGACCAGTCCTCAGGAATGGACGACCAACGATAAATGGCACACGAGGGTCCATGTCGTAGTCAACGACGACGAAATCGGCAGGAAAAGTGAATTTGTCGACTCCTACAAAGACGTCTTCGGCTATCCCCACTGTATAAGCAACCGTACGGTTAGCTAATTCCAAAGTCATTTTGGTGGGGACTAGCTCAGGGAGAGATAATTGCTTCCAAACGCTTAAGGGCATTAAGTTGATACTGGCACCTAGATCGGCTAGGGCCATGCAATTCTCTACTCCCGGGAAGTTGCAAGGGATTAAGAAACGACTCGGATCACCAAGCTTAGTTGGCAATTTCCTTAAGAGCACTGCAGAGCAATTCTCATTAAGTTGGGTGTTAGCAATATCAAGAAGCTTTTCCTTATCATTTAGAAGATCTTTAAACATCTTAGCGTATTTGGGCATGTGAGTGAGAGCCTCGGCAAAGGAGATGTTAAAATTAAATTGTTTAAACATTTTGAGAAAGTTTGAAACTTGAATATCATCCTTGCTCTTTTGCTTCTCTTTCCTCAACCTTGAAGGATAAGGTATATTGGATGAAGAAGAAGGCTTTAGGGGAATAGGATCACTCACAACCACGGGTGGTGGGGAAATGGGGGTAGAAGGTGAAGGAGGCGGAGAAATTGGGGAAGTAGAAGGAGGAGGAATAGGAGTAGGTGACTCGTTCTCCTTAGTCACAACCACCGGTGGAGGTATAGGAAGCTCGGGTTCCTTGGTACCTTTGCCACTGCGAGTGGTGATTGCTTTCATCTCCCCTCTTGGATTCGCAACGGTGTTACTCGGAAGAATACCCGAAGAAGAGGGTTGATTACCTTGGAAGAAACTAGCCATCATGTTTTTTAAGTCATTTGTTTAACTATCCAAAGTATTTCTCATGTCAGCTCTCAGATCGTTCCCTTGTTTTACCAGGTCTGCTTTCAAGTTGAGCACTTCCCGTTGAAGATTTCCCACGATCACATCGTTAGTCCTCATGTAGGTTTCCACTTCTTGGTGTAAAGCAGTGGGTTGGTTGGGAGGAACATTATATGCGGGTGGTTGATAAGCAGGTTGCTGGTAAACTTGGTTATTTCTTTGAGGTGGTTGTGGTTGTTTGTGAGGTGGTATGTATGGTGTACGAGGTTGTTGTTGTTGTTGAGGAGGGCGATTGAGGTTTTGTTGTTGGTTTGGGTTGTTTGGAGGAAAACCGGGTGGTGAGAGATAGTTGTTAGAGCGGTAGCTAAGCAGGTTGCGGTCACCTTGAGGTCGAGCTTGATAAGCGGGTTGAGGATAGGTGCCATAAGCTGCATTCACATTTTCAGAAGGGTAGTCTTGGGTGGAAGTACAAGTGGTGTAAGAGTGAGGACCCCCGCATATCTCACATGGTTGGCTAACAGCATTGACTTGAGCGTCTTTAGCGTTGATGCTGTTGGTGTTGCTGGCGGTTTGGGTAGCAAGCGATTCAAGAAGCGCAGTGATTTTGTCAAGTCGCTTATCGCTGTCACTAGTACTAGCACTAGCGACATTGGTCCGAACACTCTTGGTTTGCACACGAGACTTATTCTCAATGATATCCCAAGCAGCATTGGAAGTCTTAGCCAAAAGATTACCCCCTGAGGCACTGTTTAGTGAATCTTGGTCATTCATGTTTAAACCATTATAAAAAGTATTAATTTGATGCACTTTGGTAAAACCATGTTGTGGGCATTTTCTCAAAAGGTCTTTGAAACGGTCCCAAGATTCACTAAACGACTCATCGTACTTTTGTTCAAAATTTATGATTTCATTCCGCAAAGCGGTAGTACGAGAGGGTGGGAAAAAGTAGTTGATAAACTTGGTCTCCAAATCCGTCCACGAAAGAATACTCTGTGGCGGTTCCTTAACAAGCCAATGCCTGGCTTGTCCCTCTAAAGAAAAGGGAAAATGTTGTAGACGGATTACCTCTTGTGGAACACCATTGAATTTGACCGTATTCGTGAGTTGTAGGAATCTCTTGATGTGGTCATGTGGATCATCAATGGTACACCCCAAGAATGGTTGAGCAGAGACCATCTGGATAAAGCCGGATTTGAGCTCAAAATTGTTGGCTGCAATCGCTGGTATGACAATTGGATCATTGTTGCCATCTACATGTGCTTGCAGAAGTTCAATCATCGGACGATTATCCGGTAGAGGTTCATTGTTGTTGTTGTTGTTATTATTGTTGTTGAAAGGTGGATTGTTATTGTTATTGTTATTGTTATTGTTTTGAGGTGGGTTATTGTTGTTGTTTTGTACACCGGCCATTTCCAAGTCTTCGAGAGGCTCGGGCTCTTGATAAGACGTTGATCGTGTACGCATGCACCTGCAAAAGAACTAACAAGGCAAAAACAAAGCAGAAATATTTTTGGTTTTTATGTTTTTTAATTTTTTGGATTTTTGAAAATTTTATATTTTTTTGTGTTTTTGAAATTTTTTTGAAAAAGTAACGTTCACGGTGAACGGATCCCAAAATCCAAGTTCTCACAAAAAACTGTTGATCTTAACGAGAAGAGCCGGTAGCGGCGCCATTTAATACTATGTTTTTTCAATGGGTTCTAGATTCTCTCGATATCCTCTCGAATTGATTACAGCTTAAAGTGGAATGATTGTTCTTGGTTACTAAAAAAGGGTTTTGGTTTTCTAATCTACTAAAAGGTTTAAATGCATTAAGATGAAAACTTAAATTAAAAGCAATTAATTTAATAACAAATAATAAAACTAGAATTTAAAATTAAAATTAAAATATAAATATCAAATGAAGAAACAGTAAGTATCACTTAAAAATGCTCAACAAAAAATTGATACGGAAGTCTACCTTGATTCGGAAGTTCACTCGGAACTTGGTTCGGAACTTTCGATCCGGAACTTTGTTCGGAACTTTACTCGGAAGATTTGACTCGGAACTTTGGTCGGAAGTTCACCCGGAACTTTCACTCGGAACTTCACCCGGAACTTTCACTCGGAACATCACCCGGAACTTTGTTCGGAAGTTGATCCGGAAGTATGGTTCGGAAGTTGGTCCGGAACTTTCGTTCGGAAGTTTATCCGGAACTTTCGTTCGGAAGTTTATCCGGAACTTTCGTTCGGAAGTTTATCCGGAACTTGGTTCGGAAGTTTATCCGGAACTTGGTTCGGAACTTTTGGTCAAGATGCTTCACTCGGAAGATTTGTTCATTCGGAACCTGGAAAAACTTCAAGAACAGTAGGAGCCCGAAGAACAGGGGAACACGATTCCAAGCCAAAAATCACCAAGTTTTTCACCAAAACTTAAACAAATCTAATCCCTAATCATCTACTAACCATAAACATCAAATCCCATCAATAAAAGCATAAAACCCAACAACTTTTGAAGATCAAATCAACCAAATAAGAACTTTAACTTTTAACCAAATAGATGAAGACGAACAAGATGAAATGGAAAGATTGATATTGAATGATTAAGGTTTAAACAAACAAAAGAGAAAGATTAAATTACAAGATTGGAAAACAAGAATCAAAATCACCAATCACCCTAACGGTGTTGGTGAAACCTACGAACAGAAAAGGAGAAAAGAAGGGGAATGAAAAACTGAATAAAAAGTGTGAGGGGAATCCTTTATATAGGTGTTCCCTTTGGTTGGTGAGTGGGCTTTCTCCCGTCCTTCTTGTCTTCTCGTCTTTTCAGAAAAGTTGACGTTTTCGATTCTGATTCGGGATTTGTTGTCGATTAAATTCAACTCGTCTTTTAATTTCTTCGTTTAATAGACTTGAGTTTCTTCGACTAATGTAAATCTTCCATCTTTGGTCCTTTTCTTCGATAAATCTTCAAATAGGCCCAGTGACTTCAAATCCTTTGCATCTCTTGGACAATAGACTTCGTCTTGAGTCTTTTTCTGCCATAAAACCCGTGCAATCCCATGTTTTCTTTAATATTTATCCGGTTGGCTCTGAAAACACAATAAACACAAAAACCACGCATAATTCCAAACAAATGATATTAAATACGCGTTTTGGTCTCGTTTTAGCCAGAATTAAGTGGAAAAAGGATGGGTGTTTACACACCTATCATGTAATATTGGTCAGATGTGGTTTTAAAGGACGACTAAACGTAGATTGCGATATATACGAAAACGTAGGTTATGTTGTCAAACGAAAAAATTAAGAATTATTCAGGGATCATCGTTTTGATAGAAATTAATTTAAATTGTGATGTAGTGGTATGTGATGCTGTTACCTGTACATGTGTTTTAGCTATCCAAAAGTGTGTTTTTTAAAAAAGTGATGTAGAAATCTACATTGTAATTGGTCTTTATCAGATGTGAAATGATTTTGTGCATTATGAGAATATATTTTGTGCATTATGAAATGATTATGAATGAAATTGTTCGTTATCAGATGTGAAATTGGTCGTAAACAGAATATATTTTGTGCATTATGAGGTTAGATAAGTTTGTGTGAACATATTGATGTTTGTTTTTATTTATCTGAAATATCATTTTGATGCAGCTAATATTATACATTGATGCAGTTTTTATATGTGTTTTGTAGCAACGTTAGTTAAATTTTGTGAATGAAATTTTGTGAATGAAATATTGTGAATGAAATTATGTGCTTTGATGCAGTTTTTATATGTGCTTTGATGCAGTTTTTATATGTGTTTTGTAGCAATGTTAGTGAAATTTTGTGAATGAAATTTTATGCTTTGATGCAGTTTTTATATGTGCTTTGATGTAGTTTTTATATGTGCTTTGTAGCAACGCTAGTGAAATTTTGTGAATGAAAATTTGTGCTTTGATGCAGTTTTTATATGTGCTTTGATGCCGTTTTTATGTGCTTTGTAGCAACGTTAGTGAAATTTTATGAATGAAATTTTGTGTTTTGATGCAGCTTTTATATGTGCTTTGACACAGTTTTTATATGTGCTTTGTAGGAATGTTAGTGAAATTTTGTGAATGAATTTTGTGAATGAAATTTTGTGCTTTGATGGAGTTTTTATATGTGCTTTGATGCAGTGTTTATATGTGCTTTGTAGCAACATTTGTGAAATTTTGTGAATGAATTTTTGTGAATGAAATTGGTCTTTATCAGATGTGAAATGATTTTGTGCATTTTGAGAATATATTTTGTGCAATATGAAATGATTGTGAATGAAATTGGTCGTTATCAGATGTGAAATTTGTCGTTAACAGAATATATTTTGTGCATTATGAGGTTAGATAAGTTTGTGTGAACATATTGATGTTTCTTTTTATTTATCTGAAATATCATTTTGATGCAGCTAATATTATACATTGATGCAGTTTTTATATGTGTTTTGTAGCAATGTTAGTGAAATTTTGTGAATGAAATTTTGTGTTTTGATGCCGTTTTTATATGTGCTTTGATGCAGTTTTTATATGTGTTTTGTAGCAATGTTAGTGAAATTTTGTGAATGAAATTTTTTGCTTTGATGCAGTTTTTATATGTGCTTTGATGCAGTTTTTATATGTGCTTTGTAGCACCGTTAGTGAATTTTGTGAATGAAATTTTGTGCTTTGATGCAGTTTTTATATGTGCTTTGATGCAGTTTTTATATGTGCTTTAATGCAGTTTTCTTACAATAGGTTTTTTTTAGTTGTGTACTTGATGTAATTAATTTCATTCTGTGATGCAGCAGGTAAAAATGTGGGTGATGCTCCATCACATGTTGATGTCAATAAGTTGAAGGGTAAAATATTGAGTCTTGGAAACAAGGTAGATGATGTTGGGAAAATGGCAAAGAAAGGGACTGAAGTGGGTGTAGATAAGTTGGTTTGGAAAAAGAAAATGGCCAAGGAGAATAAAGATATTCACGATAGTCAAATAGTCGTAGTAAAAAAGAAAGTTGATAAAAAAGGAAAAAAGAAGGTTAGTGATGATGATGTATTGGAGGAAGAACCTCTATCGATTGATGATAAAAATATGGATTCTGATGGTAAAAAAAGCTTGCTTTTCCTTGTATTAATTCAAGATTGTCATCTAATCATTTGAAGCGTGTATTGGAAAGTTTAACAAACGCCCAGGTTGAGTCTATAACAGAAATGGGTTTGGGAGAATATTATAATACCCTTCCATTCCAACAAAGCTTGCATACTGGGTTGCGTTTAACTATGATTGTGATACGGACACAATACACATGGATGATGGAAGACAAATAAAGGTGACAAAGGAATTAATTCATGAAATGCTTGGAATTCCCATGGGAGATAAAGAAGTTATTGCTCTTCGAGCTACAACGACAGAAGACAAAACAACAACGGATTGGAGAGCTACAACTCCATTTGGAGGGGATAAAGCGCCAAGGCCTCATATATCCAAAGTTGATGATCATGTTTGTAGTTTGACCCGGACGGGTTGGGATTTCAAAGTTGGATTTTTAGTGGTTTTTATTAATATTTTGGCTAGAGGAAATAAGGATGGCACAATCAACCAAAGATTCTTACCTACCTTAAGAGAAATTGGAGATTTTTAAAAATATGATTGGTGTGGATATGCTTTAAAATGCATTCGGTCAGGAATTTCGATATGGAAAACAGTGACAAGAGGTTATTTCGGTGCTTCCAAACTTCTTTTGGCGGTACGTTTTTTAATGTTTCTAAACTTCTTTGTATATTTAATCTTTTTTGCTGCATCAATACCTTTTTTCATTACATCATAGATAGATAAAACATAACAGTTCTTCCTTATATTAACTGCATCATTTCCTATATTAATTGTACCTCTTCCTTTTTTGTAGCTAATATACTGCAGCTCTACAATTTCACCAACTATAACTGTGGAAAGAACATCACCTGTTTTCAAAGGATGGAACACCGAGTTGATGAAAAAAAAGAGAATGTGGAAATAGATGTTATGAAAGGTTTAGGGAAACTTCCAATCTTCGAAGCTTACGAGTTATTTCCTCCCAAGAAGAAGGTTGACAAGACAAAGAAAAAGAAACATATTGGAAATACAAGTCAACCAGACGAGGAGCTTATACAGTTTAGATCAAAAACAAGTCAGGTAAAAACTAATTTTCATTTTGCTGTTATAACATTGGGTGATATGATTAAATAACTTAACAGTTTTGATAACTTGCAGTTAAGATTAACTGCTTAATTAACAGTTTTGATGCACCTTAATTTGAGTTATGATGCAGCATGTAGGGTGAATTAGGCTAAATAAATTAACAGTTTTGATAACTTGCGAGTTAAGCTTAACTACTTAATTAAAAGTTTTGATGCACCTTAATTTGAGTTATCATGCAGCATGTAGGGTGAATTAGGCTAAACAGTTTTGATAACTTGCGAGTTAAGCTTAACTGCTTAATTAACAGTTTTGATGCACCTTAATTTGAGTTATGATGCAGCATGTAGGGTGATAGATAAAAAATAATTTAACAGTTTTGATGCACCTTAATTTGAGTTATGATGCAGCATGTAGGGTGAATTAGGCTAAACATAGGTTGTATTATATCAAAAATGTGTATGCAGCAGGTTGTCTTTTAATTTTATTTCTTTAGTTTGATGCACCTTAATTTGAGTTATGATGCAGCATGTAGTCACGTGTTAAATATAAGGGTAAGTTAGGCTAAACATATTTAACACCCCCAATTTACATTGCGCAGCGGTAAATACACAATTGGGTGTTATTCACAAACTTCATTTCACAACTCTTTAAATGACCCAAAAACAATATATTTAAGAATAAATATGGAAATAATTTAAATCAATGTCTAAAACCTTCAATCCTAAGTAAAATCAGTTTAAAATATATCAGAGTAGCGTACAGGTTTCCATAGGATCTTAATCAAAACAACAAATCTTTTACCAAAATACTTGACCATTTACTATATGTTTATGATAATAGGGAAAGAAATTTGTATTAGACCAAATTACTACAAAAGCAATCCCGCAATCCTTCTCCAGCAAGCTCCACAATTCAACAACTTCAAGTACCTGAAATACATGCTTAAAATCATCAACACAAAGGTTGAGCAAGTCTATAGGTTTTACAAAATCATAATTGAACACATCGTAAAAATCATTCACAATTTTTTAGTAGAATTGTGGCCATACAATCTATTAATCGGTTATATCATCTTATAGCAATAGCTAATGAATTGTATTAAGCTCATGACACCGACCCCTTAACTTAGTCACCCACGCCAAATGCCAGCATGACTAGAAAAATTACCAGTGCCCCTACTAGGGTATTAATTGCAAGAATACCAATTCTTATTCTCGTAAAATTATCCTTCCCAGCGGGTTACTCAACGTAAAGCCCTGGTCTCAGATAGGGTTGTCAGCCCAATAGTACTATTATTAGAATAAGCGGCTATTCCCAACTCGCAACATCAAGTCAGAAGATAGTCAACGGCTCATGAATTTAGGGTCTTTTGCAATTTGGTACTTATACAATTCAATTCATCAAAGGCAACAAAGGCAACATCGGGTCCAACAATTACTTATGACATGTGTTCATTTTACTTCAAATAGCATGTATCCTCCTCGCGGGTTTTAAAATCATTAAAACAAGTAGAAAGCGAGGCTATAGACTCACCTGAAGTAATAGCAGTAGTAACACGATCTTAGACGATAGTTGATGCCCGGAAAACACAAAAACCGCAACCTATTAAATAAGGCGCGTTCATCAATAATAAGGTCCTTGACTCTCAAAGGAGAGGTCAAGGGTTCAAACCTCACTAGGTGTGTACACTTGGGGGTGGCCACGGAGGTTCACCTGCGACGACTCCGGGCTATCCAAAAGGGTAGTCGCCCTGGGATTAGTCGGCTCGCAATGTCAAGTCGGAAACCTAGGTATACCCAAAAAAAAAACTCGAGAAAAATCCATATTTAGTAATATCAAACTCAAAATCATAAAATCACAATCAATCCAAAAATAAAAATAATACAAGTGACCTTTTTACTCCATTCTATATGCTTATTCTATTAGTTAACTCCTTCGATTAAAATATGCTGGTACACACCAATTAAACAAGCTCATTTACCCCACTTAAACACGTCAAATTTTTATGATACTAATCAGAAACTTCACTTACTATATATATAGAAAGGCCTGTTAAAAATTCATCAAAAGATTTCACATTTAAAGTTCCCTGCCCGACACATCTTTGAACTATAAAAACCGGACAGTTTTACGTCAACAACTCATATAGTCTTTTATCACATTTGTTTTTCTCCGTTTATGAAACCGACACTCAACTTTGAAAATAACTCGACATCCTCATACTTAACATTCAAAATCAGTCCATGACACATTTAAAAATCCATTTTATAGTCCCCGAGATTCGATCCAAATATCGACAACAATTATATATTGTGACGATACTCGTCTCCCGGTACACGAAATAATCAAACTAACGTAACTTTTCGCTCGTTTGGAGCAAGAAGTCCTACCTTATACCAAAACGAAGCTAAAAACATCCTCTACAACAATATCTAATTAGTTCATCTCAAACACAAACTCATATTTTCATAAAATTAACTTTAATAATCTGTTATAAAATATATATTTAAATATCCTTCAAAATTAATTTTTCACCACATTTTAACCCCATTTTCACCACTATAATCATTCTTACACTACTACTTTCAATCATAACACACTAAATCATCCTAGATGATCAAATCATAAAAATCCAACTCAAAAATATCAACATGCAATCATCAAAACTAATGTATAAACACATAAACACCTACATACAACAACAATTTAAGATCAAATCATATGATTTTCATCCAAAAACGGGTTTTTCAAAAATATGCTTGCATGTAAGAAATTTTTATACCAATGTGTGGAGATTGATGAAACTAAGATGGGTCTTTGATTAGAATTAAGAGATTCAATCTCAAAAATCAAAATCAAGGGGTGTTTGTTCTTGTTTGGTGGACGGACAAAGAAAGAAAAAGAGGATGGAGAGAGAAAATTGGCATGTGTTGTTGTTGTGTATGTGTTTTTGTTTTTGTTTTTCCATTTTATATGGTGGAAGTTTAGGGTAGTTTTTGCCAATTGTGATTCTTTTGGATCAAAATGAAAATACTTTGTTAAAAAGCGGGAAATGACTATTAGTCACTTTTGAAAATATTTACGGGTCTCGGGTTTCATAAAAATGCTTCTCAAAACTTAAAACGCACACAAAATATGATATTATATAGTCCCGGCACGACTTAATACGACATTAAAATAAAAACGTCAAAAGATTAAACATCGACATGTTTAAAATAAAACATAAAATTTCTCGGGCATCCGTCGATATCGTTATCACTAATAATCCTCGCAACTCGTCAAAACGTAAAAAGAAAATTTCAACATCATCCAAATCAAATTACCAATCGTCATAATAATCAACATCGTCAAAAATTTCAAAAATATACGTAAAAATATAATTAAATAATGACCATGGGTTTTGGGTTGTTACATCCTACCCTCCTAAAAGAGAGCGACGTCCTGACGCTCAACCCGCCTCACATTCGCGCTTCCTCACTTCTAGAGTCAACGTGACCTCTTATCCTCAAGAGATACTCACGTCTTTCACACCAGTCCAACTCATTTCTTATGAGATCACCATATCCACAACTATTTCTACACTTCAACTTTCAATTTCAGCTTCTATTATTCTAATATTCCTTCATCATTCATACTTCTTCGGCATTACTTTCTGATAGGTGTGTAAACACCCATCCTTTTACCACTTAATTCGGGCTAAAACGAGACCAAAACACGTATTTAATATCATTTGTTTGGAATTATGCGTGGTTTTTGTGCTTATTGTGTTTTCAGAGATAACCGGATAAATATTGAAGAAAACATGGGATTGCACGGGTTTTACTGAAGAAAAAGACTCAGGATAAAGTCTATAGTCCAAGAGATGCAAAAGATTTGAAGTCGCTGGGCCTATTCGAAGATTTATCGAAGAAAAGGACCAAAGATGGAAGATTTATATAAGTCGAAGAAACTCAAGTCTATTAAACGAAGAAATTAAAAGACGAGTTGAATTTAATCGACAACAAATCCCGAATCAGAATCGAAAACGGAAACTTTTCTGAAAAGACGAAAAGACACGAAGAACGGGAGAAAGCCCACTCACCAACCAAAGGAAACACCTATAAATAGGCCATCCCACACACATTTTTGAGCTAGTTTTTCTTTCTTCCTCCTTTTCTTTCTCCTGGTTCGTTTAACACCATCACTACTAGGGTGATTGGTGATTTTTATTTTTAGTTCTTCAATCTTGTAATTTTAACCTTTGTTTCATCTTGTCAAAACATCAATCATTTAATACCAAGTTCTTGTTTAATCTTTCCAATTAATCTTGTTCATCTTCATCTTTATCTTCAAGTTCTTAAGTTTTATTTTTCTTGATTTGATCTTCAAAAGTTGTTTGGATTTGTGTTTTTGTTAGTGGGATTTGTTGCTTATGGTGTCTAAATGATTTGTGTTTAATTTGGTAAAATCTTTTTAAGTATTTGATTTGATTTTGGTTAAAATCTGTGTCCCGTGTTCTTCGCTATACGGTTACTGTATCTGGTTTCCAGACTTCCGAATCAAGACAAAAAGTTCCGAATGAGTCCTTCATTCGGAATCTTCCGAACCAAGCACTAAACTTCCGAATCAGGAGAAAACTTCCGAATCAAGCTTTCATCCGGAAAGTTCCGGATCAGTCATAAAGTTCCGAACCAAGCCCTTCATTCGGAAGTTTAAAACTTCCGAACCAGTGACTTCCGGACAAAGCATAAGTTCCGAATCAGCAACTTCCGTACCAGCAAGTTCCGAATGAACTTTCATTCGGAAAGTTCCGAGTCAGCCATTAAGTTCCGGATGAATGAATAGTATCTTCCGAATCAGTTAGTTCCGAATCAAGCATTAAAATTCCGAATCAGTTAATTTTTGGGTATTTTAAAGATTACTGTTTTACTGTTGATGTTTTACTATTTTTCTGCTCATATTTCACTATTTACATGTTAACTTTAATTTTAATCTGAACTTTAAATTTGCAACCAAGTTTTTATTAATCTTAATTAAAGTAATTGCCTTTGATTTAAACTTTCATTTCCACTTTCTATTAGACTAGAAAACCCAACCCCTTTATTTAGTAACCAAGAACAATCATTCTACTTAAGACCTAGATCAATTCGAGAGGATATCGAGATTTAATCTGAACCCATACAAAATGTGTGTATCAAATGGCGCCGCTGCCGGCTCTTCTCGTTAAGATCAAAAGTTTTTTGTGAGAAATTGGATTTTGGGATCCGTTCCCCGTGAACGTTACTTTTTCAAGAAAATCTTCAAAAACAACTAAAAAATATAAAATTTTCAAAAATCCTAAAAAGTAAAAAATCAATAAAAACCAAAAATATTTGTGCTTTGCTTTTCTTTGTTCGTTCTTTTACAGGTGTATGCGCACTCGATCCACGTCTTATCAAGAGCCCGAGCCTCTCGATAACTTAGACATGGCTGGTGTACAAAACAACAATAACATACCACCTCCGAACAACAATAATAACAACAACAATGAGCACCTTCCGGATAATCGCCCAATGATTGAATTGCTGCAAGCTCATGTTGATGGCAACACGGATCCAATTGTCATTCCTCCAATTGCCGCCAACAATTTCGAGCTCAAGTCAGGCTTTATCCAGATGGTCTCAGCTCAACCGTTCTTGGGACGCACCATTGATGACCCACACGACCATATCAAGAGGTTTCTACAACTCACCAACACGGTCAAGTTCAATGGAGTTTCGCAAGAAGTGATAAGGTTACAACTTTTTCCCTTTTCTTTAGAGGGACAAGCCCGGCATTGGCTTGCTAAAGAACCGCCACAGAGTATTCTCTCGTGGACGGATTTGGAAACAAAGTTTATCAACTACTTTTTTCCACCCTCTCGTACTACCGCTTTGCGGAATGAGATTATAAACTTTGAACAAAAGTACGATGAGTCATTCAGTGAATCTTGGGATCGTTTCAAAGATCTTTTAAGAAAATGCCCACAACATGGTTTTACCAAAGTACATCAAATTAATACTTTTTACAATGGTTTAAGCATGAGTGACCAAGATTCACTGAATAGTGTCTCAGGGGGTAATTTATTGGCTAAGACTTCCAATGCTGCTTGGGATATCATTGAGAACAAGTCTCGTGTGCAAACCAAGAGCGTTAGGACCAATGTTGCTAGTGCTAGCACTAATGACAGCGACAAGCGACTTGACAAAATTACCACGCTTCTTGAATCGCTTGTCACCCACACCGTCAGCAACAACAGCAGCAACAACGCCAAAAATGCACAAGTGAACGCTGTCAGCCAACCTTGTGAAATATGCGGTGGTCCCCACTCCTACACAACTTGTACCGCCACCCAAGATTACCCTGCTGAGAATGTGAATGCGGCATATGGCACCTACCAACAACCTGCTTATCAAGCTAGACCTCAAGGTGACCGTAACTTGCTTAGCTACCGCAGCAACAACTATCTTTCACCACCTGGCTTTCCTCCAACCAACCCAAACCAACAACAAAACCTTAACCGCCCTACTCAACAACAACAACAACCTCGACAACCATACATTCCACCTCACAAGCAGCAACAACCACCTCAACGCAACAATCAAATATACCAACAACCTGCTTACCAACCACCTGCATACAATGCTCCTTCAAACCAGACCAACACTGCACTACACCAAGAGGTCGCCACCTATATGAGGACCAATGATGTAATAGTGGGAAATCTCCAAGAGGAAGTGCGCAACTTGAAGGCAGATTTGGTCAAGCAAGGAAATGATTTGCGAGCTGATATGAGAAACACGTTGGATAGTCAGACGAATGACTTGAGGAACATGATGGCTAGTTTCTTCCAAAGTAGTCAACCCTCTTCTTCGGGTACTCTTCCGAGTAACACCGTTGCGAACCCAAGAGGGGAGATGAAAGCAATCACTACTAGAAGTGGTAAAGGTACCAAGGAACCCGAGCTTCCTATACCTCCACCGGTGGTTGTGACTAAGGAGAACGAGTCGCCTGCTCCTATTCCTTCTCCTCCCCCATTTTCTCCACCTCTTCTTTCTACCCCTCCTCCACCCGTGGTTGTGAGTGACCCTATTCCCCTAAAGCCTTCCTCTTCTTCCAATATACCTTATCCTTCAAGGTTGAGGAAAGAGAAGCAAAAGAGCAAGGATGATATTCAGGTTTCGAATTTCCTTAAAATGTTCAAGAAACTGAATTTCAATATCTCCTTCGCTGAGGCTCTCGCTCACATGCCCAAGTATGCCAAAATGTTTAAAGATCTTCTGAGCGACAAGGAAAAGCTCCTCGATCTCGCCAACACCCAACTTAATGAGAACTGCTCTGCAGTGCTCTTAAGGAAATTGCCAATCAAGCTTGGTGATCCGGGTCGTTTTCTTATCCCTTGCAATTTCCCGGGAGTAGAGAATTGCATGGCCCTAGCCGATCTAGGTGCCAGTATTAATCTCATGCCTTTAAGTGTTTGGAAGCAATTATCTCTCCCAGAGCTAGTCCTCACTAAAATGACTTTGGAATTGGCCAACCGTACGGTTGCTTATCCAGTGGGGATAGCCGAAGATGTCATTGTAGGAGTCGACAAGTTCACCTTCCCTGCCGATTTTGTTGTCGTCGACTACGAGATGGACCCACGTGTGCCACTCATTGTTGGTCGTCCATTCTTGAGGACCGGTCGCACTCTCATTGATGTTGAAGCCGGTGAGCTTATCATGAGAGTGGGTGACGATAAAGTAGTCTTCAACATGGGAAAGTTATCTAAACAGCCTTCTTCTTATGAGAATGTTAATTGTATTGACGTTCTTGATGAGGCTTGTGAAGAACACTTCAAGGATGCTTGTAAAAACATTCCTACCTCTCTTCCCAATGTTGAGACCGTTTCCTCTATCGACTCATCACTATCTCTATTTGGAGAGAGTGATTTCCTTTGGAAAGATTTGGAAGCCAGCCTAGGAGATGTGAAGCAAGACAATGACGATTCTACTGCCACTTGGGATGAAGACCTCAGTTTCATTGCAAACCTCCTCAAAGAAGACAACCCTTCCCCTCCATCTCCCACTATCATTGCTATCGAGACTCCGACTACGAATACGCCTCCCGTCGACAATCCTCCGGATTTGGAACTTAAGGAGTTGCCACCCCATCTTGAGTATGCATTCCTCGAAGAAGAGAAGACGTCGCCAGTCATCATTGCTAAGGATTTGAAGGATGAAGAGAAAGCCCGACTTGTCGCTGTGTTGAAAGATCACAAGAAAGCTATTGCTTGGAAGATTTCAGACATTCGTGGAATTGATCCTCACTTCTGCACGCACAAAATTCTCATGGAGGACGACTATAAGCCCACTATTCAAAGCCAACGAAGGGTGAATCCAAAAATCCATGAAGTCATCAAAACAGAGGTTATCAAACTTCTTGATGCGGGTATGATTTACCCTATTTCGGATTCACCGTGGGTTAGTCCAATCCATTGTGTGCCCAAGAAGGGCGGAATAACCGTTGTTCCCAATGAACACAACGAGTTGATTCCCACTCGTCTCGTTACTGGGTGGAGAGTTTGTATAGACTATCGCAAACTCAATGATGCCACGAGAAAGGATCATTTCCCTCTACCTTTCATGGACCAAATGCTTGAACGATTAGCCGGTAATGAATATTACTGCTTTTTGGATGGTTTCTCGGGTTATTTTCAAATACCCATCGATCCCCAAGATCAAGAAAAGACTACATTCACTTGTCCCTACGGCACTTTCGCTTACAAAAGAATGCCTTTTGGCTTATGTAATGCGCCCGGGACTTTCCAAAGGTGCATGTTAGCTATCTTCCATGACATGGTTGAACAAACCATGGAAGTCTTCATGGATGATTTCTCGGTCTTCGGGGATTCCTTCTCTGCTTGCCTTGCCAATTTAGAACGTATGCTAAAGCGGTGCGAAGACACTCGCCTTGTTCTAAATTGGGAAAAATGCCATTTTATGGTAAAAGAAGGCATCGTGCTTGGACATAAGATTTCAAAAGCCGGTCTTGAAGTAGACCGTGCTAAAGTTGATGTCATAGCAAAGTTGCCTCCACCTTCCACTGTGAAGGGTGTGAGAAGTTTCTTGGGTCATGCGGGCTTCTACCGACGATTTATCAAAGACTTTTCTCAAATCGCTCGCCCAATGACCCACCTCTTGGAAAAAGATACTCCTTTTATCTTCTCCAACGAGTGCCTTGAAGCCTTCAACTCACTTAAGGATAAGCTAACTAAGGCACCCGTCTTAGTTACCCCTAATTGGGAGCTGCCTTTTGAGTTGATGTGCGATGCTAGTGATTTTGCTATTGGAGCGGTTCTTGGACAAAGAGTAAACCAACACTTCCAACCGATCCATTACGCTAGCAAGACAATGACTGGGGCACAATTGCATTATACGACAACCGAAAAAGAGCTTTTAGCTGTTGTCTATGCTTTTGAGAAATTCCGCCCCTATCTTGTCCTTTCTACCACCATTGTGTACACCGATCATTCCGCGTTGAAGTACTTGTTGACAAAGCAAGATTCCAAACCAAGACTTCTTCGCTGGGTTTTGCTGCTCCAGGAATTTAAAATCGAAATCCGCGATAAAAAAGGAGCAGAAAACCTAGCCGCGGACCATCTTAGCAGACTTGAGGATCCATACCAAGGGGATCATCCGACGAAAGAAATCAATGATTCTTTTCCCTTGGAGACCTTATTCTCTGTAAACTCGAAGCCGAATGAAACCCCGTGGTTTGCGGACTTTGCAAACTACTTGGCGGGTGGAATTCTCAAGGAAGGGTTGACGTCCCAGCAAAAGAAGAAGTTCTTTACCGACATCAAGACTTACTTTTGGGACGACCCTTACCTATTCAAACAATGTGCTGATTTGATAATTCGCCGATGTGTTGATGGACCGGCAGCGTCGGACATCCTTGATGCTTGCCACAAAGGACCCACCGGTGGTCACTTTGGTCCCAACTACACCGCTAAGAAAGTGTTTGATTCGGGATTTTATTGGCCCTCCATATACCGTGACGCTCACGATATGGTCAAGCGATGTGATGTTTGCCAAAAGCAAGGCAAAATCACACATAAAGACGAGATGCCTCAGAATTTCATTCAAGAGTGTGAAATTTTTGATGTTTGGGGGATCGACTTTATGGGGCCATTCCCTTCGTCTAAAGGACACAAATACATCCTTGTAGCTGTTGACTACGTTTCAAAGTGGGTTGAAGCCAAAGCTTTGCCTACTAATGACGCAAGGGTGGTTTGTAACTTTTTGAAAGCTCTTTTCGCTAGATTCGGTGTGCCTCGCGCCATTATTAGTGATCGTGGGACTCATTTCTGCAATGACCAATTTGCTCGAGTCATGGCTAAGTACGGTGTAAACCATCGTCTTTCCACAGCCTACCACCCACAAACTAATGGCCAGGCTGAAATATCCAACCGAGGGCTGAAGCGAATTCTTGAAAGGACTGTGGGAGAGCATCGTGCCTCATGGGCTGATAAATTGGATGATGCTTTGTGGGCTTTCCGTACTGCTTACAAGACCCCGATCGGCTGTACGCCTTATCGTCTTGTGTACGGGAAAGCGTGCCACCTCCCCATTGAGTTGGAGCACAAGGCTTATTGGGCCTTGAAGTGGGCTAATTTTGATATAAACAAAGCCGGTGACCTACGCAAGATCCAACTCAATGAGCTGAATGAACTTCGGAATGAGGCTTATGAAAATTCTTTGATCTATAAGGAAAGAACTAAGCTCATTCACGACTCTAAGATCAAAAACCGAGAGTTCCATGTTGGAGACAAAGTCTTACTTTTTAACTCTCGGTTGAAAATCTTTTCGGGAAAGCTCAAATCTCGTTGGTCCGGCCCATTCACCATTGCCCAAATTTTTCCATATGGTACTCTCGAGCTCGCTCAACCTAATGGACCAAATTTTAAGGTGAATGGCCAACGAGTGAAGTTGTACTTTGGTGAGGACACCTCTAAGGAGGTGATTCCATCCCTCACCACGTTCCCCATGAACTAATTTTGGGTCGAGTCAGGCTCGTGACTCGGTTAACAAAAACAAGCGCTCCTCGGGAGGCAGCCCGAGTATCTATCCTTGTATGTTTTTAATCCCCTAAGTGTAGGGGGGGACTTCTATATGTGTTTGCCTTTGTGTGGTGATGTGATTACAGGGATATGTGCACTCTTGGAATCTTTGAAGAACCGTGCTCCCGTGTTTATCCGAAATCCGGTTCTATCTCTCAACTATCGTGATTCAATTTTCTTCATACTCACATTTGAAATTGATCACGTTAGTCGTCTCTTCCTTAACTTGAGTTAAACAACGTGCACAATGTCATAAGTGTAGGGGAGACTTCTCCCACATGCTTAAACATTGAGGACAATGTTTATCTTAAGTGTAGGGGGGACTTCTATCGAAGTTAAGTGGACTTTTCCATGAAAATGCCTTCATTTAACCGGAAAATCATACTTTTCAACATTTTTCAAATTTTTTATTAACTTTGGCCATTTAGTCGTAATTTTTAAATTTTTATCGTTGTTTTCATATGTATATATTCCGCAATAAAGTCAAAAATATTAATAAAGTGGTGTAGCTAGTTTAGGGATCTTTGACGTATTAGGCCCGTTGCGTTTATTTTGACTCAACCCGAATAGACTTATCCAAGTTTATTCTAGCTAGTATCCTTAACCATATAGACCTTAATTGGTTTATTAGGCTAAGTGTCCACGAGTCTCATTACTTGAGATTTTAAATTGTGGAGGACGAGAAATGATAGAGTCAATTATAAGTCGGTATTCTTGCGCAAGCTCACTTGGTGTAATTATTTGCCTATTCTCCCATCACTTGCTAATAATTTATATGCAATAAGTAAGGTCTTACGATTTGAAAAGTTACTTAGCTTCTAGCCCAAGATCGTTTAAAAGTTGCTCGGTAATGATAAGAGTTCATAGCCAAGGCATAACTTATGAAGCGGGGCGCGAAGATTGGCGAGTCCGAAAAGGCCCTAACAAGGCATGAGGATTCAATCTTATTGCTGAAGATCCAAAGTGATGTGAAAAGCATTATTCCTAAAGTCAATATGAAGGATCAAGACTCACGACGAAAAGCAATCAACTCCCATAAAGATCATGGAGAAGTCTATCCGAAAAGACCCTAACAAGGTATGAGGATAAATAGATCCAAGTCCGAAAAGGAGGCGGATCGTTGTATCTCAAAATCCCAATTAGAGATTGAAGAAATAATCATGAAGTCGTGGTCAACAAAGTTGGAGTACCCCTCAAAAGTCTCCAAGCGAAGAAACTCTATTATGATGAGAAGACCATTATCTCAAGAACGTCTCTCGAAGATATGAAGTATGAAGTACATGCCAAATATCGGCCCGAGAAAGGTCTCAAATCGTGAACCAAGTTATGCCAAGATATGAACTTTTTGATATCCCGAGAAGCAGTTTTAAGAGATTTTGTCCTTTAGCT
The DNA here is from genome assembly GCA_025667525.1 of Glebionis coronaria. Taxonomy (NCBI): domain Eukaryota; kingdom Viridiplantae; phylum Streptophyta; class Magnoliopsida; order Asterales; family Asteraceae; genus Glebionis; species Glebionis coronaria. The sequence goes on from JANFOE010001221.1 coordinate 108,731, forward strand.
AACTATTGATCAAATCGTCCTACTTTGCTTTCAGCCCTAATGAACTATCGAAATAAGTCCAAAAATGCATCTTCATGATCATTCTAAGACAAAAATAAAATATAAGAGATACACCTAGGAATAAGGGAGTTTAAGCATTTAATTAAGCCATGTGTGTAAGTGTTTGAATTGCTAACTTATAATAACAATGATCTCGTTTTTAAGCTTAGTTTGGGGAACGTGAAACTTGAGGGTGATAAATCTTCGCAGCACCAAAGCCCTAATGTAAGTCATCGATTTCTCTACAAGTTATTTCCATGTAGCTATTTTCACGTGAAAATGGTTTTCTATCCCTTTGTTATCTTTGAAGTTTTATTTCTTTAATTTTTGTTTAGTATAATTTTAAATAAGGCCAAGGTTGATTAATTATGAGAAAAGTGTAAGCTTGCTTTATCACTAAGCATTGCATGAGGGCATGGCAATGGTTAAGTGTAGGGGATTTGATAGGTGTGTAAACACCCATCCTTTTACCACTTAATTCGGGCTAAAACGAGACCAAAACACGTATTTAATATCATTTGTTTGGAATTATGCGTGGTTTTTGTGCTTATTGTGTTTTCAGAGATAACCGGATAAATATTGAAGAAAACATGGGATTGCACGGGTTTTACTGAAGAAAAAGACTCAGGATAAAGTCTATAGTCCAAGAGATGCAAAAGATTTGAAGTCGCTGGGCCTATTCGAAGATTTATCGAAGAAAAGGACCAAAGATGGAAGATTTATATAAGTCGAAGAAACTCAAGTCTATTAAACGAAGAAATTAAAAGACGAGTTGAATTTAATCGACAACAAATCCCGAATCAGAATCGAAAACGGAAACTTTTCTGAAAAGACGAAAAGACACGAAGAACGGGAGAAAGCCCACTCACCAACCAAAGGAAACACCTATAAATAGGCCATCCCACACACATTTTTGAGCTAGTTTTTCTTTCTTCCTCCTTTTCTTTCTCCTGGTTCGTTTAACACCATCACCACTAGGGTGATTGGTGATTTTTATTTTTAGTTCTTCAATCTTGTAATTTTAACCTTTGTTTCATCTTGTCAAAACATCAATCATTTAATACCAAGTTCTTGTTTAATCTTTCCAATTAATCTTGTTCATCTTCATCTTTATCTTCAAGTTCTTAAGTTTTATTTTTCTTGATTTGATCTTCAAAAGTTGTTTGGATTTGTGTTTTTGTTAGTGGGATTTGTTGCTTATGGTGTCTAAATGATTTGTGTTTAATTTGGTAAAATCTTTTTAAGTATTTGATTTGATTTTGGTTAAAATCTGTGTCCCGTGTTCTTCGCTATACGGTTACTGTATCTGGTTTCCAGACTTCCGAATCAAGACAAAAAGTTCCGAATGAGTCCTTCATTCGGAATCTTCCGAACCAAGCACTAAACTTCCGAATCAGGAGAAAACTTCCGAATCAAGCTTTCATCCGGAAAGTTCCGGATCAGTCATAAAGTTCCGAACCAAGCCCTTCATTCGGAAGTTTAAAACTTCCGAACCAGTGACTTCCGGACGAAGCATAAGTTCCGAATCAGCAACTTCCGTACCAGCAAGTTCCGAATGAACTTTCATTCGGAAAGTTCCGAGTCAGCCATTAAGTTCCGGATGAATGAATAGTATCTTCCGAATCAGTTAGTTCCGAATCAAGCATTAAAATTCCGAATCAGTTAATTTTTGGGTATTTTAAAGATTACTGTTTTACTGTTGATGTTTTACTATTTTTCTGCTCATATTTCACTATTTACATGTTAACTTTAATTTTAATCTGAACTTTAAATTTGCAACCAAGTTTTTATTAATCTTAATTAAAGTAATTGCCTTTGATTTAAACTTTCATTTCCACTTTCTATTAGACTAGAAAACCCAACCCCTTTATTTAGTAACCAAGAACAATCATTCTACTTAAGACCTAGATCAATTCGAGAGGATATCGAGATTTAATCTGAACCCATACAAAATGTGTGTATCACTTTCTCAGTTTCATTCCTGCCCCAATACTCTGACAACATACATAGTTGTGATTCAAGTTGTCAGATTACACCTCTTAACTATTGGTATGACATTATCATCGCATAAGGATTCCATTTTCACTAGTTTCCATTAGTCCTCATAGTAAAATATCAAGATATCATCATCCCAAGTTTCTATTATATGTTGATTTAATTGATACCAATTTCAGTTACCATCGTTCAATTCATCCTTTCACTCTGTCCATTGCTTTCCGAAAATACGCAATATTCCTTCTTAACTCAATTCTTCACACTTTATGTAAAAAACTCTAATATCCAAAATTCAATCTCAATCTCTGGTTCACATATAATATGTTCAAACCTTAATCAATACTCATACTTTATCACAGAGATTTCCAGTATTCAAAAATTACTCTGCCTCTATGTCCTGAGGTTACACTCAAACTAAATACAATGAGATTATCCATAATTTTAACCAGTCACTTAAATACTTTCCATACTCATTTTCCACTTTCATTAACTCTAACAATCTCTATGTCCCGAGTGTAGTGCTTGCTAGATCACTGAATTACTGTACCTTCCATAGTACATTATTACATCTTCCTCGTATCATATACTGTTTAAATAACTCCGTTAATCTCATATATTCAAATCTGAAATGTATAATGGTCAAATCACTTCCTGATATCGTAATGCATTTTATTTTAACCATTCTGTATTAATACTTCAATTTGTAAAATCCCTTCAATACTACATGTGACACTCTCAGCACTCTAAGAATAATTAAATTCTCTTTTTAATCTGAACAACTCATTCACCACTGGTCCTTGTATTCTTAACATATTCTCTGATCTAATAGGAGAAAAATTAAATAATCACAATAACCGTTTTTGTCCCACAAAAACATACATCTCAACTTTCTCATTTCTATTACCATTCTATTTCAAAATCTCCAACAATCTGTTGATCTTCTTTCTTTGATATTCCTTTTTCATTAGTTTATTACCTTGATTCTAACTTTCTTTCCATTCTATCCATTCTGCTTGTTGTTACCAATATTCCAATATTCAAAACTCAAGAGTCAATTCTCTTTTTTTTTGTAAAGGGGTTTTAGACCCCGGTAAAATATATTACTCCAAAAAATGTTTAAGTACAAAAGATATAGGTGAAGTCCTATATCAAAGCCCGTTACATAAGCAACAACCAAGCTAGAACATAGCTAAAACCCAACCCATTACATAAGAGACCAGACTCCCTTATGACAACTAAAAAAACATCTGTCTACTTCCTACCACTAGAACGAATTTGAAAATCGTGAAAATCTTGAATTTGTCCAGGCAAATCCCGAATCTGGTCCGCATAATCATCATCATAAAAATCAAATTCATCCTCAAGTGGGTGTCCACCTCCAAACGACGACATGTAAGCCTCATAATCCTCCGTAGAAGCGAAAACTTCTTCCTCATCCGAATCACTGATATTTGCAAGATCTAAATGTTCAAAAGAGTGTTTAGGCTTACTTGAAGAAGCCGAAGCCTCCTTAGCAGCCTCTTTACCCTTTGTCGCAACCTGTGTAGTTGAAATATCTTTGCTTATAGCCGTCGGTGCTTCTTGTTCTTCTTCGCTACCTCTACCTTATCAGTCACATCCAAAACCGAATCCTCATCCCTAAGTTTATCAAACGAATTCTTTAATTCCAACATATTCATATCATCATTTATGTACTTTTTTTATCTCCGTTGTTGCCCGAATTCTTAGCCTTAGACGATGATGGTTTAGAAGGTTTAATAACCCAAGCAGACCTAGGTTTAGTAATTCGAAGACCTTCTATATGACGTGATCCTTGTTGATTGTGCCTCCTCTTGACTTCCATAAACTCATTACCTTTACTCTTGGTAACAACCGGTTTACGAGGGCATTCCGCATCACAATGATCAAAAATCTTACAGTTGGCACACGGGGGTGGCTTCATATTCAACCTTAATAGTCTCAAATTCATGCCCCGCATCATCTTTAATCGGAACTGCCACAACAAATGAATCAACAAGAGCACATTCTGCACTCACCTCAATAAGAGCCCGCGCATACGAACACCGACCTCATGAATTAACACACATATCAATAGTATGAGCATCCAACATAATAGGTCGACCGACCTTAGTGGCAATCAAACTCAGCCCGATCTCAGAATATGCAACAATAGGAACATCATGCAGTTTGACCCACACCGGCACCTTAGTAATATCCTCTTTAATCAGATTTTTTGTTGGATTCCAAATATTAAGCATAATAGGTGTAGACCTAATACGCCATGGACCATTAGCTAGCACCCGCTCCATACCGTCCCTAGTATAGAATTGAAAGAAGAAAAAGCGATGGTGAAACATGGTTCTTTGAAGACCAAAACGCGCCCATGCGTTTTTAACATAACTCTCCACTATATGAAATGCATGCCTTCTCCCAACAAAATACCCATACAACGTGTTATCAAACTTTTCTGCCTTCTCATCAACCACAGCTTTAGGTAATGCAATATCAGCTCCCGATATCACTTCATCATTAACACATGAATCAATATTCACTTTTAAGGAACCTTCAATCTTTGCAGCTATAGAGACAAAAGAGTTAGCAACACTTGACTCCCCCTCCTTTGCAAACGTAACATTAACAGTAGGCTGAACACCCTTATCAATCACGTTCCCAATATTTTTAAGAATAGACTTCAATGGTTTATCCTTGGGATTATGAAGCTCGGATAATGCATGACCAGCTGACTGATCTTGAATAACAGCCCCACGTCGAGCAATAAGGGTTCTGCCCTTACTCTTAACAATCTTACCATCAATATTCCTAATCCTCTTCGCCAAATCCTGCACATCAGCCGACGTATAGTGTTAACATCCTTAACCACACGCGGACTATTGAGGAATCCCTTTTCCATCTCTCTCAGTAACCCACACCCAAATAATTACCAATCAAAGAACAGTAAACACTAAACGACTTACTCAGCAACGACCACACAAGCACAGCCCAAAAACCCTAGAACGATTAGAACATTAAACACCAATACCACCCGAACGAACCCACAACAAACCCCAACGATTTGCACTGTTCGTCGTCCCACCCAGACCGAAATCACAAATAAGACCACCACAAAGGCAGTAAACAAGATGAACTTTGATTTCAATAAGGTAACCAAAGACCAGCGACCAAAGATGAATAAATTAAATATATGTTGGATAATAAAAAACAAACCCTAGCGATTACAAAATAGGAGATGAACGGTCACACAGATCTAAGCAAAACCTAACCCTAATCCGCCATCCTTAATAATTAATCTAGTGAATCAAAATATCACCCTCACGATTCAAACCCTAACTATCAAGAAGTCGTATAAAAAAACGAAACCCTAGATAGCTGTGCTCGAAAACAAAGAATGAATACCCTGACCCAAACGAATGATCAATAAGGAAGAGAGGAACGAATTAGATACTGATCAGAAAAGGGTGGCCGGAATCGCCAGGGAGAGAGAGAGAAAACATTAGGGTTGCGTACCCTTTATTCAAGAGTCAATTCTCAATTACTTTAGAAATCTTATAATTCCTTTTTCCTTCTCCTCCTTACTAAATACTCACTAGTTGATAGTGAAAGTATCCACACTCATCCTTCATAATCTGAAATACACTTCCTAATACAAAACTATAACATATCCCATCTATAATTTACCGATTATTATTTCCCTGTCATCATTAGGTAATACTTAAATCCTTCCTTTTAAAATCCCTGAATGGCATTTATAAACAAGTCTTTCTTATTCTTATTTCTTCATACTTGATTCCATACAAGTAATACTTTACAATCTCAAAATAAATACCACAATGTCGAATCTCATGATCATATAAATCCCGTTACACTTCTTTATTCAAGTCAACACACTACTATTGCTTTCCTTTCCATTTGATATTATCCAAATATCATCATCGCAGCTCTATAATTCTTTCAGATTCCTCCAATACTAACTATACAGCATAGAACTTCAATCTATCCTCAGCGTTCATAAACAACTTCCTCAACTACAAGATCAGATCTCAAAACCATAAATTAGACATATTTTACTCTAAAGCTATAACGTAGATGTATGAATGGATTTCACACATTTAGTTCTTCTTTGTCAGCTTTATCAATGGTTCAACAATCAGTGAAAACCTCTCAATAAACCTCCGATAATACCCAGCTTACACAAAGGAATTGACAAGCTTCAGTCGGTTTCGTCGGTATCGACAAAGCCTCAATCGTTTCAATCTAGTCAGATTTTCACAATCACTTCAGCCATAGATCGCACATTCTAAAACATTTATAATACTCCAACTAAAATTCTTATCTAAAGAATTTTACACACCATTCCTTTTTAATAACAATTTTCCAGTTGTTAGGGATTATTTTTCTTTCCTCCAATCATCTATTCATCACACTAAACATTCACAATCAATAATGGGTACCGATTTCTGGTGCTTAGTTTGTTCAGCCCCACAGAAATCATCTTATTCACAGAACATCCAACTTGTTTACTTACTTACATTATTACTTCTCTGATGACTTACCCTTCCAGTCAAATCAGATTATCCTTATTGTCTCATCTTCCAATCCTTACAATCAAACATATTACCATCCTCAACTTCCTGACAATGCCATATAATAAGATATACAATCAGATTGCATAACCCCTATCACCAAGCTAACACAAAACTTCCTTTTTCCAAAGACGACAGTGAACTCTACGATTCCGCAGAACAATCACATAGTATCCTCAAGTACTAACTCATCTTCACATTCTTTTCTGACTACTACTAGTAAAGCGCACAGAAAATTTGACTTATTGTAGTTTCCTACTACATACCTTCTCATCATTGACCAATAAAATCGTCAAATAGAAATTCCACTGATTACTCCCTGAAATCAGTACTCAATGTTCAACAACATTCCAATTTAATTCTTTCCACCTTTATTTATCATATCCTATGATATTCATCCTTATCCTGGTTAACTTTCTCACAACTCTAGTTCAATTAATTGCGCTATACTTCTTAATTCCATAAGCTCAGAAAATATTTCCTATATATATATATATTATTCTTCCGTCGGTGAATTTCTCATTTCAACCAATCACAAATTCTCGTTGATTTCTCGTCCTCAAGTCTGCTATAATCTAACATCTTCAAATCTCAATATATTCTCAATAACACCTTCAAAATTTAATACACCATCAATAACACTTTCAGTATTTCAATAAAATTCTAACTCAATGATTACCAGATAAGAATATACAAATTACTACATCTAAATCTCAAATCTTATCGGCATTTCCAAAATATAGGCTGTAATAGCAACAATATTCCTTTCATATCGATTTTCCATTATCTGAATAATTTCTTTATTCAATCTCCTTTACTGAAATGAAAACATTTCATTACCACAGAAATACCAATTTCTATACTACACTCCTTGTTATTCCTTCAGCAGCTCGACCTCCAGCTAGTCCGTACTTACGTCAAGTAAATAGATAATTACTTAAGTGGTATAAAATACATGTGATCTACACATCATACTTCCTCCTGTTTACCCGATTTATAGTAACTACTTGAATGCCATCTCTTCTTATCTCAGACTATTAAATTTACAATGATTACCTTCTATTAGAGGAAATAAATTCTTATTCCTTATTGTCATTCGCAACAATACATTCCTTTACCCTTTTCTGTCACACTCAATTTCGAATCAGGATCAATCTTTAAATTACTATCTCTTTTCGTCGAGTTGAACATTCCCAATTGACTATCGATACATCAAACATCCATCAGTTACTCGAACTTATCCATATAGTTGCACCTTTCCAATTACCATCAATAGTTGTACGACACTCTTCACCGCATCTCTTCTCATTCCTAAGAATTCAACACAGATACATCCTTTTAAAATCTTGCAAAATAACAGCAACATCTCTAACTGAAACAGCAGCATCTTCAATCTCAACAGCATCTTCAGTCTCAGCAGCATCTTCAGTTTCAGCAACATCTTCAACTAAAACAGTAGGATTTTCAATCTTAGCAGCATCTCGTCTCCTCAGCACTATCAACTTCAAACAATCTAACAACTATTCCCACAATCATATAATCTACCCTAATGGTTGGCAACCTTTGGAGACATATTTCAAGATACTCAGTCACACACGTAAAATCCCTGCTAATGACAGAAACATATCTCACTCAGTTCTTTCCATGTGATAACAGTAGAAAGAAACTTAATAAGTATACACATCGAGATAGAAAGAATATGATCTTTTCATCAAGATATAACATGAATACTACATACGCAAACAACACATTACTACCTAAATTCCACAATCATCTCAAAAGAGAGAAGACAACAAAGACACATCAAAATACTAAAGGGTAATAGTAGATATCATCCATAAATCCGAAAAAATCGCAACAAAACCTTGTCACTAATGTCACTTACCCTTATCATCCTAAACAACAACAATAATAATAATCCATCACAATACTAACTCACAACATCTAAATATTCCAAATACAACACAATAAATACATAAACTGAAATACAACAAAGATCCATCACTACATCACTCCATAGGATTTGGTCCATCACTTTCTCCAACTTGGCTCGTCCCTGCTTTATCTTCATCTGGTCCTAACTTGCAGCACCTCCCTTTTGGATCTAAACACGGTGGGTTCCTAAATCCATACCTCAAAATCCCTCCTTGACACGACGGATCTATCATATAATGAGAATTAGCATACACCTCACTATCCTGAAACTTCCAATGTGGTTCAAGATACTGCCCAAGATGATCTACATATTCACTTAACCTGTGAAGCCTATCTACCTCTTTCTGATACTTCTCAAAATCAGTCCCATAACTTCTCACTTCTGCTCTAACCTCAGTTCTTCCAACCTCACTCTCAGTCATATGATTATCACTAACAGATTCTACAACATTTTTCTTATCATTCATATCATCCTCGTAATCTAACCATCCACCTGAAATCTTATGATCGCCTACATGTTGGGAATAAATTAAGGCCAGATCACTTGAGCGTTGACAAGAGTAAAACAAGCGTTGACAAAAACAAAACAAGCGCTGACAGCTCAAGCGTTGACAAGATAAAGTCAAGCATTGACACATTGAAGACAAGCACTGATGGGAAGATATACTCTACGCGTTTATTGTATTCTAGATTACTTCTAGTAAAGATAGGAACAACAATGTATTTTCTATATTTATCTTTACCTAGAATAGCTGATACGTAGATTATTGTACAAGGCTTCTTATGTCTATAAAAGAAGACCTTTAGGTTTATGTTTAATATAAGTTTTCATTCGTAAACTACTTTCATTGTAAGCAAGTTTGATATCATTAATCAAAGTGAAAGTTTGTTTATATCATTGTGTATTCTTGTTTAAGTGTTAATTCCGCATAACACTTAGATTGTCATAAGCATATACAAAGGTTTCTCTAAGTGTATTACTTGATCTAATCTCGTATACATAAAGCTAAATCGATCTAAGTTTGGGATCAACAAGTGGTATCAGAGCTTGTTGAGGAACTTTTTGATCTTAAAGAACACAAGAACCCTAAAAATCACCAAAACCCTAATTTTCTCAAAAACCCTAACAACATCATGTTTGAAGCAATAACCTCTTCCTCCTCATCTTTACCAAACATCAAGATTCCCATGCTTGATGCAACCAACTTTGATTTGTGGAAATTCAACTTTGAGCAATATCTGGGAATCTATGACTACACACTCTGGGAGGTTATTGAATATGGAAACACATTCGATAAAGCTCAAAAGATTGCTAATGTTATTGCTCAAAGATCAGCTGTTGCTGGATGTTCTGAAGAGGATAAGAAAGAAAAACCTGGAGATGGTAGAGCTGTGGCTGCTGAAGACATAGCAAAGAAAAGGGTTGACATGAAAGCCCTAAATATTCTGAAAGTCTCTTTGGGACAAGAGAACCAGCATAAATATAGAGGCTATGAATCTGCTAAAAACCTTTGGGAAGCTCTTGAAGTTGCATATGGTGGCAATGCAGACACTAAGGAAGAGAAGAAAAAGCAACTCATGCATGATTATGCTGTCTTCAAAGCTTAACCCAATGAGAAACTGAGTAGTGTGAGAAGCAGATTGCTTGACATTACAAGCAAGTTATCCTTCATGGGGACACAACTTGGTGATGTCGACATTAATGCTACTTTTCTTAAAAGTCTTGGTGAGGCATGGAAGATTGAGGCAAGATCTATTCTTGCCAACAATACTTATAAGAGTTCCTCGTTTGATGACATCTACAATAAACTAAGGCTGTTGGAAGATGAAACTCTTTTAGAGCATGGAAACAAGTCTACCACCAGTAACATGGCCTTCTTCTCTCATAGTGAAGGTCAATTCAATCAGAAGGACTCTTACATACATCCAGTTACTGGATCATCATATGTCAGCGCTGGAACAAGTCCTGTCAACATCTCCTATTCAGACGCTGACACATTCAAGAGTGACTCCCCAAGAGTTAAACCTGCTGGTTTAGATTTGGATACTGTATGTGCTTATATTGCTTCTTTGCCCAATGGTTCAGTAATTACATATGAGGACCTTGAGCAGATAAGTGATGAGCACTTGGAAGAGATGGACATCAAGTGGAACATGGCTCTTGCTAGTATAAGAGTAAATAGGTGGAACAGAAGGTTTAAGAAGAAGATGACCTTCAATGCAAAAGACACAGCTGGATTTAATAAATCCAAAGTTGAATGCTACAACTGCCATCGTATAGGACACTTCATGAGGGAATGCAGATCTCCTAGAAGATCTGATGCTGGTAAACCCTCAAGTCAGGTGGTTAAAGCTCAGGATTCCAAAGCCATGGTTGCAGTTCAAGGAATTGATGGTATGGGATGGGATTGGAGCTATCTGGCTAAGAATGTTGAAGAGGATAAAGCTTTGGTTGCTGAGGTTGAAGAAGAAGAACATGTTGAATATGCTCTCATGGCACACTCCTCCTCTTCATCTGATAATAAGGTATACAATGATGCTTTTTGTAGTAAAGATTGTAGGTTAAACACTGAGAAACTTAACAAAGAAGTGTTAAGATTAATGAGTGATGTGAGTACTGAAAAGTGCAAATTGTCTAATTACCAAGTAGCCCTCACTCAAACTGAGAAAACCGTTTCTGAATACAAGAAAATGGAATTTGACTTAAAAGATAAAATTAATATCTTAAAACATGAGTTAGAGGCTAGTATGGATATTAGAAACATCATGGAAAGGGTTAATGGTGAGTTACAGGCTAAATTAGATGAGGCTATTAAGAATAAAGACAATGTTGGCCTTAAAATTAAAAGATTTGATAGAGCCACTCAAACCCTAGGAGACTGTGTGGGTAAACAAAGGGATCCTAAGGACATGACTGGGATTGGAATGAATGATTACTCTTTGGTTCCACCACCAGCTGGTGACTTATATGGTGTCTAGCAAAAGGACTTATCTTGGACTGGTTTTCCAGAATTCCAAGAGGAGGAATTCATTCCTCCACCAAGAGTTGTCACTCCAGTTGAAGAGTACCAACAAAAGTTGACTGACCTGAATGAATGGAAGAAAGCTAACCCTACTTTGTTTGTTAAGGGTGGCTTGCTATGTGAAAGTCCCAATGAGTCAACTCCTATTAAGGTTACAAACCCAGTCACTGGTAAAGTTGTTGACCTAGGCTCAAACACTGATAGAAAACCTAGCATTAAATATGCAGAGATGTATAGGAATACTAGGTCACCCAAGAGCCAAGTTAGCAATAATAGAACAGGCTTCTTCTCTTCTAGACCTAAGGTTGTGTCTAGAAAAGCTTGTTACACTTGTGGTAGCTTTTCACACTTAGCATACAAGTGTGTCAACGCTCCCAATGCCAGCGCTGACAGAAACAATTTCAGCGCTGACAGGAACAAAGTCAACGTTGTTAGGAAGTCAAACGTTGTCAGACCCAGACCTTGTGTGCAGCAAAGTCCACAAGTGAGTAGACCTACCCCATTCTTTACTAGAGGGTCTAACACTCATGGACAAAGACCATTTCAAAAGACAAACACCTGGTCAAATAGGCAATGGGTTTCTGTAGCAAACCCTAGGTTCAACGCTGACAAGGGTAATTTCAGCGTTGACAAGACTAATTCCAACGCTGACAGAAACGTGACCAGACCTAAATATTTGCAACCACAGGGAAAGGGGTCTAAAGCTTCTTCAAGCTTAACATGGAGACCCAAGAAAGATCAAAACCCTAATGATAATGGGATTTTAATGACCTGCAACAGATTTAATTACATTTCAAAGGTCATTACAAAACCTATTGGGGTTAACTGGGTATTTCATCCTAAGAAGGATGAAAATGGGGTTGTTGTGAGAACTAAGTCTGTTCTTATTGAACAACCAGATGAATCCAAGTCTTTTAAGACTTAGGTTCCCAAAGAAAACTAATTTGTTTTCTTTATGTGCAGGGCATTCAAAGACAAGTCAATGATTATGGATATTGGGATAATGGATGCTCAAGGCACATGACAGGGAAGGAAGACTACTTAACCAACTTCACTCCCATTAAGGATGGTGATAAGGTATACTTTGGAGGCGGATATGGTACTATCACAGGCAAGGGAACCCTTCTCACCAAGAATTTGCGTTTTGAGAACGTCTTTCTGGTAAAAGAACTTGATTACAACCTTTTTAGTGTATCACAAGTTTGTGATAACAAGAATAAAGTTATGTTTACTGATACTGAGTGTTTGGTGTTAAGCAAGGATTATAAGATCCCTGATGAGAAATATATTGAGTATAGAACACCTAGGCATAAGGACATATATAATGTAAATTTGAATGGGATTAAAATAAATAATAATATGTCTTGTTTTTATACTAAAGCCTCAGTAGATGAGAGTAATTTGTGGCACAGGAGACTAGGGCACATAAATTTTAAAAATATAAATAGGCTTGTGAGACTTGGTTTAGTTGATGGTTTGCCTGAGAAGGCCTTCCACAATGACCACTCTTGTGTTGCATGTCTTAAAGGCAAGCAGCACAAGGTCTCATTCAAGTCCAAACAGGTGCATACTAGTTCTAGACCTCTTCATATGCTACACATGGACCTCTTTGGTCCAACCAACATAGAAAGTTTGAATGGTAAGTCATATTGCTTTGTCATAACAGATTACTTTTCTAGGTTTACTTGGACATTCTTTCTAGCTATGAAGAGTGACACAACTGATATTCTAATTGATTTTATCACTCAGATTGAGAAGAGGTCTGGCAATGAGGTTAAAATGCTTAGGAGTGATAATGGTGGAGAATTTAGGAATAAGAAGCTAGATGAAATCTGTGCCAGGAAAGGAATTACTAGGCAATTTAGTATTGCTAGAACCCCACAGCAAAATGGGGTTGCTGAGAGGAAAATAGAACCTTAATTGAAGCAGCCAGAACAATGTTGGCTGATGCTCATTTTCCTATAGCCTTTTGGGCTGAGGCTGTTAATACAGCTTGTTATGTTCAAAATAGAGCATTAGTTAACAAAATTCAGAACAAAACACCTTATGAGTTACTTTGGGGAAGAAAACCTAATATTGGTTTTCTCAGACCTTTTGGTTGTCATGTAGTAGTTTTAGATACTAGTGATGCCTTAGGGAAATTTAGTGCAAAAGGTGATGAGGGTTACTTCATGGGGTATTCAGTGCAGAGCAAGGGATATAGGGTTTATCTTAAAGAGGAAAAACGTATACTTGAAAGAGTACATGTTAGGTTTTTAGAGAATAAACCCAGTGATCCTAAAAGTGGTCCTAATTGGTTGTTTGACTTGGAACCCTTATCTAGAACTTTAAATTATATGCCTGTCACTAATCCAGACATTGTGAAGGTAACTTCAAATGTTATGGAGGAACAAGTTGTTGATGTTTCAGGTACACAGGTACATGAGAGGGTTGGATCACACGCAGAAAAGACATCTCCTATACTAGAAAATGTCACAATTCCCATTTGGACAGATGCTTTTGCTGTTGATGCTGCTGCTGGTAAAGATAATGGTGGTCCCCAAGTACCACCAGATACAAACATGCATGGTCCTTCAGGCGCTGACAAAGGCAGATCTAGCGCTGACAAGACCAATTCAGACGTTGATGGTTTAGACGTTGACAACAACAGTTCAAGCGTTGTTAGCCCAAGCGCTGACAAACAAGATTCAGGCGTTGACAACACTTTTGCCCATCTTTTCTCTTCCACTTTTGAACAAGGTGAACCTTCCGATTCTTATGAAGAAGGTCCTCCCTATGTTGATATAAGAGAGTCTGATGAAGAAGATATTGGCAACATGGAGAATGAGGTTGAGGAAACCAGACTTTTTGAAGGAGGAGTTCTCACTTCCACGATGAAGAATCACCCCACTTCTCAAATCATTGGTGATATTATGACTCCAGTTCAGACTAGAAGATCTCATCAAGGTCTTGGTGGGTTTATTGCCAATATATACAAGAAGGTTGATACCCCTCTTGTGCAAGCATATTTGTTTGCCTGTTTTCTGTCACAACAGGAACCTAAGAAAATAGTTGATGCTCTCAAAGAACCAAGTTGGGTGGAAGCAATGCAGGATGAGCTTCACCAATTTGCAATTCAGGATGTTTGGGAGCTGGTTGATTGTCCCAGATATGTCAGACCTATAGGGACAAGATGGGTTTTAAGGAACAAGAGAGATGAAAGAGGCATTATGGTCAGAAACAAGGCAAGGTTAGTGGCTCAGGGATATACACAAGAGGAGGGGATAGACTATGAGGAAGTCTTTGCACCAGTTGCAAGGATTGAAGCTATAAGGATTTTTCTAGCCTATGCATCCTGCATGGGCTTCAGTCTATCAAATGGATGTCAAGAGTGCCTTCCTTTATGGAACTATTATTGAGGAAGTATATGTGATGCAGCCTCCTGGTTTTGAGGATCCAGAGAATCCAGATAAAGTATATAGAGTCAAAAAGGCTATGTATGGCCTTCATCAAGCCCCTAGAGCATGGTATGGTACTTTGTCCACCTATTTCGTGGACAATGGATTCAAGAGGGGCACCATAGATCAGACACTGTTTACAAAGAAGAAAGGCAAGGATGTGTTGCTTGTGCAGGTCTATGTTGATGATATCATTTTTGGGTCTACTGATCCAAAGATGAGTGAGGATTTCTCCAAGCTTATGACAGACAAATTCAAGATGAGTGCTATGGTGGAGATGAACTTCTTTCTTGGTTTACAAGTTCAGCAGAAAGAAGATGGTATCTTCATCTCCCAAGATAAATATGTTGCTGAGATCTTGAAGAAATTTGGCTTTTCTCCACATGAAAAGAGGGCTACTACTCCTATGGATAGAGAACACCCTTGGGGAAAGATTGGAGATGGGAAAGATGTTGATGTCAGGCACTATAGATCCATGATTGGATCCTTGATGTATCTTACTGCCTCCAGACCTGACATCATGTTTGCTGTGTGTGCTTGTGCACGCCATCAAGTGACTCCCAAAGAATGTCACCTTTATGCTGTGAAGAGGATCTTTGGGTATCTAAGATGCTATCCTGGTCTTGGTTTGTGGTACCCAAAAGATTCACCATTGGAGCTGATTGCATATTCAGATAGTGATTATGGAGGTGATAAATTTGATAGGAAATCCACAACTGGTGGATGTCAGTTTCTTGGGAGCAGGTTGATATCTTGGCAATGCAAGAAACAAACAGTGGTGGCTAATTCTACAACTAAAGCAGAATATGTTGCTGCAGCTGCTTGTTGTGGACAAGTTTTGTGGATTCAGAACCAGCTGTTGGACTATGGGTATAATTTCATACCAAGATATTTGTTGACAATAACATCACTTTATGCATCATTAAGAATCCTGTACATCATTCTAAAACTAAACACATAGAAATTAGACACCATTTTATAAGAGATTGCTTTGAGAAAGGTTTAATACAACCAGATAGGGTTGACACTGAGGAGAATGTGTCAGATTTACTAACTAAACCTTTTGATGCTGGGAGATTTCAATACTCGGTAACAAGTATTGGAATGGTCAATCTCGCATAATATGTGTTTTGGAGTCTTTTTGTAAAAGTATGTACAGGATGATGCATTGTTATTGGTCTTATTGATGATTTAGATTTTCCACTATATTTTTCTAACACTGACAAAGGTTGCTTGAACACTGATAAGTGTTTTTGCAACGTTGTCAGCAATATAATTGTCTAACGCTGACAAAGCTTTCCTCAACGCTGTCATGTGTTATCGGGGCGTTGTCAGCAACAATGTTAGTTTTGTGGTTTTCAATCTAAATGTGCAGATGGTGTTAGCACTATACCATTGGAAACAGAGTTGCTTATGGATCAATGGAGAAGCATTTGGACAAGTTTTTATTTATGGATGATGGTTGGAATTTTTAATTCCTATCTTGACATAAATTTTATGTTCATGCATGATTTTAGCAAACTTATGTATCATAGTTTAAGGGGAGGTTTTAGGAACCTTTAGGATGTTTGGGTATCCATATGATACTCTTGTCACAATTCTAGATTGTGTCCACAGGTGAGTATGAGTTAGTTTTACTAAATCATGAGGCACTGTAGCATGCAAAGTTGATATACTATGCATGCTGCCAAGACATTTTTGGCCTAGAACTAGTTGTGGTCTGGGGAGACTTGGGAATAATTTTGTTATGGGATTTACCTGGGAGTAACAAGGAATTTTATAAGGTAACTTGGTTGTTAAGAGTTTTGGTTAGCAAGGGACACTAGAGGACTGTTATGTCTATCTTGCTTAAGCAAGTGTGCATAACTGGACAGTGCTTGCCGCCCTATAATAATTATCAGCTTTTTGGTTATCTTCTCTAGGATAAATTACTTTGTTAAGGTCATTTTTCATTTTTAAAACATTTTTATTTTTGGACGCTGACAAGTATATTTCCAAGCGTTGTTGTGACCAATTTAGACGCTGACATGGCTATAGGCAAACGTTGACAAGATTATAGCCATTGGGCGTTGATAGGTTATTTTTTACCGTTGACACTCAATGGGACCTACCCAGTTGTTACTTTTTGACATATTTTTAGGCCGTAATTTTTGGAGTTGTTACTTTCATTTAATGCATGAGATAAACTTATAATTTTTCAATATTTTCATGATTGATTTTTGAAAATACTTGCCTATTTTTGGGCCTATCACATGCTTTTTCTTCTCCTATAAATTTGGCTCCTATTTTAAACATGTATCTATAATTCTTGTCTAACACAATTTTCTCTTATCAACTTCATCTTTATCACTTAAATTTAACAGCTTTCAACAATGGCACCAAAGTTTAAACCATCAGAATTGGAATTGGGTTTCAGAAGTCAACATAACATGATCGCGTATCTTGAAGCTGATGATACTCTGTTTCCCCAATACTCACAAATGGTGGCGTATTTGAACGCATCCCCCTTAAGGTATGCTCTTTCTCATGCACCACTCATTCCAGTCACACATATTAAGCAGTTTTGGAACACTGTCAGTTCCTCAACAGTTAATAGAGTGACTACATTGACTTCTATTGTTCATGTGAGACCTTGGGTGGTTACTGAGGCTTTGGTACGCCAAGCCTTGCATCTTGATGATGCTGATGGTATAGCCACCCTTCCCATCAATGAAATAGAACAAGGGCTTAGGGCTTTGGGATATCCTTTTCCTGATGAAGGTACCTTAAACAAGTATCATAAGCATGAATTTCCCCCAGCCTGGAAGTACCTCATACATGTCCTCCTTCAATGTTTGAGTCCCAAATGCACTGCACACAATGAGATCAATAGATCCATTACCAGTGCTATTGTGTGCATTGCAACAGGGCAAAAATTTAATTATTCTAAAATGATTTTTGAGGGCATGTGTAAAAATAAGGGGAACAAAATGACTTTAGCTTATCCCCGTTTTTTTACAAATGGTTTTTGATGTCCAAGGATACTGCACAAGGGATCATAATGATTTTTATAAGATCCCTGAGCAAAAGAAAGCTATTTTTATGAAGATGAACTCACCACCCCATCGTGACCTACCTTTAACCCCAGCTATGCTTGTTGTTATTGCAGCAGCACAACCCCACCTTGACCCTCAACCACAAATTGACCCAATACCTGAACCATTACCTTCACCTGAACCTATGCAACTTGACCAAGATTCCTTCAACGCTGACACATTAAATGTTGGCGTTGATGTGCCTATTTCCAACGTTGACACACAACCTTCACAAACCCAAACACCCCTTAACCAACCCACATCCACCCATTCTTCCACACCATCTTACACACCCCCTGAATATAGGTTGATGAAACACCAAAGGACTACTGGAGTGTTCTCCTCTGGTGGTCCTAGCCATGTAGCAGAGAGAACCACCACCACGGGTGTGGCTGGTGCCCTGGATGAGGCTGGGACTATTGGTTCTGGCTTAGAAGCTGGCCAAGGCAGTCCCACCATCATTAAGTTCTCATCCTTGCCCAATGAATCTGACTTGGGAGGTCAAATCCCCATTTTAGAAGAGGGCAGACTAGAACCAATGACTCTTATGAAATTGACGGCAATCTGCATGAGCTTGCAAAAGCAAAATGCAGACTTAGTACAAGTTGTCAGCTCACAAGGCCTTGAACTCAAGCAATTGAGGGAGAGGATTGTTGTTTTGGAGAGTGCTAGTGCAAGAATGGGTATGGAGGAATCTTCCAAAGGGGAGGAAGATCCTATAAATCTGAGTGATAAGGGTAGCCATGATGGTCAATCTTTGGATGTTGCTGAGGCCCTTACAACTTTGAAGAAACAAACAGGTTTTGATACGTCCTTAGTTTCTCCTACCAACTTGAATTTATCATTTACAGCTATGTTGGAAGAAGTTACAAAAGGCGCTGAGGCAGGATATTTGGGCGTTGACAAGGAGAATTTGGACGCTGACAGAAATATTTTGGGCGCTGATAGAACAAAATTGGGCGTTGACAGAACTGCACATGAGGGTGATGTATCCCAGTCATCATCCATCATCAAAGAGGTTTCTGCACAGGTATCACCATCTACCTTACCAACCATTGCATCATCATATAAGGGTAAGGGTATAATGGTAGAAGAGATTGTTCCAAAGGATGTAGCTCAAGTTGAATTTGATAGAAGATTGGCTGCACAAATCATGGAACAAGATAAAAAGGAGGTGAAAGAGTCACCATTTGTTGTGACTTCAGAAGAAGGAAGTGATGGAGCAAGCTCAGACTCAAGTGTGATGATTATAGAACCAGAAAGACTTGAGTATGGAGATGAGTTGGCTGAGGAGAAGTTGAGAGAATTGAAATTGCAAGTTGACTTTGACATGCCAGAGGTGGTTCAAATGTACAATGCTTGGGAAGAAAGATGTATGGAGAATCCAGACTTGACCATTTTAGATCAAATATGGGGTTTGGAGATTCTTCTTAGAGTTCAGAAGGATTGCCAGGTAATTTTGAAACACAAGGCAAGCAATATTCTCTCAGAATTGAAAAGGGATAGAAGGGAGCTATACTGCATGTTGCTCAGATGTCATGGAGTAGGATGGACTTATCAGAAGTTGAGGTCATTGACATTTGATGAGTTGGAATGCAAGGCTTATCCCATTTGGGTGAGAGTGCAGGAAGCAAACACTCTCAGACTTCTTTCAGATGAAAGAAAGGAAGAACTTGCAGAAGAAATGGAGCTCAAGAAAGCTATGTTTGTTCCCAGACCAGTAAAGAAGGGAATTTCTCTTGAGTTTCCCAAAGATATGGATCTACTATATCCAATTGAAGCTGTCATAAGAAAGAGCCTCAAGCTCTCACCATTAGAAGCTTCAGATATGGTGCAAGTGTTACCATTAGATTCTAGAAACCCAATTGTGAGCTATGAAGAAGATGAATGTGGGTTTTGGAGGATTGGCAGATATGGTAAAGAGGTACACACTTTTACCACTCTTATATCTTTGTTTGCAAGTTGTGATAGAGAAGACTTGGTTGATCTATGGAGGTTGTTAGAGACCAAGTATGAGGCTGAAGCACCAACTTCAGCTAATGGAATAAAACTGTAGTCCACATTCAAAAGAATGTGTAGACCAAAAGATGAGGATCCTGCTGTTTGGAAGGATCTTGAAGATGACCTCAGTGGTCTTCAATGGAGATTATATTCAGCTGCTGGTGTTTACCATTTGAGTTCTACAAAGTTTGCTGAGTATCTACTTGTGGATGGTCAGTATTTCATATCCAAGGCTATTTTGGAGAAGATGAAGGACACTCAGTTAGAAATTGATTATTCAAGTGACGTGGCAAAAGACTTGATCAGATTTATTCATTACCAATATGAGAAGGTTTGTAAGATTCCTCCTAGTCCTTAATGCTTATTCAGAAACTTGATCATAAGAGTGGATATCAAGTTTAGGGGAGGATTGTTGGGAATAAGTTAAGGCCAGATCACTTGAGCGCTGACAAGAGTAAAACAAGCGTTGACAAGAACAAAACAAGCGCTGACAGCTCAAGCGTTGACAAGATAAAGTCAAGCGTTGACACATTGAAGACAAGCACTGATGGGAAGATATACTCTACGCGTTTATTGTATTCTAGATTACTTCTAGTAAAGATAGGAACAACAATGTATTTTATATATTTATCTTTACCTAGAATAGCTGATACGTAGATTATTGTACAAGGCTTCTTATGTCTATAAAAGAAGACCTTTAGGTTTATGTTTAATATAAGTTTTCATTCGTAAACTACTTTCATTGTAAGCAAGTTTGATATCATTAATCAAAGTGAAAGTTTGTTTATATCATTGTGTGTTCTTGTTTAAGTGTTAATTCCGCATAACACTTAGATTGTCATAAGCATATACAAAGGTTTCTCTAAGTGTATTACTTGATCTAATCTCGTATACATAAAGCTAAATCGACCTAAGTTTGGGATCAACACTACATACTGATTCTGCAAACTCCAGTGACCTACAGCAAATCCCCCA
This sequence comes from Glebionis coronaria, assembly GCA_025667525.1. Taxonomy (NCBI): domain Eukaryota; kingdom Viridiplantae; phylum Streptophyta; class Magnoliopsida; order Asterales; family Asteraceae; genus Glebionis; species Glebionis coronaria. The sequence goes on from JANFOE010001221.1 coordinate 129,811, forward strand.
TTCTTGACGTAATATGGTATGTCAGACATTTTCTGAAATCACAGAAAATTCATAAGTACATAAGGTCATTATTCAAAAATATATATGCAATGCATAGTCATGCAAATGCAAATGAATTATGTATGCAAAATATATATGTATGCAAAAATATATATGCAATGCATAGTCATGCAAATGCAAATGAATTATGTATGCAAAATATATATGTATGCGATGCAATGCAATGCAATGCAAATGATAATTATACAATATTCATAAAGATGAAATTATGATGAAATTATGATGAAATTATGATGAAAGCACTCCACGTCCTTTCATTAATACCAATACCTAATTGCAGTATTTACTTAATAAATACTCAAGAATTCACAACAATTATAAGGGATACATCTATAATAACTAAGCATAACAAAAATAAATAATCTTACCGGAGCCTAGTAGAGAAGTTGCGTTGCTTTTATAAAATACTTTCGACACCAAAGTTATAGTTTGGGACATTTTCAAAAATCGACCTAATTCGCTATAACTAAAAAGCTCTGGTTACCAATCTTTAACACCCCCAATTTACATTGTGTAGCGGAAAATACACAATTGGGTGTTATTCACAAACTTCATTTCACAACTCTTTAAATGACCCAAAAACAGTATATTTAAGAATAAATATGGAAATAATTTTAATCAATGTCTAAAACCTTCAATCCTAAGTAAAATCAGTTTAGAATATATCAGAGTAGCGTACATGTTTCCCTAGGATCTTAATCAAAACAACAAACCTTTTACCAAAATACTTGACCATTTACTATATGTTTATGATAATAGGGAAAGAAATCTGTTTTAGACCAAATTACTACAAAAGCAATCCCGCAATCCTTCTCCAGCAAGCTCCACAATTCAACAACTTCAAGTACCTGAAATACATGCTTAAAATCATCAACACAAAGGTTGAGCAAGTCTATAGGTTTTACAAAATCATAATTGAACACATCGTAAAAATCATTCACAATTGTTTAATAGAATTGTGGCCATACAATCTATTAATCAGGTATATCATCTTATAGCAATAGCTAATGAATTGTATTAAGCTCATGACACCGACCCCTTAACTTAGTCACCCACGCCAAATGCCAGCATGACTAGAAAAATTACCAGTGCCCCTACTAGGGTATTAATTGCAAAAATACCAATTCTCTTTGTCGTATTATTATCCTTCCCAGCGGGTTACTCTGTGTAAAGCCCTGGTCTCAGATAGGGTTGTCAGCCCAATAATACTATTATTAGAATAAGCGGCTATTCCCAACTCGCAACATCAAGTCAGAAGATAGTTAACGGCTCATGAATTTAGGGTCTTTTGCAATTTGGTACTTATACAATTCAATTCATCAAAGGCAACAAAGGCAACATCGGGTCCAACAATTACTTATGACATGTGTTCATTTTACTTCAAATAGCATGTATCCCCCTCGCGGGTTTTAAAATCATTAAAACAAGTAGAAAGCGAGGCTATAGACTCACCTGAAGTAATAGCAGTAGTAAGACGATCTTCGACGATAGTTGATGCCCGAAAAACACAAAAACCGCAACCTATCAAATAAGGTGCGTTCATCAATAATAACTCTAGAAAAATCCATACTTAGTAATATCAAACTCAAAATCATCAAATCACAATCAATCCAAAAATAAAAATAATACAAGTGACCTTTTTACTCCATTCTATATGTTTATTCTATTAGTTAACTCCTTCGCATAAAAATCTGCCGGTACACACCAAATGTACAAGCTCATTTACCCCACTTAAACACGTCAAATTATTATGATACTAATCAGAAACTTCACTTACTATATATAGAAAGGCCTGTTAAAAACTCATCAAAAGATTTCACATTTAAAGTTCCCTGCCCGACACATCTTTGCACTACAAAAACCGGACAGTTTTACGTCAACAACTCATATAGTCTTTTATCACATTTATTTTTCTCCGTCTATGAAACCGACACTCAACTTTGAAAATAACTCGACATCCTCATACTTAACATTCAAAATCAGTCCATGACACATTTAAAAAACCATTTTATAGTCCCCGAGATTCGTCCAAATATCGACAACAATTATATATTATGACGATACTCGTCTCCCGGTACACGAAATAATCAAACTAACGTAACTTTTCGCTCGTTTGGAGCTAGAAGTCCTACCTTATACCAAAACGAAGCTAAAAACATCCTCTACAACAATATCTAATTAGTTCATCTCAAACTCAAACTCATATTTTCAGAAAATTAACTTTAATAATCTGTTATAAAATATATATTTAAATATCCTTCAAAATTAATTTTTCACCATATTTTAACCCCATTTTTACCTCTATAATCATTCTTACACTACTACTTTCAATCATAACACACTAAATCATCCTAGATAATCAAATCATAAAAATCCAACTCAAAAATATCAACATGTAATCATCAAAACTAATGTATAAACGCATAAACACCTACATACAACAACAATTTAAGATCAAATCATATGATTTTCATCCAAAAATGGGGTTTTCAAAAATATGCTTGCATGTAAGAAATTTTTATACCAATGTGTAGAGATTGATGAAACCAAGATGGGTCTTTGATTAGAATTAAGAGATTCAATCTCAAAAATCAAAATCAAGGGGTGTTTGTTCTTGTTTGGTGGACGGACAAAGAAAGAAAAAGAGGATGGAGAGAGAAAATTTGCATGTGTTGTGGTTGTGTATGTGTTTTTGTTTTTGTTTTTCCATTTTATATGGTGGAAGTTTAGGGTAGTTTTTGCCAATTGTGATTCTTTTGGACCAAAATGCAAATACTTTGTTAAAAAGCGGGAAATGACTATTAGTCACTTTTGAAAATATTTACGGGTCTCGGGTTTCATAAAAATGCTTCTCAAAACTTAAAACGCACACAAAATATGATATTATATAGTCCCGACACGACTTAATACGACATCAAAATAAAAACGTAAAAATATTAAACATCGACATGTTTAAAATAAAACATAAAATTTCTCGGGCATCCGTCGATATCGTCATCACTAATAATCCTCGCAACTCGTCAAAACGTAAAAATAAAATTTCAACATCATCCAAATCAAATTACCAATCGTCATAATAATCAACCTCGTCAAAAATTTCAAAAATATACGTAAAAATATAATTAAATAATGACCACGGATTTTTGGTTGTTACAACATAGGTTTCATATCTCGAAAATGTGTTTGCAGGTAGGTAGGTATAATGTTATAGTTATTATCCAAATGACCATTAAAACTTTTAAAAACTGCATCATAGTTATTATTGACTGCATCATAATGTATTTTTTAAAAACATGCAGGATATTCTTGAATGACTCACTATCAACGATTAAGGAAGTGTTTGAAAGTAACGAACATGATCTTAAGATTGCTTTGGAAGAATACCCACACGATGAAGAATTTAAGACGTTTGAGGAAAAAAGTAAATCATTTTTAAAAGACTTGTATGAAAATGATATTGATGGTTTCAATGATGGAGGCATGTCTGATGGGGCAAATCACAGTACCGAGAATGATAAGAGCGTTGATGTCGTGAAAGCTACTCAGAATGATGGTGCAACTACATGTGATTTGCAAAACTCTGATGTGGCGAATAATACTGTCGATGCTGTGACCGATATCCAGATTGATGGTGGGAAGACCAATTAAGATATCTCGCCTTGTTCAATGGAAGAAAGAAATTCAACCCCATACTCAACACCAGAAATGACGAGAATGTTAAGGTCAAATACCATAGATTGGACACAATATCAGACAAAAGGAGCAGCAGAAACGGCCACTAAAAATTTGGAAGTTGGGAACAAGGGGCCAAAAGGGAAAACATCAACGAAAGGAGCAGCAGCATCCCCCCACTAAAAATTTTGAAGTGGGGAACACGGAGACAAAAGCGACAACATCAACTAAAGGAGCACCAGCATCACCCGCTAAAAATTTGGAAGTGGGGAAAAAGAAATCCCCTAAAAGTAAATAAACGCCAACACTTCTCTTGCTTTTGTACTAATATTTATTATCTATGATCGTATATTTTGAATTCAAGTATTAAATATCTGTAATATAACTAAAAAAAACTTAAAACTTGTATCTATTATTTTAGGTTTAATGTGAATAGGTAATTATATTTTATGCTACAATTCGGCCGCCTCATGAGGTTTATTTAACTAGTAATAAACTAAACTATAATGCAGTTAGCATTGTAGTCTATGATATACTGGTTAAAGAACATAATGCAAACTAGTTTATAAAGAAAATTTCAATCAAGTATTTTTTTAAAAGTTTGATTCTATATTAACAGATTGTGCAAATCCTGAAATATGTGATGAAATATACAATAAAGATGGAGCTATCATCATTTATGATGATTCATTCCTTGAATATCAATCGCAAACGCTACTCTTTGATAGTGAGGAAGAAGTGTTTCACGCTGACATGGACACAAAGATGGATACAGAAGGGAGAATGGAAGATAATGAAATGCAAGGTGGAACGGAATCTGATGAAATCCTGGTAGCAGATGAAAGTAAAATTACAAACACCCTTTTTATCTTGTCGATTAGTTCCACTGCATCATAGTGTTTTAGTCATAGTAATGCACTGGAGTTTGGGTTCTCATTACAATTCACTACATGATTAGTTAACAAAACAATATGATGCAGTAAAACTGTATCTATGATGCATTAAAAACAAGTTATTCTATATTTCCAAAAAAAATTGTTTAATTTGATTCTTTTTATCGTATCTATAAATTTCACTGCATCATTGTGTTTTTAAAGTTTAATGCATAACTAGTTAACAAAATACTATGATGCAGTAAAGTGTAACTATGATGCAGTAACAAGTTATTTTATTTTTTCAAAAAAACTATTGTTTAATTTGATTGTTTTAATTACAGGTTCTAAAATTTTCAAAGAAGCTAACTTTCCTTCAATTGGAATTGAAGAAATCTTTTTTTTTTGGTAAAAGGAGTTACCCCGGTAAATATATTAACCAAAAAAACCAAAGTTAAGTACAAATGGAATACGGCTGAAGTACCGTATTAACCTCAAGCCCAAAGCTTGATCAACAAGTGTTTATGACAGGCCATAAACACATCAACACTGAACTGTCCGTACAAATCGAAAACTAGTGTAAAAGACAGCATTTGCAAACTCCAATAAGAAGAACTCTTGAAACCAGGCGATCACCCCACACCACCAGCAGCAACATAATGGAAGTAATGGATCCAAATAAGGCTGCCTCCTTAAAAAACCTTTTTGAGAAAAACCCAGTGGGAAAAACCCCAAAAAGGAAAAAAGAGTACAACCCTTACCCGGTACCCCCATCATGCGACACACTTAAGGATGGAAGTCTACACCGATCCAAAATAGCCAAGGACCGTGTAGTCATCTTCTTGAATCTGAAAGTAATAAGCTTATGCCGAATAGTAGAAGTAATGATGCTAACAAGTTTATCCATCTAAAGTTGTTTCCCTTTGAACAATCTAGCGTTCTGCTCCATCCAGGAATTGAAGAAATCAACAGTTTAATAACCGACTTTCCTTCTATCGAAGAAGTAAACAAACAGATTTTGGACTACTCGGTTATGAAACTACCTGCGTCAGCTGAAGTAGAATACAACATGCCAAAAAGTTTCTTAATTGAAGATGGACCTAAATCTCCCCAAATTCAAAAAGTCCAAATTATTAAACCTTTTCATAGTATGAAATTGAGGTTACCGAAAAACTACACAAGAACTTTAAAAGGAAATACACCATTTAATGCACAACCTATTGTCGAACAACATGAAAAATATACAGAGATTCTGCTATCAGCTGAAATTCAAACCGAAGTAAAGACTACAAAATTTGATGCTATAAGGGTGAAATTATTTAAAAAGGATGTCGGGAAGTTAGATGCTAAGGCAACATAGAGGAAGATATGTTATCTGAAATTCAAGTTCTAAGACAAGAGCTTGGTAAAGAAGTAATATCTAACAAGGAACAAGCTAAAGAAACAACTGTGGTAGACGAAAATGTTGGGAAGGAGGTCTCTAAAAAGACATAGGCTAAAAAACAAGTGCTTAAAGATCTTGGTAGAAAGCAAAGTGACACTTAATTATCCAAAGAGAATGAAAAGAAATCTAATCCTGGTACAGATTATTTTCATCTAATCCTGGTAAGACTTTAAATGCATCTAAACGTGATAATACCAAAGTTGATAGTGGTACCAAATCTGGGTTGCATACTAATAGTTCAAATAAAGGTAAATCTGTGGTGAGTGGCATTTCTACTTCGAATTCATTTGGGACTCTTTTAGGGGATATAGGTGACCTAAGTGGAGATGATGATGATGAGGAGGTTGAAAACATTTATGATGAATCTGCTAATCTTCTTAATTCTCAATCAGGGGCAAGCACTCCTGCCACGAATGTTTTAAATGTTTAGTATAGCCTCATGGAATATAAGGGGTCTGAACCAATCCCCTAAAAGAATAGAGGTTTGGCAGGTTATTAATGAAAATAATCTGAGTGTTTGTGCTATCTTGGAGTCTCATGTTGATGCTTCGGGTGTTTATGATATGTGTCGTAAGATATTTAGCAGATGGAAGTGGACGTCAAATGGTGGGTTGTGTCCTAAAGGGACACGTATAATTCTTGGCTGGAATGATGATAATGTGGATGTTATGGTGTTGTCTCAAACAAGTCAAGTTATGCATTGTCAGGTTAAAACGCGTATGGATAACCGTACTTTGTTCTGCTCTTTCGTTTATGCTGATAACTACTATATCCATCGGCATGTTCTTTGGGATAATTTGGTTGCTCATGCTACTTTTATGCGGGATAAGCCATGGGCTGTCTTGGGTGACTTTAATGCTGCTCTTAATATTGAGGATCACTCATGCGGCGGCTACACTCCTAATATTGCCATGCGGGAATTCAAGGAGTTTGTTAATCTTATGGAAGTTATGGACGTTAATGCTACAGGTTTACATTTTACTTGGAATGAGAAACCACAGGGTGATGATGGTATTCTCAAAAAGATTGATCGGATTATGTCTAACATTAAGTTTCTTGATGAGTTTCCAGGATGTTTTGCGATATTCCAACCTTACACGATTTCTGACCATTCTCCTTGTGTGTTACGAATCCCTACAATTAGCAAACCTAAGCCTAAACCTTTTAAATTCAGTAATTTTCTTGTGCATAAGGAGGGTTTTTGTAACACCCCCAAATTTATACAACTCAGTACAGCGGAAGACTAGTTGGTGTTACGGGATAGCACATTACTCACATCATAGACAACGCATACAAATCGCGTCGTTTAATAATAAATCATTTCCATTCATAAATATCAAAGTTACATCGGTCCCAAGTCATTATATTTCATACAAAGTTTTACAAAGTATTTGAATGGAAAATATTGTTTTAAGTGCGGGCCATGAATTCTTGTTGTCTTCCCGAGAATTACCTTCAAGTACCTGAGATAAAACATGTTAAAAGAAAAGGTCAGCGATAACGCCGAGTGAATTCATAGAGTTTAATAAATTCCATCAATATAACTTTGGTATAAAATTAGTACCAAAAATCAATTCGTACAAATCGTTGTAGTAGGCCGTAAAATAGCCAAAATCAGTTTATACAAATCTTTGTAATAGGCCATAAAATAGCCAAAGTCATTTTATATAAATCCTTATCGAAAATCATAATATAGGCATTTGCCTTAAAAATTATTATACGAGCCAATGTCGTAAAAACATCATACAATACGTCTTATGACGTTGTATGAAAATAAAAACCGTTATATGAATATGGTTACAAAAACCAAAACACAAATATAATATCAATAGTATGACCCAGTATTGCTAGTCAGGCAATACATCATAATTCGAAGCGTCTAATATTATTTTGTAAACTTGGATTATTATAAGCCGCATGACATTGTTACCTTACTAAACCAAAACGGGTAGCTAACCCGATACCAATTTTGCCCATCTAAAGTAGCGTGTCGTCACAAAGGTCACGCTATGGAAATCTTCTCATACATAAATTCGCTTACCAATCAATGTGGCACGACGGGGATCAACAGTCAAGGCGCGAACTGGGGTGATCGTCCCCAAATAGTACTATTAAATGCATAAGCGTCTACCAACTCCCGGTAGTTCACAATTCATGCTAATGGGACTTTTAGTGACATAACCTAACTTTAATAATCCATTTTTATTTCATCTATCGGGTCCTTTAATCATTCATAGGGTCATACAATCGGGTCATTCAATCATTCGGGTCCAAAATCAATAAACAACAATCGGGACAAATGGTGTCCTAATTTTATAAAACTAACATGTTATCTCCCTCGCGGGTTTATAAAACATTTATAAAAACATTTAAAAGAGTGCGAGGCTATGAACTCACGTTGATATGGGAAGGCGGGTTATCGGCAATTCGGACGTACGGTACGTGCTTCAATCACGGAAACCTAGACAAATAATACTTGTCTTAGACTCTTGTCCAATGACTTTATAAAAATAACAATTATGTATACATATGATGATTATATATATATGATGATCAATTGGGTTTGCATATTCTTATTTACTCATTTTTGTGTTATGTGTCGATAACTTTTATACTAGCTTACTAGTTTTACCCATTTACGTGTTTTAAGTCCAATAAACTTATTATAGGTTCTTTAACTTGTTTTAATCCATTTTATACCTATATTATCAGTATGTATACTTTCCAAGTTGGGCCTAAATGAGTTAAGCCCAATAGATTCTTTTTACTAGTTTTTATCCTATTTAGTCCATTTATTAGTCCAATATGTTTATTTAACTTGTTAATGTCCGTATGTCCTATAGTTCGGGTTTTTATCGGTTTTTACTTGTTATACATGTCTATATATCAGTATATAAGTTTTATAAAGTTTTCATTAGACGGGCCCAACTATCTAAGTTTTATTTAACAAAAACGTTAATTTTACGGCGATAGCCGAAAAAGTCGTAAAAATCAAGTTTATAGTTTTATAACTTATAAAACTTAACAAGTTACCATTTTTATAAAATGTCCACTTATTTAACCTTTTACATACTTATATAAATAAAATCCATAGGTTAGTGGGTTTTTATTTTACATTTTATACTATTAAATTTTGAGTGCTTATATAATAGTAATATACTTTAATTTCCAAAAATCTGATTTTTATCTTCACTTTCACCAAAACTGCCATATCTTGAGTTCTATATGGAGATAGAAGCTCAAGTTTTTATCACATAAACTACATGATATGTGCTACATTTAACTCTTCTATAGCTACTGTTGAATCATCTTCTAAATATTTTCTAAAAATCGTCAAAAACAGTAACCTCAGATTTATACCTTAAACTTGTTTTGATCATATCTCACTCGTTACAATGATTCCATTGTATGGCCAACTCTCACATGTGTACAAGACCCATAGCTTACTGTAAATCCATTCTACTTCATCATTTTATCAGATTACCATATGGTTCTTTACTGTTTTATACAGCCATCAAATTTAACCAAGATTTTAACCTTGTTTCTTATGGTTTTTTACCTTTTTAATCATGTTTATCAACACCAAATCCCCACATAACATTTTTATCATCATATAATCATCATATACATATACAATAGGAAATAAAATACATGTTTACATAATCAAAATAACAAGAAGATAAGGAGGACAATCTTTATACCACCATGATGATGTAGGTTGATCAAAACATGGATTTTTGATGGAGATGTGATGCACCAAGACCATCTTCAAGACCACCAATCTTCATAATCTCCTTGTGGAAAATCAGCCCTAATACTACATAGAAACTCCTCCTTTGATGTTATAACTTGCACCAATCAATAGGGCTTCAAAAGGGCATCAACATGTGTATGAATAACATGAGATTTTGTGGTTGATTTTGATCAAATGAGGGTGTTCTTGGTGAGGATATGGACGAATTTCTAGAGAGAGTAGAGAGAAAATGTGTGTGGTTTGCATGAGTGGGAAATGATGCAAATGAGAAGAGTGGTTTTGGTTGCTAGTTTTGGAGATAGTGGGGGTGTAAGTAAGCTTAAGGAGTAAGCTAACTTACAAGTGTAAGTTACCAACTTACAAGGGTGCCACATCCTTGTTTTGGCCTTCCAACATAGCTAGTGGGGTGGGACAATGTATTTTGTCCCATCTCACTAGTTTACGGGTATTTCTCGATTCTAGTTTCCTCGATTTGCGTGCCCTCGGGTCGTTTTACAAAGAACGTTTTTATAAATTATGAATCAACGTCACAAAACGAATCCAATAAAAATTGTCTCATCAAAAACGGAGTTCAAAAACGTAAATACGTAATCCTAGGGTTTCCGGTTTAGTCGTATAGGACGTTAAAATAAAATCGTAAGTCCTAATCTCTTCTCGTAAATTTGTGAGTTTATGAACTAACACAAATTTAAAACTCCAAAATAATATTCACGGATAAATTTATTTTCTGAAATGTCGGACTGTCACCAAAGACGGTGTATGTAAACGTAAGCACGTAACGTTGAATCCTCCGGTTTAGACGTAGTCGATGCTACTCCAAGACGTAAGTCCAAATTTCTTCCCAAAAATAAGTGAGTTCATATTGTAACATTAAAATAATGCTTTTAAATAAATATTGAGAATAAAATATCAATCGTAAATTGACGGATTGTCACAGCATTTACCCCTAAACAGGATCTTTGTCCTCAAAGATCATCTTACCTTACTACTCGTTTCTTATAGAGTTAAAGCCATGTGGGTATTTCCTCCACATTCGGTCTTTTCTCACAAGTGCAATTCGTTACAATACGCGAGTTTCATCAAACATAACTACGGGAATAAGATCAGGCTAAATGTTGACTTACTTTCTCTATCCATGATGTTCACGGGTTTCTGATGAATGCAACTTTTCGCCGATCTAAGCTTTATTAAGAAGAATTCAGATTTTAACTTGATAGATATTCCATCAAGTTCGATATACGAAACATAATTCACGCAGTCTTTGAAGTCCTAGGGTAGATCCAGCTTATATGCCTTTCAAACCAATCTTTTATATCATCTCAATAGTCCCATATAACGGGGACTTATATCCCATGATTTGTCAGATCATGAATTCATTTTTCCAAGGTTAAAAATTTTGGCATAACTTCGCTACCCATTTGGCACTTCAAGATCTACATTTCACATTCACATAACCTCCTGCCCACTATCGGCAGTTAATAATCAGATCCTAATTTCAACAATCATTTCAGATCTCGCGGGTCGGATATTTTGCAAGGATAGGTTCGCCATTATAGGAAACCTTAAACTTAAAAGACATGTCCAACTCACAGTGGGTGTATGTCGGGTGCCTTCATTTCAACTCTTGCTTACAGATGCTCTAAGATTCAGATCCTAACAAGATTAGATTTCGATCCTAATACGATGATTATCAATGATAATCTTTCCAAAGGAAAACGATTATACGGTTCATTACCAAAGGTCAATCATTCAAACATAAAACAGCACTTATATTACTTTGTATCGTTACTTTACCTCGTCCCTTCGATTGGGGTGGTACATAGTACTCTCATCAAGGTTCGTTCTCAATGATTTCTGAGCAAATCTCTAGAAATTCAATGTGAAGCGAGGATCTTGATAAAGATATGATCGATACAGGCACACCATGCTTAAATAACTCCTTTAAATACAAAAGAGTCAATTTCTTCACCGAGAATTTATCATTAACGAGAATGATATTAGTAGATTTGGTCAGTCTGTCGACGATGACCCAAATCGAATCAAATTCAGATGATGACCTTTGCAATAGCTAGACGTTTACTAATGTATGAGGCGATCTCTGCCTTCATAATTGCCATTAGTACAACTTATTCAGACAAGGATACTTTTAGTCAAAAATGACATACATATAATACTTATACTTACAAAATCCAACATAACTATATCTCATAATCCTCCATATTTAGACAATCACATGTGGTCTTTAAAATATTTAATGCTATCGGCTTCTCAATTCTAATGGTTCACATTAGCCGTGAAACCTTTTATTATCTATATTATCCTTTTTACAAACATTGTTTATTTTTATATCGTTCGGCAATTTATTTTGCACCTTCATTATTAAGGAACATGTCCTAACTGTTTTTTTTATAATACGTCAGTATCTATATTCACTTCTCATGATGATGTGATTATCATGTCCACAATTTACTCAGATACTCTTTCTATATTATGCGTCAGTAATTACGTTCACTTTCCTGATGAAATAAATATCACAACCGTATTTATTCAAAATTCTTTCTTCATATTTTCTGAGTTTTAGTTTCTTCTCAACTATCATTTTTATCAGTTTTACTCAATCTGACGTTTTAAAGTGTTGATAATTATTACAACTAATTAAATAATTATTAGTTAATTTTTATGAAGCGTAGATGTAAAAGTTTTAAATTTCTTAGTTCGACCAATTATATAAAATGTTCAAAATAAATTTGAATTTAATTAACAAGATTTTTGTTGATTTATTGAAAATATTTATTAAGATTCGTAAATGTTCGAAAAACCTTTGTTTATACTTTGGTCAAAATTTTTCTTAGTGGAAAAGCAAAAATTATTGTTTCAAATTTCAAGTTATGGTTTAAATGTTTTCCTCAATTCTTCTTAAGTTATCTTGAGTTATACACAAACATTTACCCCTAAACAGAAGTTTAGTTAAATGGTTTGTGTGTAAGGGAATAATCCCTAAAAATCCTTTGTTAAAGCATTTGTCAAATTATATCTGTACTTTCTTTTTAGTATAACTCAAAGTCTTAGATGACTTCTAAATTTTTAAGATTCAATTTATATTCCTTTATCTATTAATCACATGGTTAAAAATCATGTAAAGATTCAAGTCTTTAATCACGTGTTAATTATTCAAGGTTCAGGTCTTCACTGTTCGGCCAATTCAGGGCAATCTATAATTAATTATTAACTCATTCTTATTCTTATATACAAATAAATGGTCCTTAATGATCACAAGCATGAATTTATCAAATTATAGCCTACACACGTGATTCACCAATTTTATGAATGCTACATGTGTATTAGTCAATCCAAACGACATCACGTGAAACTCATAATGTTCATTACAAGTACCGGATGTAGTGATCGGAATAGATAATCTCTTTCGCAGATGCGAAGTTGATGATAACCATGCTATGGATCAAATTTGCTAGAACCTTGTAAATGATCGAACAATTCTTCCATTTCGAGTTATGGATATCGTTTTCGATTGTCAATTTACTCAGTTCACAGTAATTTATAAATATAAGGAATGATAACACCATAGCTCTTCATGATGACAGGCTTGGTATAATAAAATCTTTCTCCGACAACCCTCTCAGTTGTACGGAAATTCCTTTAATTTAGATGGTGCTGACGTACAGTGCTCAAGCCACAGGTGCAACACCAGAAATATAATCAATACCAATTTCAACTTGCCTTAATGGCAAAAGTCTAGGTAATTCATCAACAAATACTTCCTAAATTTTCAGATAACCGAAACATCTTTTTATAAATTCATATTAAGTTCTTCTAGATTATAATATCTATAACTAGTTCACAACCATTCATGGTATAATTTCAAGTCTAAATGCAGGATATGGTCATCCACCAAGAATTATTTAGATCACTTTTGATAATCAACATCTTATCATTTAGGGGAATTCTACTCGAGTTCCCATCAATTAAGTCAATATCGTTATGTCATCATCAATCAATCCATTCTACCGGCATTATCAACTTTTCAGTTTCATTGCCGTCGATAAGATGTGAACTTCTCAAAAGACTAATAATAATTCATAATCCTTCACAAATTCAAGGATATCAGGAGACATAACTAACCTTAAAAGAGTAAGGTTAACGCATAATCTACGCGAGAGAATTTCAAATCAGATACAGACGAAAACATTTAACGAATATGAATATATCCCATGTTTTCAGAATTTGAGTACGCATTCGAAAGCTCCTCGGATCGTTACCCAGGTCATTCAAATGAAATCAAATCAAAAGAAATGATAAGAACGTCAATACATCCAGTCGGGTATCAACACTCGGTAATCAAATACTTTTCCTAAGAATCTCACTACGGGAGAATTGGATAAGAAAGAATTGTCAATTGTCAAATAAGACAATTTCCACAGATGAGTAAATTCGACTCAGAAGAATAGATGCTATAGGCACATATGTAGGTGTCCCTAACACTATGTCCCTATTTTTCACTTCTTGCAGATCTCATTAAAATTTAATATTTCACAATCTTCAAAGAAAATATAGTGTTTATTCATTGGTTTTATGGTGACTACTAATCAGCCTTGCATGGTCCATTCCAAATTGTATGTAGGCGCGCAACTATATACAATTTCAAGATTAACGATGCAATACTCAGTTCGTCAAAATTTTATCATCATGTTTATAATAAAAACATTTTCATGCTTAATTCTTAAATAAGAATCAAAATAAATTTACAAAGATTTTCTTTATTATGAAAACAATTAAGTTTTCCAAGATACTTTATAAACAACCTCATTTTCGATAACAATCACTTATAAATCTTACTTTGAATAATCCTTATTGTGATGAAAATTAAATTTTCTCAAAGGATACCGTTTTAACTTTATAAAAATAATGTGTGATCTGCAAAAATGTGATGAAAAGTTGTTCACCAAGAACTAACTTCAATATGATGAGCTTAGCCAAACAATCATGAGGTTCATGACTTCGATGGCACTCAGAAATACAAAGAGAATAATCCACAACGTAACTCAAATCAAGATGAGTACTCGTTCAATGGTTGCATCACTAATGCGGACATTAGGATTAAGCAAGAAAAGATAGATAACATCAATACATGTAGAATTTAGCAATCAAAGGTAGTCTTTTCATCAATCACAAACAAGTCAAATTGTACCGTAACACATTACGTGTCACTATGTCATACAATTCACTAAACTCATCCTACCAACTGATATCTCAGTTGAGTTAGGGATTTTTAAAAGATACCACAATGAATACTAATCTACAAGAGTCATTAGGTGTTCCACATGTCCCAGAAGATCCATCGGTCTCAATTCAGAAGAAGATTTCTTCAATTTATTTCTTGGACACTGGGCATCCTCGTCAGTGGACAATGGCCTAGGAACAACACTTAACACGAACCTACAATCAATTAAAACCTGATAATTCAATCACAAAACTTAACGATTCCCTCTTATCAATCTCATATTCCATACGGGTTAAATTTTGCTTTATTCAAGTCTTAACCAATTTTATACTCAATTCGATATCCTACCTCAATCTCCAATACTTACAACCTTATTCTTCGGCCTTGTAAAGGCAATACAATCTCAATATGAATCAACACTTAATTTCCAATCCTATTAGCTCTTACAACAACAATTATCAAACGAGTCATTAATATGAAATGACTTGATCATTCAACTTAGACTTCTCGGAAAGGTACTAGTGGCATGAGGCTTTTGGGTAATGGTTCCAATAACAGCCTCAAGTGCAACATTCACCCTTTCGATTTCAATTTAAGAATTGGATGACAACGAATCAGATGACATCTTTCTAGGTGGTAATGTTTTGTCAAACTCCACTCTTATAAGAAAAGATCGTCATGACATCGATATCAGATTTAATCTCGCCAATTCTTTTTCAATATCGCAATCAACTAATATCTACATTTCTATGAATATCAACCATTTGTTGGGATCATAAATATCCACAACTTGGTTTAGATCTAGGATAGCTAGAATTCCTACGAGAATAGCTTCGATTAATTTACTAGGGAAGTTAGGGTTTCTTGTGACAATCTCCGTCGTATAAATACTTCGTATAAAAATCAAAATGATCATCAAACTATCATGTAATAAAATTACATCATATATATATAATCCAAGTTATATATATATATATATATATATTAAAATAACACTTCTCAGTCTTGGCCTTGTCGGTAACTCGGGAATTCTTCGGCACCGTTATAGTCAAAAGATTTTTAGACATTTTTAGAAAAATGTTTATAGTTAAAAGATTTTGAAATGTTTTATTCAAAACCTTAGTTTTAAAAATCTTTCGTTCTCTATAACGAGAGCTCAGGTACCAAACTGTAACACCCCCAAATTTATACAACTCAGTACAACGGAAGACTAGTTGGTGTTACGGGATAGCACATTACTCACATCATAGACAACGCATACAAATCGCGTCGTTTAATAATAAATCATTTCCATTCATAAATATCAAAGTTACATCGGTCCCAAGTCATTATATTTCATACAAAGTTTTACAAAGTATTTGAATGGAAAATATTGTTTTAAGTGCGGGCCATGAATTCTTGTTGTCTTCCCGAGAATTACCTTCAAGTACCTGAGATAAAACATGTTAAAAGAAAAGGTCAGCGATAACGCCGAGTGAATTCATAGAGTTTAATAAATTCCATCAATATAACTTTGGTATAAAATTAGTACCAAAAATCAATTCGTACAAATCGTTGTAGTAGGCCGTAAAATAGCCAAAATCAGTTTATACAAATCTTTGTAATAGGCCATAAAATAGCCAAAGTCATTTTATATAAATCCTTATCGAAAATCATAATATAGGCATTTGCCTTAAAAATTATTATACGAGCCAATGTCGTAAAAACATCATACAATACGTCTTATGACGTTGTATGAAAATAAAAACCGTTATATGAATATGGTTACAAAAACCAAAACACAAATATAATATCAATAGTATGACCCAGTATTGCTAGTCAGGCAATACATCATAATTCGAAGCGTCTAATATTATTTTGTAAACTTGGATTATTATAAGCCGCATGACATTGTTACCTTACTAAACCAAAACGGGTAGCTAACCCGATACCAATTTTGCCCATCTAAAGTAGTGTGTCGTCACAAAGGTCACGCTATGGAAATCTTCTCATACATAAATTCGCTTACCAATCAATGTGGCACGACGGGGATCAACCGTCAAGGCGCGAACTGGGGTGATCGTCCTCAAATAGTACTATTAAATGCATAAGCGTCTACCAACTCCCGGTAGTTCACAATTCATGCTAATGGGACTTTTAGTGACATAACCTAACTTTAATAATCCATTTTTATTTCATCTATCGGGTTCTTTAATCATTCATAGGGTCATACAATCGGGTCATTCAATCATTCGGGTCCAAAATCAATAAACAACAATCGGGACAAATGGTGTCCTAATTTTATAAAACTAACATGTTATCTCCCTCGCGGGTTTATAAAACATTTATAAAAACATTTAAAAGAGTGCGAGGCTATGAACTCACGTTGATATGGGAAGGCGGGTTATCGGCAATTCGGACGTACGGTACGTGCTTCAATCACGGAAACCTAGACAAATAATACTTGTCTTAGACTCTTGTCCAATTACTTTATAAAAATAACAATTATGTATACATATGATGATTATATATATATGATGATCAATTGGGTTTGCATATTCTTATTTACTCATTTTTGTGTTATGTGTCGATAACTTTTATACTAGCTTACTAGTTTTACCCACTTACGTGTTTTAAGTCCAATAAACTTATTATAGGTTCTTTAACTTGTTTTAATCCATTTTATACCTATATTATCAGTATGTATACTTTCCAAGTTGGGCCTAAATGGGTTAAGCCCAATAGATTCTTTTTACTAGTTTTTATCCTATTTAGTCCATTTATTAGTCCAATATGTTTATTTAACTTGTTAATGTCCGTATGTCCTATAGTTCGGGTTTTTATCGGTTTTTACTTGTTATACATGTCTATATATCAGTATATAAGTTTTATAAAGTTTTCATTAGACGGGCCCAACTATCTAAGTTTTATTTAACAAAAACGTTAATTTTACGGCGATAGCCGAAAAAGTCGTAAAAATCAAGTTTATAGTTTTATAACTTATAAAACTTAACAAGTTACAATTTTTATAAAATGTCCACTTGTTTAACCTTTTACATACTTATATAAATAAAATCCATAGGTTAGTGGGTTTTTATTTTACATTTTATACTATTAAATTTTGAGTGCTTATATAATAGTAATATACTTTAATTTCCAAAAATCTGATTTTTATCTTCACTTTCACCAAAACTGCCATATCTTGAGTTCTATATTATGATAGAAGCTCAAATTTTTATCACATAAACTACATGATATGTGCTACATTTAACTCTTCTATAGCTACTGTTGAATCATCTTCTAAATATTTTCTAAAAATCGTCAAAAACAGTAACCTCAGATTTATACCTTAAACTTGTTTTGATCATATCTCACTCATTACAATGATTCCATTGTATGGCCAACTCTCACATGTGTACAAGACCCATAGCTTAGTGTAAATCCATTCTACTTCATCATTTTATCAGATTACCATATGGTTCTTTACTGTTTTATACAGCCATCAAATTTAACCAAGATTTTAACCTTGTTTCTTATGGTTTTTTACCTTTTTAATCATGTTTATCAACACCAAATCCCCACATAAAATTTTTATCATTATATAATCATCATATACATATACAATAGGAAATAAAATACATGTTTACATAATCAAAATAATAAGAAGATGAGGAGGACAATCTTTATACCACCATGATGATGTAGGTTGATCAAAACATGGATTTTTGATGGAGATGTGATGCACCAAGACCATCTTCAAGACCACCAATCTTCATAATCTCCTTGTGTAAAATCATCCCTAATACTACATAGAAACTCCTCCTTGGATGTTATAACTTGCACCAATCAATAGGGCTTCAAAAGGGCATCAACATGTGTATGAATAACATGAGATTTTGTGGTTGATTTTGATCAAATGAGGGTGTTCTTGGTTAGGATATGGACGAATTTCTAGAGAGAGTAGAGAGAAAATGTGTGTGGTTTGCATGAGTGGGAAATGATGGAAATGAGAAGAGTGGTTTTGGTTGCTAGTTTTGGAGATAGTGGGGGTGTAAGTAAGCTTAAGAAGTAAGCTAACTTACAAGTGTAAGTTACCAACTTACAAGGGTGCCACATCCTTGTTTTGGCCTTCCAACATAGCTAGTGGGGTGGGACAATGTATTTTGTCCCATCTCACTAGTTTACGGGTATTTCTCGATTCTAGTTTCCTCGATTTGCGTGCCCTCGGGTCGTTTTACAAAAAACGTTTTTATAAATTATGAATCAACGTCACAAAACGAATCCAATAAATATTGTCTCATCAAAAACGGAGTTCAAAAACGTAAATACGTAATCCTAGGGTTTCCGGTTTAGTCGTATAGGACGTTAAAATAAAATCGTAAGTCCTAATCTCTTCTCGTAAATTTGTGAGTTTATGAACTAACACAAATTTAAAACTCCAAAATAATATTCACGGATAAATTTATTTTCTGAAATGTCGGACTGTCACCAAAGACGGTGTATGTAAACGTAAGCACGTAACGTTGAATCCTCCGGTTTAGACGTAGTCGATGCTACTCCAAGACGTAAGTCCAAATTTCTTCCCAAAAATAAGTGAGTTCATATTGTAACATTAAAATAATGCTTTTAAATAAATATTGAGAATAAAATATCAATCGTAAATTGACGGATTGTCACAGTTTTCATGCAGTGGTAGCTAACGGATGGTTGGAAAATGTTCATGGTTGTGCTATGTTTAGGCTTGTTAAACGCTTAAAAGGTTTAAAGGCTCCGTTTCGTAAACTGCTGTTTGAACATGGTAATCTTCATGATCGTGTTACTAGACTACGTGTGGGTTTAGATGTTGTTCAGCAAGCCCTTCATAGAGACCCATCCAATGTGATGTTGAAAGAAGAGCATGCTCATTATCTAGTTGCTTTTAAGGAAGCTTCTCTTGATGAGGAACGCTTCTTACGTCAGAAATCTAAAAATGAATGGCTTGATGCAGGTGATTCAAATACGGCTTATTTTCATAACTCGGTTAAGAGTAGGTCGGCTCGTAATCGTATTGAAATGGTTCGTGATTCTCATAATGTGCTTCATGATGGAGATGTTGTGCCTAGAGCTTTCGTTGCTCATTACGAGCAGTTCCTTGGTCAGGCAAGTGTTTCAGGTTCTTTTAATACGTCTGATTTGTTTGTTCGAAAGCTTGGTGCTCAAAAATCTGCCCATATGGTTAGAGTCATCTCTGGTTCTGAAATTAAGAGTGCGTTACTCTCCATGAGTGATGATAAAGCACCTGGGCCGGATAGTTTTACTGCTGCGTTTTTTAAGAAGTCTTGTGATATTGTGGGTGATGAGTCTACATGTGTTATTCGGGAGTTTTTCTCTAATGGAAAACTTCTTAAAGAGGTTAATCATACTATTATTGCTCTTATTCCTAAGGTTTCTGTTCCAAATAAGATTACTGATTATCGTCCCATCTCTTGTTGTTATGTTATTTTCAAATGCATTAGTAAAATAATTGTTAACCGTGTTAAAGGGGATTTGGGCGATTTGGTTAATATTAATCAATCTGCTTTTGTTCCGGGGCGTAGGATCTCGGATAACATCTTATTGACGTAAGAGCTGATGATGAATTACCACAGAAATTTTGGTCCTCCAAGATGTGCTTTTAAGGTGGATATTCAGAAAGCTTACGATACGGTGGACTGGCAGTTTCTACGTAACATTCTGATTGGTTTTGGATTCCACCATTAAATGGTTGATTGGATTATGACGTGTGTTTCTACTACTTCATATTCCTTTTGCATAAATGGTAATTTATATGGCTGGTTTCAAGGAAAAAGAGGTCTCAGGCAAGGTGATCCGTTATCTCCATATCTTTTCACGTTGGTCATGGAGATCCTTTCACTTATGTTGCAGCGAAGGGTTCTTAACGCAGAGGTTTTTTATTTTCATCACCGTTGTGAGCAACAGCGTATTATCAACCTCTGTTTTGCAGATGATCTTTTCTTGTTTGATAGGGGTCACTTGGACTCTGTGCAGGTTATTATTGATGCGTTGGAGGAATTTAAGATAGCTTTAGGTTTGGTTCCAAATATCCCAAAGAGCAGAGTTTTCTTCTGTAATGTAGCTACTGCTGTTAAAAGTAGTATTTTACATATCATGCCATTTGCTGAAGGCGAGTTACCTGTAAGATATCTTGGTGTTCCTCTCATTTCGTCCAGGCTTCTATATAGGGATTGTAAAGTCCTTGTTGAAAAACTTGAGAGTAGAGTTAATGATTGGCGCAATAAGTTTCTTTCTTTAGCAGGAAGACTCCAGTTAGTTCGTTCAGTTCTTTCATCTATGCATATCTACGGGGCGTCTGTCTTTATTTTACCTGTTCGGATTATTCATAATTTGGAACAGCTTATGAGAGGCTTCTTATGGTGTCAAGGTGAAATGAAGAACGGTAAGGCTAAAGTTACTTGGGACTTTGTTTGTACTCCATTTTATGAAGGTGGACTTGGTATTCGTAAGCTTTCTGATTTTAATACTGCTTTAATGGTTTCTCATATCTGGTGTATTCTCACTCGTAAAGAGTCTTTATGGGTTAAATGGATTTATTCTTAAAAGTTAAAGGATCGAAGTTTCTGGGACGTTCCATGTATAGGTGATATGAGTTGGGGCTGGAGAAAACTTCTACAGATTAGACCACGCATTCGTCAATTTATTTGGTACAAGATTAATAATGGTAGATTGGCTTCTATGTGGTTTAACAAATGGGCAGATTTATGTCCGTTACGGGACGTTCTTATGTTTCATAGTATTACAAGATCGGGGCTCTCTCTTTCTAATAAGGTAAGGGATCTTATTACTGATGGTATTTGGCAGTGGCCGCAGGATTGGTATGCTAGATTTCCAAACATTGTCTCTATTCCTGTCCCTGTTATTAATGATGCTCAGGATGATGATTTGATGTGGCGAAATATACATGGGGTTCTACATCCTTTTTCAGTTTCTTTAGCTTGGGAATCCATTCGGGATAGGGTTTTTATGGTTGATTGGTATCATGTTGTTTGGTTTGCTCACTGTATTCCTCGTCACTCTATCCACTTGTGGTTAGTAGTTAGAAGAAAATTGAAGACACAAGATCGGCTTAGGAAATGGGATGTTGTCCCTTTGGTGGATCTAAGCCTTCTTCGATGTCCGTTGTGTAACTTGGTGCCGGATTCTCATGACCATCTTTTCTTTGAATGTTCTTATTCTATGCAGGTTTGGTTTAAGGTTCGAGGCCTATGTGATATGGATAGCATCCCCCCTCGAATTGATGATATTTTATCCTATGTTATTCCAATATCTAAGGGAAAGTCTTGTCCTAGCATCCTTGCCTGTCTTGTGTTGGCTGCTACTGCATACTTTATATGGGTGGAACGTAATTCAAGACTTTTCAAGAAAAAGTTGTTGGTCGTTGATCAGATTGTTCAGCTTATTTGTGATTCTATTCGGTTGAAGTTGATTTCATTTCGTTTTAAGAAGTTGTCTGCCAGGTCGAGTTTGCTGCTTGACAAATGGAGGGTGCCGAGCTCTAGAGTTCTTCATGTTGGGAGTAGTGGGTGAGGGTTGTACTCTTTTTTCCTTGTCCAAGGTTTTTCCCACTGGGTTTTCTTTGGGAAGGTTTTTTAAGGAGGCAGGCTCATTTGGATATCATTTGCTCCTTTGGTGCTGTTGGAGGAAGCTGAAGACAATGTGTGACTTCATGTTTGCATCTTGGTTTCTTTCTAGTTTACTTGCATTATAGTTCTAGATTAGTTTGTGTTTATGCCATGACATAATCACGTGTTAACATGCTGCTTGTAGCATGCGGTTAATGTGGTATCTTAGCCACATTCCTTTGTACTTCAACGCTTTTTTGGTTAATATATTTACCGGGGAAACCCTTTACCCAAAAAAAAGAAATCTAAGATAGAAAAAGCTAAGTCACTACCTGCAAAAAGAAAAAGGATAGAAGAAAATGAAATAATTATGCACGCATCACCAATTAGTTGCATTGATCCACCGGATGATACTGAAAACGATAAACGTGAAGTAAAGCTGCCTCCTGCTTTAACGTCGCCATTTTATCAACGGAAAATCGTATTGGGCCAACCACTATCTGAAGAGGGGAAAAAATAGCAGAATAAATATGGGGTAATAACACACCCGAATGGTGTTCTAAAGTACTGCATCATATTTTATCTTTAAAGCATCACTTTTCATTATTCACTGCATCACTTTTCAAATGTTCACTGCATCACATATTTATATAACTACATCAATTCCTTATGTCACTGCATTACATATTATTATCAGTGCATCATTTCTCAATGTTCTCTGTATGAATTTTCATTATATTCTTTGCATCACATATTTTTATCACTACATCACTTCCTTGCTTTAATGCATCAGATATAAATAAACCCGTCGTCTGAAAAGTTTATGTTTATATCAAAATGTACAGTGAGCTTGTTTACCAGATCATCAAAGGAGTTGGAGTAGAAGGTGTTTTTTTCTTGAGCCTATACCTTGAAATAGAAATTGCGGCACTCATATTAGACTTATGGTCTTTTGTATTAAATCATGAGGAACAGCATCGAGACAAGCTTTCGGGCAATGGAAATGTATATTGTGATACGGGAATGCTTGTCAGTAATTCAAATATATAACTTATTTACTTTTGAACTATAAATTTTGTTATCATTAGTAATCGTTTGACGTTAACTAAAACAGACTAATCGTATTGTTGAGTCGGGGAAGAATGTGCAAGAAAGGATGAAAGTATTTGATGAAAGTATTCATAACGTTTTAACTCAAGCAAACCGGAAGAATTTTCTTGACGTCGACTTGGTAAGTATATTTATTATGAGAATTAAATGATTGTATTTGTGAGAATGTTTAGAATAAATTTAAATAATTATAATAAATATATGCAGGTATTTTTTCCTTCAATAAAGATGACGAAAGATACTTCATCAAACTATTTCTATATCATTTGTTTTAATTTGAAGACCGCTGAGATCGACATCATAGACAACATAGATAACGGCATTGATGATATAGAAAAAAGATATGGTGCTTTCCCATTTTCCCTCGTAAGTCTCATACTTAATGCATTATTGTACTATTTTCACTGCATCAAAGTATTTGACGATAGTCCTATATCTCATGAATAGTGCATTACATTGATATGTATGTTTATTTTAAATAGAGGAAAACCCTTTATAAGTCTATAACTGGTTTTATATCATAGTTAATGTTTTATAGTGCTATTTTTACAGTCCTATACCATATGAATAATATTGATAATTTTACTGCATCATAGTATTAAAAAAACTGCATTACAATGTCATAACTGTTTATTTAAATTTGCACAGATTGATTCCTTTACAAATTACCTAGAGAGACAAAAACACCCAAAACACGTTGACATTTTGGTTCTGAACCTAACATTGCTGATTTTAATTGGAAAATAAAATACAATGCTGTCGATTGTGGGGTATTTGTTATGAGGCATTTGGAAACATATCTTGGTAGAGGAAACTTCTTACAACCATTAAAGAAAGAAGGACCAGCTCAGAAAACATAACTAAAAATGCTTCGTGCCAAGTACATGGCCAAAATCCTTCTGATGGAATTTAACGTCAAAAAAGGAAAGTTGTTGAAGGACGCACAAGCATACTTCAGGAAAAAGCCAAAAATTTCAAAGCTTATAACGGTTTCTGATGTTAGATTTGATAAAGCTTTATGGAAGAAATTTAGTAATACCGTAAGCAAGATAATTGATGACTAAAGAGCTGCATCAAATTGTCATCGTCAATTTCAGTACTACCCTAAGGAAGACAATTGAAGTACTCACTGTTTTTACAAACTACTTGTAAACATGATGTAAAACCCGCATGCTTTTACCATGAATAGTACCCTTATGATCGTACGTACATGATTAGAACTTTCCTTATTTAACACGTTCACGTTTCACGAACAAGATTTACAAGTATTACGTATGTGTTATTACACGATAAGTATTTATTACGTATTAAGACACAATAATTATTTCAATAATAATTATAATCACGAACATACGAACATGAAATCATGAACGTAAATAATCACGAGCTTAATATTATGTATTTACGTATATTTATTACGATCATGAATAAATATAATAAGACACGAACGATAACTATTTAAGTCATGTAAACACGAACACGTAAACACACTTAATATTAGACACGAGAAAACATATGGGTTACCCCATGTGGGCCCATCTACCCGCGGCTAAAACATAAGAAAGGGCCAAGCCCATTTGATTTTTACTAAACAAGGAAAAAGGGAAAACTTATTTTCTTAATTAACAAAAATTAGAAAATAAACAAAACCCTAATCCCTCTTTTTCCTCTTCTTGGCCGCCGGGTACAAACACACACATAGGGTGTGTTGGTTGATTTTTGGTGATTGATTTCTTGCAAGGTTGTTAGTGTGTTCGTTCTCCTTTGTTTCACGTAATCGGTAAATCCCTAAACCTTTTCTTTTTATGTTCTTAATTATTTGAACACATAAAATCATGGATGATATAAAAACAAGTAAATAACATGTTAATAAATCATGGGGGTAACTTAATTATGGTTTAAGGGGTGTTTTTTTTTGCCGACGCAAGGAACCGAGACCAAGAGGGTCTCGGCTTGCTTTTGTTTCGCACCAACCGAGACCTCAAGGTCTCGATGTGTGTTGTATGTCTCGGCCGCAGGAGAAAAGGGGAACCCCGACCTTGGGTGTGTTTGGTTCGGTTGGGTCTCGGCAGAAACAAGGACCACCACCAGCTTAAGCCAGTGGATAAATAAGGAAAGCAGGGGGAACCGTAGGTCGCGGCAGCAGGGGAAACACCGGCTAGCCGGTGGGAACTTTTGCTAGCCGGCGGCTAGCCAAGACCAAGGGTGCGTTTGTCGACCGGTTCACAGGTCCGGTTCACGGGTTTCACGAATACGGTTCACGACATGTTTAATAAATAAAACACGGTTTTCGGTCACGACATGATTATACAAGGTTAATTATTTTTACAAGTTTATTTGTACAGGATTAAATTAAATTAATTAAAACATGTACATAGTTAATTTAATTTATGCATGACTTAGGTTATTATTATTAATAATAATAATACATGGCTTTTAACCTAAGTATTTATTATTTAAGTTGGACTATATAATTAATTAATTATTAAACATGCCTTATAATTAATTAATTTACATGACTTAGGTTATATTAATAATATATAAATTAATACATGTTTAACCTAAGTATTTTTACTTTTATTTAATTAAATCATGTTATATTTAATTAATTACTTTAACCTGTAGTTTATTTCATTTACATAAAATAATTAATAAACTATACTTTTTAATCACATGACTTAGAATATAAATCAGTCACTTAAGCTTATATTATTAGCTTAATAATCTAGCTTATTTCTCTTTATGGAAACTTTCTATTTTTAGAAACTTATTTAATTAAGGCAGTTAATCTATTTATGGAAACTTTCTATTTTTAGAAACTTATCTATTTTAAGCAGTAAATCTATTTTTAGAAACTTGCTATTTTTGGAAACTTTCTATTTTTGGAAACTTTCTATTTTTGGAAACTTTCTATTTTAGGAAACCTGCTATTTTTAGAAAGTTACTTATTATTACACAACAAGTATAATAATACAAGAAATACAAGTAATACTTAATCAGAATGGACATAATACATGATAAACACAGCATAACGTTAAAATCAATAAAACAAGACATGAACATATAAAACAAGCTAAGACATGATATAAAACCAGTTACGTACTCAGTAATCAGATACTTATATACGTGTACGATTTATGTAGCATTAGTCATACCGAAGTAGGACTCTCTTCCGTTCGTCTTCTTCGTTCACTGGACACAAGGTACGGATTCACCGTCCTTTCAGTATGGACATTCTTCATTATTAGGATTCCTGGTATGCAGCCAACTGTTTTCCCCAGTATATGTTTTATATGTTTTTGAATTGCTTATGTTTAATTAGATACCTAAATCCATATACATGCATGACCAGTTTCACCTAGTTATGGAGGTACCATAACCATAACACTAGAGGCACCAGTGTTATGACTCCACCACGACGGAGTGATAGCTCGTGACGTCCCTTCAGCGTTTGGCCATATTATTATTATTATCATGTGGGGCGTATGCATGCATCCTAGGTTACATGTTTTCAGCAGATTATTCAGGTGAATGTGGTGTGTGCCTTGCATCCTTTACAAGGAGCTGATCCCTCCTACCCAAACTTATAAATAAATTAGAGGCAGCCTCTCTAATTTGCATGACGAGGTCACCCCTCCAAGTATTCATGCATGTGGATATTTCATGACCTATATTGGCTAAATGGTAAACATGTTAAATAGTTTTTATGAGATAAACATAAGGCTTTTCAAACTATAAAACCAGTTTACTAAGATATACCAGGTTATCCAGGACTTAGTCTTTTCCGCTGCTCTATGCTTATATGCTTATATTATTTATATGCTTATATGCTTATATGCGTTATTTGTATATCCGTGCACTGAGCGTTATGCTCAGTCGTTTTTCCTTTCATGTTCTTAAAATGGCAGGTACTCAGGGACGCTCGTAGACTTTAAGCGTACGTGCATATGGATTGGAAGCTTTCTAGCCTTCATTACTTTATGCATTTCTTCATACTTTGATACTCATTTCCGTGGACATTGTTTGGTCCTTTTCATTTACAGTACTTATGTTTATGTGTGATGAGTTCTACTTTTGGGGTACCGATGTTTGATTCCGGTATTTCCTTTATGGACATGTGATGTTTAATACATTATCCTTGTATGCTTTGATGACACGCCATAATCACGCGGGACATTCCATTTATCAAAATGGGGTGTTACAGTTATGGTATCAGAGCCTGTTTCGACCTGTAGGCTCTCAAAACATGACTTGTGATTCGTGGGTAGTCACTATGGTCTTCCTAGAACTGACAGTCGGTTTTCATACATTCATCATTTTCATGCATACATATATATGTCATTGTCGCAGGTTTATGACTAAGTAATGGTTGGTACAGAACTGGCCCTATTTAGTCGCATGTGTTTTATCGAAACTTTTAACTTTTGGATCGACCCATTGGCGTCCCCTCACCATGTCTTTTGTTTTGAGTGAACTGACCATAGGCGTTCACTCTCGATCATACAAAAGTTTTCATAAAACTGCATCATGCATTCATGTACAAATTTTCTTGCATAAAATTTTTCTCATCATTTATTGGTATAATTTTTTTTCATGTATATAGTTGATGTTTTATCAGTTTAATCATGTATTTTATGTTATATTGTCAGATGGTTCTCACACGCGAACAGGAACAACTCAATGCAACAATCCAAGCTGTAATGCAAGCTATGCTTCCTCAGCTGAGGAACGAAATCAGGGTTGAGGTTCAGGCTGCCAACAATCAGCAACAACACCCAATACCTCCTCCTCCTCCTCCAGCAACATTGGTCACATGGCTGGAGAGATTCAATAAGCTACGCCCTCGAGCTTTCGAGAGAACAGATAGCCCCAGTGAAGCTAAAAGTTGGTTGGCTCACATTGAGAAGATCTTCGATGCTATGGGCTGTGACCCCGTCTTCAAGTCGAGGTTGGCCTGCTACCGTTTCGAAGGTGATGTGCTATCATGGTGGATGGCACTTAAGCAGTCTGAGGGACGTTATAATTGGGTGACTGGTTTGACTTCGACTTAGTTCAGGGATTTGATGATGGGACAGTTCTTTCCCAAGGCTGAGCAAGACAAGCTGAAGAGAGAGTACCATGGAATCCGACAAAGGGCTGGGGAGAGTAGCAACGAGTTCATGCAGCGCTTTCTTCGCCTGGCTGGTTTTCTTGATGCAGTAGCAGGTACTCCTGAAGAGCAAGCACACCACTTCAGGTGGGCTCTTCGTACATCAGTTGTAAACAACTTGGTGTGTGCTACATTCAACACGGTAGCACAAGTGGCCGATGCAGCACGTAAGCTGGAGATGCTGCAGGAAAGAGATGAGTTCGGGGAAGCAGAGAGACCCGATAAGAGGTATTCATTCGTATCCAACGGTGACCAATCCGTATTCTTTTAGTATATGTCAATATTTCATCTCTTTAAAACTGTATCTTCAAGGCAGGAGACTGGGGACCGGTCTCAGCCGGCTACTCAGCAACAGCCTACTTAGCCCAAGGGAAACGGTCAGAATCACGACCGTTCTGCTACGGATAGGTGTGGCGGTAATGATAATTATCGTAAAAACGCTGGACACTTCAACAGCAGCAGGTCCTTATACTTACTCATTTTTCTTATGATTACATGCTATAATTTATAATTCTGACACATTAGAGAATCTTCTACCAGGAATCATGGTAACGGGAGGGACCAGAACCAGAGAGGTTCACAGTCTAACCGTCCAGCTATCACTGGTATTCCATCTTACGATTATCCGCATTGTCCTTGTACTTATTATCATGTCTCATGTATGTTGTTTTATCAGGCTCACAGCCAGTCAGGACACCTACTGGAGGATATACTCATCCTCTTTGCACTACCTGCAATCGTAGGCACCCAAGGTCATGTCGCCGCGACAGCGATGCATGATTCAAGTGTGGTCTGCTTGGCCATCGCATGAAGGACTGCCGCAAGGGCGAGATGGAGGGCACATCGGGACATGCTGATACCAAGTCGCCTCCTACTAGTGGACGCGTTTACACGACATCTCGCGATCAGGCCAACAAGTCTACAGGTACCATCACTGGAATCTTGTATATGTACGGTCAAGCTGCATGTGTTCTGTTTGACACGGGTGCTACTCACTCGGTCATTTCTACTGCTTATGCCAAGAATGTTAGGATACTCCCCATACCACTAGAGAATATACTGAATATTTCCACGCCTTTAAGAGACTCTGTACGTACCATGTGTACAAGAGCCTTCCACTAGAGTTCGATGACAAGATTCGTCCTGTTGGCGCACTTCCGCTGGACATGAATGATTTTGACATGATTTTGGGCATGGATTGGCTATCCAAACATCATGCTACCATAGACTGCCATTCATATCGAGTCATTTTCGGTGATGTTAATGCTCCAAAGTACATTCACAACGGGTTTATACCTGGAAGGTCTGTACAAATCATATTAACCCTGCAAGCACGTGCATTACTTTCACATGGTTGTAAGGGCTATCTAGCTTCTGTTCATGACATGGATGTTGAATCCCCATCAATTCAGAATCAGCCGATAGTGTCAGAATTTCTAGATGTATTTACAGAAGAACTTTTGGGCATACCACCTGCACGTGAAGTAGAATTTAATATAAAGTTCATCCCAGGAGCTGAGCCAATTTCCAAGGCTCCTTATCGCATGGCTCCCATAGATTTAAAAGAGCTGAAGGATCAATTACAAGAACTTCTAGAATGAGGTTTTATTCGACCGAGCGCATCTCCATGGGGCGCACCGGTCTTATTCGTTAAGAAGAAGGATGGCAGTATACGTCTTTGCATAGACTATTGCGAGCTCAACAAGATTACCATCAGAAATACGTATCCACTACCACGTATTGACGATCTGTTTGACCAACTCCAATGGGCCAAGCATTTCTCCAAGATTGATCTAAGGTCGGGCTCTCATCAGCTACGGGTTAAGGAGCAGGACATCGCCAAGACTGCTTTCCGTACACGCTATGGCCACTACGAATTTGTAGTCATGCCATTTGGTCTTACCAATGCTCCAGCGGTGTTCATGGATCTGATGAACAGAATCTTCCATGAATTTCTGGACAAGTTCGTCATTGTCTTCATTGACAACATCCTGATATTCTCTAATTCCAAGGAGGAACACGAAGACCATCTTCGTACAGTACTACAGATTCTTCGCCAGAAGCAGCTGTATGCTAAATTCTCCAAGTGTGAGTTCTGGTTAGACAAGGTGGCATTCTTAGGTCACATTGTATCAGTAGAAGGAATCACGATGGATCCAGCAAAGGTTGAGGCTATTACCTAGTGGCCAAGACCGACATCAGCGACTTAAGTCCGCAGTTTCCTAGGCTTAGCTGGTTACTACCGTGGGTTTGTGGAGAACTTTTCCTGTTTATCACTACCATTGACCAAACTGATGCGGAAAGGGGAGAAATTCGTCTGGACTGAAGAAAGAGAGAAGAGCTTTGAAGACATAAAGCAGAAGTTAGTATCTGCACCTATTCTTACTCTCCCATCTGGTACAGGTGGATTTCAGATCTACAGTGATGCATCGGGAAAGGGACTTGGCTGTGTTCTCATGCAACATGGGAAAGTGATCGCGTACGCTTCACGACAGCTTAAGCCTTATGAGGAAAATTACCCTACGCATGACTTGGAACTTGCAGCAATCGTGTTTGCTTTGAAGATATGGAGGCACTATTTGTATGGAGAATCATGCGACATTTTCACGGACCACAAGAGCTTGAAGTATATCTTCACTCAGCGTGAATTGAACATGAGACAGAGAAGATGGTTAGAGCTATTGAAGGATTATGACATTAATCTGTAGTATCATCCCGGCAAGGCGAATGTAGTGGCATATGCACTTAGCAAAAATTCCGGAATGATAACAACATTAAAATTGAGGAGGAAATTATAAGAGACTTGGAGCGACTAGACATAGAGATCATGGTACGTGGACAGCACGGTTACTGGGCTAATCTTAGAGTGGAACCCGAGTTACTCTCTAGGATCAAGGAAGCTCAGAAAGACGATGGTGAAATATGGGCGATAATTCAGAATTTATAGAAGCAGACAGAATTCTGAGTAGACGCAGATGGTATTTTATGGCAGGGCACGAGACTTTGTGTTCCTGATGATCAAGAACTCCGGGAAGCATTGTTAGCTGAGGCTCATAGCTCCCCATTCTCTATTCATCCTGGTTCGACCAAGATGTACCATGACATCAAGCAGTACTTTTGGTGGAGTGGTATGAAACAGGATGTTGCGACTTACGTCTCCAAATGTCTTACCTGCCAGCAGGTTAAGATCGAGCATCAGAGATCTGGCGGTCTTCTTCAACCGTTAGATATTCGGAGTGGAAATGGGACAAGATCACCATGGATTTTATTACCGGTCTTCTGCAGACAAAAAGGAAGCACGATGCGATTTGGGTTATCGTTGATCGACTTACCAAATCAGCTCATTTCTTACCGATCTGCAAGGAAGATTCGGTCAATAAACTCGCCGATACTTATAGGAGGGAGATCATGAGACTTCACGGTGCTCCATCGAACATCGTCTCAGATAGAGATCCTCTATTCACTTCGCGATTCTGGAGAAGTCTGCAGAAAGCTTGGGGTACAAAACTTATGCTTAGCATGGCTTTTCATCCTCAAACAGACGGGCAGTCGGAGCGAACGATTCAGACATTAGAAGACATGTTAAGGTCATGTGCGTTGGAATGGACGGGAGATTGGGACGATTATATCTGTTTGGTAGAGTTTGCATACAACAACAGTTGGCACGCAAGTATCAAGTGTGCTCCTTTCGAGATGTTGTATGGCAGAAAGTGTCGCGCCCCAATCTGCTGGGATCAGGTTGGTGAGCGAACACTTGAAGGACCAGAAATGATAGAATTGACTAATGAGAAGGTCGTAGTAGCTACGCATAAACTGCAAGAAGCACGGTCACGTCAGAAGAGTTATGTAGACAAGCATCGTAGGGACTTACATTTTAACATAGGAGATCACATTTTCCTTAAGGTTTCGCTGGCACGTGGTGTTAGACGTTTTGGAATCAAAGGGAAGCTCAGTCCTCGATTCATCGGACCGTTTGATGTCATTGAGCGAGTCGGTGAAGTATCTTACCGTTTAGCGTTACCTCCGCAGCTTTCTCATGTTCACGATGTTTTCCATGTGTCCTTACTCAGAGGGTACAAGTATCATCCCCTTCACATGGTTCAGTATCCATTGGAACAGATTCGTGAAGATCTCACTTTCATAGAAGAACCCGAACGAGTTCTTGACAGACAAGAACGAGTCATGAGAAGGAAGGCGATTCTATTCGTCGAAATCCTTTGGAGGG
This sequence comes from Glebionis coronaria, assembly GCA_025667525.1. Lineage (NCBI taxonomy): Eukaryota > Viridiplantae > Streptophyta > Magnoliopsida > Asterales > Asteraceae > Glebionis > Glebionis coronaria. Next base: position 162,934 of record JANFOE010001221.1, read on the forward strand.
ATCATACCGAGCGGGAAGCCACTTGGGAAACAGAGGAGTCTATACGAGCTTCTTACCCTCATTTCATATTTTGAATTCGGGTATGTTCTTCTTTTCCAGTTTACTTTATCTATAATTCGGGGACGAATTATTCTTTTTAGGGGGAAGAGTTGTAAAACCCGCATGTTTTTACCATGAATAGTACCCTTATGATCGTACGTACATGATTAAAACTTTCCTTATTTAACACGTTTACGTTTCACGAACAAGATTTACAATTATTACGTACGTGTTATTACACGATAAGTATTTATTACGTATTAAGACACGATAATTATTTCAATAATAATTATAATCACGAACATACGAACATGAAATCATGAATGTAAATAATCACGAGCTTAATATTATGTATTTACGTATATTTATTACGATCATGAATAAATATAATAAGACACGGACGATAACTATTTAAATCATGTAAACACGAACACGTAAACACACTTAATATTAGACACGAGAAAACATATGGGTTACCCCATGTGGGCCCATCTACCCGCGGCTAAAACACAAGAAAGGGCCAAGCCCATTTGATTTTTACTAAACAAGGAAAAAGGGAAAACTTATTTTCATAATTAACAAAAATTAGAAAATAAACAAAACCCTAATCCATTTTTCCTCTTCTTGGCCGCCGGGTACAAAAACACACATAGGGTGTGTTGGTTGATTTTTGGTGATTGATTTCTTGCAAGGTTGTTAGTGTGTTCATTCTCCTTTGTTTCACGTAATCGGTAAATCCCTAAACCTTTTCTTTTTATGTTCTTAATTATTTGAACACATGAAATCATGGATGATATAAAAACAAGTAAATAACATGTTAATAAATCATGGGGGTAATTTAATTATGGTTTAAGGGATGTTTGTTTTGGCCGACGCAAGGAACCGAGACCAAGAGGGTATCGGCTTGCTTTTGTTTCGCACCAACCGAGACCTCAAGGTCTCGGTGTGTGTTGTGTGTCTCGGCCGCAGGAGAAAAGGGGAACCCCGACCTTGGTCGGGGTATGTTTGGTTCGGTTGGGTCTCGGCAGAGACAAGGACCACCACCGACTTAAGCCGGTGGCTAAATAAGCAAAGCAGGGGGAACCGTAGGCCGCGGCAGCAGGGGGAACACCGGCTAGCCGGTGGGACTTTTGCTAGCCGACTGCTAGCCAAGACCAAGGGTGCGTTTGTCGACCGGTTCACGGGGTTCACGAATACGGTTCACGACACGTTTATTAAATAAAACACGGGTTTCGGTCACGACATGCTTTTACAAGGTTAATTATTTTTACAAGTTTATTTGTACAAGATTAAATTAAATTAATTAAAACATGTACATAGTTAATTTAATTTATACATGACTTAGGTTACTATTATAATAATAATACATGGATTTTAGCCTAAGTATTTATTATTTAAGTTGGACTATATAATTAATTATTAAACATGCCTTATAATTAATTAATTTACATGACTTAGGTTATATTATTAATATATAAATTAATACATGTTTAACCTAAGTATTTTTACTTTTATTTAATTAAATCATGTTATATTTAATTAAATACTTTAACCTATAGTTTATTTAACTTACATGAAAAAATTAATAAACTATACTATTTAAGCACATGACTTAGAATATAAATCAGTAAACACTTAAGCTTATATTATTAGCTTAATAATCCAGCTTATTTCTATTTATGGAAACTTTCTATTTTTAGAAACTTATTTAATTAAGGCAGTTAATCTATTTATGGAAACTTTCTATTTTTAGAAACTTATCTATTTTAAGCATAAAATCTATTTTTGGAAACTTTCTATTTTTGAAAACTTTGTATTTTTGGAAACTTTCTATTTTAGGAAACCTACTATTTTCTAGAAAGTTACTTATTATTACAGAACAAGTATAATAATACAAGAAATACAAGTAATACTGAATCAGAATAGACAGAATACATGATAAACACAACATAACGTTAAAATCAGTAAAACAAGACATGAACATATAAAACAAGCTAAGACATGATATAAAACCAGTTACGTACTCAGTAATCAGATACTTATACACGTGTAAGATTTATGTAGCATTAGTGATACCGAAGTAGGACTCTCTTCCGTTCGTCTTCTTCGTTCACTGGACATAAGGTACGGATTCTCCGTCCTTTCAGTATAGATATTCTTCCTTATTAGGATTCCCCGTATGCAGCCAACTGTTTTCCCCAGTATATGTTTTATATATTTTTGAATTGCTTATGTTTAATTAGATACCTAAAGCCATATACATGCATGACCAGTTTCACCTAGTTATGGAGGTACCATAACCATAACACTGGAGGCACCAGTGTTATGACTCCACCACGACGGAGTGATAGCTCGTAACGTCCCTTCAGCTTTTGGCCATATTATTATTATTATCATGTGGGGCATATGGGTGCATCATAGGTTACATGTTTTCAGCAGATTATTCAGGTGAAGGTGGTGTGTGTCTTGCATCCTTCACAAGGAGTTGATCCCTCCTACCAAAACTTATAAATAAATTAGAGGCAGCCCCTCTAATTTGCATGACGAGGTTACCCCTCCAAGTATACATGGACGTGGATATTTCATGACCTATATTGGCTAAATGGTAAACATGTTAAACAGTTTTTATAAGATAAACATAAGGCTTTTCAAACTATAAAACCAGTTTTACTAAGATATACCAGGTTATCAAGGACTTAGTCTTTTCCGCTGCTCTATGCTTATATGCCTATATTGTTCATGCGTTATTTGTATATCCGTGCAATGAGCGTTATGCTCAGCCGTTTTTCCTTTCATGTTCTTAAAACGACAGGTACTCAGGGACGCTCGTAGACTTTAAGCGTACGTGCATATGGATTGGAAGCTTTCTAGCCTTCATTACTTTATGCATTTCTTCATACTTTGATACTCATTTCCATGGACATTGTTTAGTTCTTTTCATTTACAGTACTTATGTTTGTGTGTGATGAGTTCTACTTTTGGGGTACCGATGTTTGATTCCGGTATTTCCTTTATGGTCATGTGATGTTTAATACATTATTCTTGTATGCTTTGATGACACGCCATAATCACGCGTGACATTCCATTTATCAAAATGGGGTGTTACACATGAAGATTTTTACAAAATTTTATTTAATTGTTAGTGGTGTTAACTATTTGTTGAAATTCAATGATTATTTTTTTAACATATGAAATTAAAAAAAATATACTTTATCTATTATGCAAAATTCACTACATCAAAATGTAAAAAACACTGCATCACAACACTGAAACCAAAAAATTACATAAGAGAATAACTTAAAAAACATTTCATGTACTTTTAAAAGTTTCATTCTCTTACAATTTTATCGCGTTATTGTCTAAAAAATGTCACTATGTGAAAAAGATGAAAATCATAACAGATTAAAGTAAGTGCATTACCTTTAAAGATGCTATTGAAACAAAAAAGTCATAAAAAGTGACTTAACTATCGATATCTTTGTATTACAATATAAAAAGTCATTGCATTATAGGCAAAAAAAGCCACTATGTAAAAAAGGTGTACTTAAAGTACTATGTAAAAAGTAACTGCATCAATATGAGAAAGTAACTGCATCAATATGCAAAAGTAGCTGCCACCAGTATACAAAAGTAGTTGAACCAGTATGCAAAAGTAGCTGAACCAATATGTAAAAGCAACTGCATCAATATGTAAAAGTAGATGCGTCAATATGTAAAAGTAGATGAATCAATATGTAAAAGTAGCTGCATCAATATGTAAAAAATAGTTGCATCAAATTGTCATCGTCAATTTTGCCTAGATCTGAGACAAGTTCTTGTCGCCGACGCCTCCTGAGATGTTTTCTTGATTTTTCAGATGGTTGCATTCTGTCGTTTGTACATGTTCTAGAATTATGACCTTCTTTATTCCCGCATTTACTACATGTCCTCTGCTTGTCACTTGATTTAGCTGTTTCTTTTTCAATCTCAGCTTTTGACTTCCACCTAGTATGAACACCGGATCCTTTATTTGAACTCAGATCTGAATTATTTATAACATTTGAAGTTGAGGTTGGCTTCTTCACACCAAGCATTGCACTAATATTATCTTTCGAGTTAAGTTTTGGAACCGTTGGAAATCGATTTTAGCTTTATTCAACAACTCCATCATTTGATCCTTATAAATCTTCAACATGCCCATGTCATGAACCAAGCGATCAATCGTAGATTCAAAAATCTCGAACAAATCAAAAACCTCATTTTGCAAAACCGAATCTGACCCACTGACAACTCTCCTAACTGTATCGTTGAAAGGCTTAGCATCCATCGACCACCTTTTCTTCAAGTATTTCTGAGGAAACTCTTTCACATTGTTCATTCTCAACACGTAAAAATGTGCCTACAAAGAAAACCATATGACTCGTAGTGTTTACAGCTACATAGAACTTCCATTTCAGGTTTACAAAACACCACCTGCAAAACAGTTTTTAAAAATATAAAAATTTAAAAACACACTACATCATTGCTAAAAACTTACTGTATTATAGTTATAAACAATAGATGAAGACATACCTGATATACAACAAAGTTGTTTTCACCCTTGATTTTGTTCTCAGCTTGCATATCACGAATTGAATATCTCTCACCATTATCAACTTGAGCAACATTTATCGACATGCAATGGGAATAAGAAGCATATATCTCATTTTGAACTTCCAAGAATACAGTTCGAGTATAAAGAGTACTTGGTTCTTTTTCAATCTGAAGATCAGTTTTGAGTTTAGGATTCTTATATCTTGAATTGTGATCGTTCTTACGCTTAATATACCTCTGGTACTCGATAGCCGTGTCATAATGGCTTAGAAATTCAACAAGTATCAAATATTTACATTTCCATTTACCAAAGAAATGGTTCTCGCTTTCTGACCTAGAAGTGGTACGCATGAGGCCTACCATAAGCACATCACGCAAGTATGTCGGGATCCAGCTTTCCCGTAGGTCAAACATATCTTGTAACCATCTTTTATCACCAAGTTGGAATTCCTCAATCATACGTTACCACTTTGCTTCAAATTCAAAAGGCAAAATCTAATCGGTCCAAACTATACCACATATACGTCTTTTGAAATTTGTGTTTTTGCAGATTGCAGTCCCCACCTGAAAATTCATAAATTTATAGAACTACTGCATTAAAGTATAAATATAGTGCATAAATTTGAAAATTTTCCAACTTAATAGATACTTGTACAAAACAAGTGAAAAATATAGTGCATTATAGTATTAATTATAACTGAATCAAAAGTTATATAATCAACTCTAACTCTAAAAACATGACTTTAAAAAACTACTGCATTACAGTGTAAAGATAGTGCATTAATTTGAAAAAAAATAAACAGTAATAGATACTTTAAGAAACCCATCAATTTTCCATGTTTTTTTTTGGTAAAGGGAGTTACCCCGGTAAATATATTAACCAAAAAAACAATGTTAAGTACATATGGAATACGGCTAAAGTACCGTATTAACCTCAAGCCAAAAGCTTGATCAATAAGTGCTTATAACAGGCCATAAACACAGCAACACTAAGCTAACATTACAATTCGAAAACTAGTGTAAAAAACAGCATTAGCAAACTCCAATAAGAAGAACTCTTGGAACCATGCTACCACCCCACAACACCAGCAGCAACATAACGGAAGTAAAGGATCCAGATAAGGCTGCCTCCTTAAAAAACCTTTTTGAGAAAAACCCTGTGGGAAAAACCCCAAAAATGAAAAAGGAGTACAACCCTTACCCGGTACCCCCATCATGAGAAACACTCGAGGACGGAAGTCTCCACCGATCCAAAATAGCCAAAGACCGTGTAGTCATCTTCTTAAATTTGAAAGTAATAATCTTGAGGCGAACAGTAGAAGTAATGACACTAACAAGTTTATCCATAGAAAGTTGTTTCCTTTTGAACAATCTAGCATTCCGTTCCATCCAAACAAAGTATACAGTAGCCGCAACAACCAGACGAGCAATAATACTAGTAGTAGATTTCCCTTCGGATATCAGTATAAGAAATGCCAAAACATCATCCAAGCAAGGAGGAATAGAATCCATACCACAGAGCACCCTAACTTGCGTCCAAACCTGTGAAGAATAAGAGCACTCAAAAACAAATGAGAATGAGAATCGTGAGTGACTTTACACAAAGGACACCGAAGTAAGCTTAAATCCACAGCATGCCTAACATCCCATTGCCGCAAACGATCATGGGTCTTCAGTTTCTGCTTAACAACAAGCCACATATGCAACGAGTGTCGAGGAATACAATCAGAGAACCAAACACCATGGTACCATACCACAGTCTGGCGCCTAGTTTGCAGTGTATCCCAAGCCCGAGCCACAGAAAATGACTGCAAAGAACCACCACTATCACGCCATACCAGAGAATCTAGCCGTCCCTCATCCAGAGTGGGGCCAGGGATAGAGACAATAGCAGGAAATCTGTCTACCCAATCAGTCAGCCATTTCCAAGTGTTGTTATCAATCAAATCATAAACAGTATCATGAAGGGTAAAACCAGACCTAACAATATTGCGTACCGTAAGAGTATCCCGTAACGGACACTCAGCTGCCCACCTATCAAACCACATAGACGCAGATTTACCATCATGAAGCCTATACCAAATAAACGGCTGCACACATGCCCTAAGCTGAAGAAGCTTACGCCAACCCCAACTTACATCACCAATACAAGGAACATCCCAAAAGCTCCTACCCCTTAACTTATACGAATGTATCCATTGAACCCATAAGAATTCCTTATGCGTGAGAAGACACCAAATACGAGAGGTAATAAGAGTAGCATTAAAATCATCAAGCCTTCGAAAACCAAGACCGCCCTCACTTTTGGGAATGCAAACATCATCCCAAGCCACCTTTGCCCTCCCCTTTTTCATCTCCGTAAAAAATTCCTCAAAAGCTGCTCGAGATCATGAATAATCCGAACAGGCAGGATAAAAACTGAAGCCCAGTACGGGTGCATAGAAGATAGCATAGATTTAACAAGTGGAAGTCTCCATGTAGTAGATAGAAATTTGTTACGCCAATCCTGAACCCGACTCTCCAACTTTTCAACAAGGACTTTGCAATCCCTATAAAGCAGCCTAGACGAGATAAGAGGAACCCCAAGATAACGCACTGGCAATGTGCCTTCCGCAAACGACATAAGATCCAGAATACTGGCTTTCACATCAGGTGGAACATTATAGAAGAAAGCAGTACTCTTCGGAATACTTGGAACCAAACCTAACACATTTTTAAATTCCTCCATAGCATCCATAATGGTGCGAACCGACTCCAGATTCCCCCTAGAGAAAATAAATAAATCATCTGCAAAACATAGATTAACAATACGATGATGCTCACAATGATTATGATACAGAAATTCCTCCGCCAAACGAACACGCCTCTACAGCAGGAGAGTCAAAACTTCCATAACCAACGTATATAAATAAGGTGACAAGGGATCACCCTGTCTTAGCCCACGCTTACCCTTAAACCAGCCATGGAGATTCCCATTAATACAAATAGAATACGAGGTCGTAGTCACGCACTCCATAATCCATTCAACCATCATATTGTGAAAGCCAAACCCAAGAAAAATCTCCCTAAGAAAACCCCAATCAACAGTATCATAGGCCTTTTGAATATCCACTTTGAAAGCACAATGAGGAGGACCAATATTCTTATGATAACTTCGCATTAATTCCTGTGTAAGTAATATATTATCCAAAATCCTACGCCCCGGAACAAAAGCAGATTGATTAATATTAACCAAGTCCCCCAACACCACTTTAATACGGTTAGCAATAATCTTCGTAATGCATTTGAAAATCACATTACAGCAAGAAATAGGTTTATAATCCGTGATCTTATTAGGAACCGTCACCTTTAGAATAAGCGCAATAATGGTATGATTTATTTCCTTAAGCAACTTACCATTAGTGAAGAAGTCCCGAATATCACATGTAACATCACCACCCCCAATATCCCAGGCATTCTTAAAAAACGCAGCCGTAAAACCATCCGGACCAGGAGCTTTATCATCACCCATCGAGAACAAAGCATTCTTAATCTCAGCATCCGACACCACCTGAACCATATCCAAAGCACGTTGCACATTGAGAACATTAGAGAACAAATCATGTGATTCCAAAGGGATAGAAAAACCCTCCAAACCAAGAAACTTCTCATAATGTGCCACAAACGCATTCGCAACATCATTCCCTTCACACAACACATTAGACATGTCTCGCACCATATCAATCCTGTTGCGGGCATTAGAACACTTAACAATTTTATAAAAATAAGCTGTATTAGAATCACCTACATCAAGCCACTCAATCTTAGCTTTCTGTTTTAAATACCTTTCCTCATCAAGAGATGCTTCTTTAAACGCAAAAAGACACCGAGCATGAGCTTCACGGACATCAGTATTTGATAGATTTAAATCAAGAGCCTTTTGAGCTGCGTCAAGCTCATCCCTTGCCCGAAGCACATATGCGTGCAGATTACCATTCTCATGAAGCATCTTGCGAAATGGCGCTTTAAGATGTTTCAGACGTTTAACCACATGATACATAGCACACCCCGAAACACTAACATTCCACCCATTCAGAACAACAGAACGAAACCCTTCCTTATGAACAAGAAAGTTAAAGAATTAAAATGGTTTTGGCTTCAGTCTACTAACCTTAGGAATACAAAGAACACACGGAGAATGATCTGATATACGATAAGGCTGAAATACCCCAAGAGAACCCGGAAACTCATCAATAAAAACCATATTAGACATAATCCTGTCAATCTTCTTAAGAACGCCACAATCACCCTGAGGTTTTTGATTCCATGTGAAGTGAAGTCCAGTAGCATTAACATCCATAACCTCCATGAATTGAACACATTCTTTAAATTCACGCATAGCAATATTCGGCTCATACCCACCATAAGAGTAATCTTCAAGATTAAGAGCAGCATTGAAATCACCCATCAAAACCCATGGCTTATCACACATAAGATAAGCATGAGCAGCAAGATCATTCCATAACACACGACGATCCACATAGTAGTTGGCAGCATACACAAAGGAACAGAAAATGGTTTTCCGGTCAGCCCGAGTATTAATCTAACAATGAATAACCTGTTCCGTTTGAGCCATAACACCAACATCAACCATATCATCATTCCAACCAACAATAATACGAGAACATTTAGTACACAAGCTACCATTAGAAAGCCACTTCCATCTCCTACACACCTTACGACATGTATCACAAACAATAGATACATCAACATGAGACTCCAAAATAGCACAAACACTTAAATTATTCTCAGTAACCACCTGTCGAACCTCTCTCTGCTTAGGGGACTGGTTCAAGCCCCGTATATTCTAAGAAGCAATACTAGAAATTAAAAACAGTAACAGTAGGAGTGCTTGCCCCTGATTGAGAATTATTCATAAGATTTGTCGTCTCATCATAAACATTTTCCACATCCTCCTCATCATCGGAAACAGTAACCTTAGATGTACCACTATCCTCCTTATTAAGAGTAGATAAAGCATCATAGGGATTAGAAATCACAATAGGAGTAGCATGCGATACAGAAGCAGCCTTAGACACCAACGGCCTATTCAGATTAGAAGTCGACCCATGCAAACCCTAACTATTCCTCCCTGGACTACCAGTTGACGTGTTAGGTCTATCAACAAGAGATTTGCCTTTAACATTCTTACCATCAGCCTTCGGAGCATACACAAACTTCTTACCTGGTTGAACACCCCCTTTATTACTAGCATTAGTTTTCTTCTTCCTGTTAACTACTTGCTGAAAACCATCATTATCAATTTTCCATGTTGATCACTGAGTCGCTTAAACTAGAACATAAAGTAGACAGGTGAGAACATACCTTTGTAACCAACTTTTGCATGATATGCCACATACAAAAACGGTTTATAGTATTTGGGAAGTATTCTGGTACTAGGATCTTTATAGACGGGTCCTGATCGGTAATTATAACTTGCAGATTTGTACGAAACGCCTTTTTGAATTTTTCAAGTAGCCATTTGTAAGCACCAACCGATTCATCAGATAGTAAACCCGCAGTGAAGGTTATACAGCGGTTGTGATGATTAATGCCGGTAAAAGGGACGAAACACCATCTTGTACCTACATCTTAATATACAAAGAAATAAGATAAAATACTAAATAAAGGTGTAACACACAATTAAATTTTTTGATAAAAAAACAAAGATATTATATACTTGTTAGAACGAAAAGGAGCATCAAATGAGACGATATCACCGAAAATAGCATAGTCCTTAATTTCTTGCTCATCAGCCCAAAAAAGACCAACCAATTTATCGTCAACACCTAAAAAAATTAGATAAGAAACTAATAAAGCATAAAATGTTGTATGAACTGCATCAAAACCAAAAAATTAACTGCCTTACATGTTTTGTAATTACATAGAATCCTGGCGAATGCTACTTTTTGCTCAAGAGCTTCTCAACGGCCATCTGTGCATCACGATCACGAAGAAACAAGTTCACTTTCTTCTTCAAATTCTTGCAGTCAAACACTGTAGCTCCAATTCGATCGAAACCACCACACAACTGTTTCAACAATTTAAACCCCGTAGAAGGACCAAAATTAGCATTAGAAGCTTGAAACAGAAAATGTTGCTTTGTGAATCCCAATTCCCAAGAACTCTTCATGAATATCATATCCTTTTCGGCTACCAGAGGATGGTTGTGTCCTTATATAAAAGTGTACACTCTATAAAGACCTCCTGAAATCTTCTTAATACGGATTTTAGCAAACAACCACATCTACTAGAGCCTCGATTCCTTTTCAGCTTTACTTCAACATTCTCATCCGTAGTGAAGTCACTAACATCAAATATAACCTCCTTAGGCTTATTAGCAGCAGGTTCCTGATTGATACCTTCTTATGAACATACAAACCACTTCAAGCTTGGTGGTTCACCATCTTTAGGTTTGTAATGGCCACCCTTTCTAACATCAAAACCGGCCCTTTTACCATAATCCTTATAGAACTCATAAGCTTGATCAATAGACACAAACTTAACACCTTCCAAAGGTACATCACCAATATCTTTATCTATAAACCACGTCCTGTTTCCATCATCATCACAAGTATAATAGCCAACATGATCCTTGACATGGACAATCTCAAAATTTGTATGTTTAAAAACAAATGAATAGTTAATGCATCAATGAAATGAATTCAACGCATTACTTTAATAATTTCAAATCAATACAGTACAAATTAAAAAAAATAAAAATTATGATACTAAAGCTTGCTCAAACTAATAAAAACTCATAAAACTACTACATCCAAATTTTTTAAAAAACCACATCATTATATTATATACTAAAAGGAAATCCAATGAAACCTTATAAACTTTTTTGGAACAGTGGATTATATCAACTATTAATCCCGTGGCAAGCCCGCTGTCCTAACCACGCTAGTGTGCAACTGTCCTAAACACAATTTTATATATTATTTATCAATGTTGACTACTACATCACATACTAAAATTAAGTGCATCACAGTATAAAACTACTACACATAACATAATTTAGCCTGCACCTAACCTACACATAATCAACAACTATTAAGCCCGTTGCAAACTTTTTTGGAACAGTGACTTATATCATCAACTATTAAGCCTGTTGCAAGCCCGCTGCAAGCCCGCAATTTTTGAGTATATTTTTGATCCTATTTTGACTTATATCATCATTATTTAATCCTATTTTACGTATATTTTTGAAATTTTTGAGAATTGTTATCGTGGAATTATTTGACGGTTTAAGTTGAAACCAATAAACGAGGCTAAATTTATATGTTTGACGATTTAAGAAGAATCGATAGTGATCGCGATACCGACGGATGTCCAAAATCAATATTTTATTATCAATTGATCGATATTCGAATTTTCGAGATTTTTATTTTTTATTTGCGTGTTAAGTCGAATCGGAACCATTTTCATATTATTTGGTGTGAGTATAGGCATATAAATATGTTTTAGAAAGCAGGGACGAATCCCGACTCCCGCAAAAATTCAAAACCGACTAGTGAGTCGATTCCCGCTCTTAAAATGTGTCGTTTAATTTTAAGGCCAAAAGATAGCCAAAATTGCCACTTTGGTCCCTAAAAGTTTACAAATAGGAGCATCACAACACACACATTCATTTTCACCACCAAAAATTTTTTACCTCTCCTTTCCTTCTCTCTTTACCGCCGGCCACCCACCAAACCACACCACCATTGATTTCTTTTTTAGTTTTTTGAAGAAACTAATCAAAGACCTATCTTTGTAATCCCTTTGTAAGTATTCTTAATCACTAAAAACATCCATGCATTCATTTGATTTTTCCAAAAATTGAAGATTTTTAAAAATGAGGTTTTGATTTAATTAAACTATATACATGTTTAGATTATATATTTGTGATGATAATTAACTATAAGAACAAGATGAAAAATTATTTTTCTTGGTGTTTTTGTTCTCCAAAACCCACGGCCCTATGGGGGTGTTTGTTTGATTTTGGTTTTGATCCTAATTTATTATGGATAAGTGTTTGTTATCATATTTTTGATGTTTTTGATTGATTAAAACATATTGTATGTGTAGATATTGAAATGGGTTTTTGTGAAAGATTATTCATCCAAGTGATATAAGATGTTTAGGATGTTTTAGATTATTTATATGGTGTTAGAATAGGTCTATGAATCATTAGAAGTGATTGAAATAGTGATTTGATAAGAGTTTTAAAGTGTCATTTTTAATCAGAATATTGAGGCAAGTTTTAGTGGTTTTAAGTCTAAGTCCAGGTCATAAGTATTAGATATAGTTGTATAATTTCTTTTTATCTTCGTTTCGATATAAGATAGAGCTTTTAACTCCAAACGAGTCAAAAGTTATGTTAGTTTGAAGTTTCGTGTACCGGGAGATGAAAGTCGACATAATCAAAATTGTGTTCGATTTTAGGTCAAATCTCGGGGACTATAACTAGAGTTTTAAAAAGGGTTGAGAGTTGTTTTTAGCTCTAAACCTGGGTTTTTGAGTCTATTTTTAGACTTATGAGTCAAATTTACAAGAAGTATATTTTAAATGAGTCAAAAAGGTCTTACAACGTGAAGGTTCAAAACTGTCCGAAATTTGAAGTTTAGTAATGTGACGAGCAGTGAGTCTTAGAAGTGAGAACTTTTTATGAAATTTAATATGGACTTTCTGCAGGTTATAAATTAATTTTACAAATTTTCTCATAATTTATAGTGATGTCTAAGTATAGGAAAACAGCCCGTACATTTGGTATGTACTGGCAGAATTTTAAAATGAGCAACACTTTTAGTAAAGTAGAAAAATGGTACGAGTCTACTAATTATCACTTGTTTGGATTTTGGCATGAGTTTTTAGAAGTCATAATTGACTTTATTTGATTTTATTCAGTACCTAATAGTATATAAATGAGTTGACTCATTACGTGTTTATTCGCTAGGTGTTGTGATCGAATTTCTCGGTCATCCTCATCGTCGGTGATCGTCTTCCATTACTTCGACTAATACTTCTACATAAGGTGAGTCTATAGCCTCGCTCTTTACTTATTTCAAAAGTTTTTACCTGCGAGGGGAATACATGTTATTTAAATGAAAATGAACATAAGTCATGAATGATTGTTGGACCCGAATGTTGCCTTGAATTGTGTTGAGTACCTAGTTGAAAAAGTCCCTAAATTCATGAACCGTTATTTATTTGTCTAGTTCTTGTGTGAATTGAAAATAGCCGGTTATACATTTTGTGGTACTACGGGGTTGACGACCTAATTTAATACGAGAGTTGTACGTTGAGTACCCTCTGCGTACGGATATATTGTATAAGAAATAAGGTATAATTGCAACTAATGCCTTTAGAGGTGGCAATTGTTTCAATATGATCATGCCGGCATTTGGCGCGGGTGATTAAGTTAACGGATCGGTGTCATGAGCTTAAACACAATTATTAGCTATTACTAAAGATAATAACCTTAAAAGTAGATTGTTTGATCGACAACTCAATGAATGATCGTGAATGATTTTTATACACTTATGTTCAAATGTGATTGTAAAACCTATATATTTCGCTCAACATTATTTGTTGACCCTTTTAAGCATGTGTTTCAAGTAATTAAGGCTAGGATGTTGTGGAGCATGCAAGGGAATGTTGTTGTGGCTTTTGTAGTCTTTTTGCTTTCCTCCTTTTTTATTTAAACAATTAAATCTTATTTTGTTTAAATTGTATGAACGTGATAATTTGGTTGAGATTCGGTGGGGACCTAAACGCTACTCTGTTGTAACTTTTTGGGTTGAAAAACAATTAGACTTTGTTGTTGTACATTTTTATTAATGTAAATTTCTCAACGTCTCTTTTGGAGTCATTCGATATAACTAGTGTGTGATGATAACTGCCTAGCACCCAAATATTGTATTTCTGTTGCGCATATGATTTGGGGGTGTTAGAGATTGGCATCACAGCCACAAGCTGTAGAGAACTAGGTTGATTTTTAAAAATGTTCTAAACTATAACTTTGGTGTCTCAAATGTTTTCAAAAGCACACAACGATTCCGCATGGCTTCGGTAAGATTACTTTTAGCATTGCTTTATTTATTTTTAGATGTATCCCCTAAAATTGAAATGAATTCCCTAGTATTTATTGAGTAAGTACTATGGTATTATATGGAGGTATTTTGAACGTATGCGGAGTACTTAACATCATAATTTTTGCATTGCATTTGCATGTCTATCATATTGTTGCATCATATAAGCATACGTACTACATTTTGCATGGCATGAATATACATGTATATAATTTTGAATATTGACCTTTTATACCCTCGAACTTTATGTGATTGCAGAAATGTCAGAAATCCCACCTAACGTCAATGGTGATGAGCATGTTAATGAACCGAACCCGTAGAACAACATTAATGGGAGGATAGAAGAAGAAGAATAAAGTGTTGGTAATAATGTTGTGGTTCAAGCTGAGTTGGAGGATGTGCAAGATGGTCAACGAGTGGCTTGTATTCCTAGGCATGCCCGTATTTCTCATTTGGTTGGTATGCCAGTCATTTCTCGTGTTCGCTATGGTAATGTTGACGCGTCTAAAGCCGCGGCTCGTGCTAGTTCTCTCCATGAGGACATTTCTAGAGTCTTTTGCCCTGGTCCAAGGTCGTATGAGGATACTCCCTATTTCTTAAATAATTTAGATAGGCTGATGTATGAGCGCTATATTGTATAAACTCAAGTGATTAAGAGGTTTGATGAAAATGAAAGAGCTTTTCAAAAACTGTTGACACGGACTGCAAGAGTTGAGTGTGACAGAATGATGGTTAGGAGTGAAATGGATAGCTTGAGGTCCATGATCAGGAATTTGAGTGTTAGACTTTAGCAAAATAGAGAGGATCAAGCTAAGTTGCAAAGGATGTGAAGCTGGGAGCATCGTGTGAGGAAATTTCTACCGCAAGAATGGTGGTTTATGTATGATTCCGAGTATGCTACCAATGACTTTATGGTTCAACCGCCTACAAGGGATGAGAATATTACTTGTGGAAACCAAGCAGCACTAGAGATCAGATCAACCTCGAGGATGAAGAGAGTGGTGGAGTGTGACCCTAATGACAAAGGCAAGAGGATAGTGAGTGATGATAAAGACGGTGATGATGATGATCCGCAACCCAAGAAATCATGTGGATCGCCTCGTGATTAGTTCTTGTTTTTAGTATTTCATTTTCTATTTCATCGTTGTAATCAAACTTGTTTAGACTTGTGTACTATGGATTTGTGATGAACCTTAATATCCTTTTGGTTTAGTTGGTGATAGATTGTAGTGACATGACTTGGTCACAATTTTGTTGATATCAATGCAATCGATGTTTACCCTTCATGATCTATGTTATGTCTTTATTAGCTCTTTTATGATATGGTTGATGAATACTTGTAGTTGTTGATGTACATGTTATACTTATATTATGTCCTTAAAAAGAAATCCTTCTTGATCTTGATGTGTATACTTATCATGTTCTTTTTCCCTGTGATTGCAGAGAAGGAGTGAAGAGGCATTTTTGGTCATTTGTGAATCATTACTTGACTAGTCCTTCAATATGCCTCCAAAGTTGACTACTACTACTGTTAACAACATGATTCAGCAGGTGATTGCTACAGCTCTCGCTGAGGATCGTGCTAACTGAGTGCAAGGTGCTGGAAATAATGTTGGAAACAATGCTGGACCGCAAGTTCTAAGGGAGTGTACTTATGCTAGTTTTGTGAAGTGTGGACCTACACAGCTTCGTGGAACTGGTGGGGCATTGGAATTGGATCGATCGATCGAGAAGATTGAAAGTGTTTTTGAAATCAGTGGTTTTTTGGAAGCTAACAAGGTGAAGTTTGCAACTGATACCCTCCAAGATGATGCTTTGAGTTGGTGGAAGAGCCAAGTGGCGACTGTTGGGCTAGAAGTGGCCAACGTGAGAACATGGGCTGCCACTAAGGCATTGTTAACTAAAAGGTTTTGTCCCGGGGAAGAATTGGGTCAATTGGAAGATGAGTTGAGGCACTTGATGTTGAGAGACAATGACATTTCTGGTTATACCCGTAGATTTAATGAGTTATGTCTGCTATGTCCTGATGCTTTTGCGGATGACGCAAGAAGATGAGACAGTATATCAAGGGGTTGTCGAGTAATATCAAGGATGAGACGACTTCATCAAGGCCTACATCCTTTGATGAAGCAGTTTAAATGGTTCACGCTTTGGTGGATGTGAAGATCCAAGATAAGAAGAATAGTGTGGCTGAAGGAAATAAGAGGAAGTGGGAGACTCCCTGTCTAGTCAGTCTCAAGGTCAGAATCGTGGAGGTTATCGTAGCAACAATCAAGGACCGAATCGTAACCAACAGTTTAATCAGAGAAGGAATGATGGGGTTAGAGCTGCTACTGTGCCAAGAGGAAACAAGATTAACCCAAAGTATGGTCGGTGCAATTTGTATCATGTGGGTAACTGTCCGCCTGCGTGTGGTAAATGTGGAAAAGCTTGACACAAGACTGTGGAATGCAATTCTAGAGGTGTGACTACGGGTGCTAACGCTACGAGAGTGATGGTTTGTTTTGGTTGTGGTAAAAGAGGACACAAGCAAGGAAATTGTCCTAAGGTTGGGAACAATCAAGATGGGAATGCTTCTGCTCCAATTTATGTTGTAGGGAATGTGGACAAGCCTCAAGGTCCGAACGTGGTGAACGGTACGTTCTTACTTGACGCTCGTTATGCTAGTGTACTGTTTGATTCTGGTTCAGATAGGAGTTTTGTCGATATACAATTCAGCTGCCTTATCGGTAAAGAACCAATAGAGTTAGCAACTAGTTATAATGTGGAATTAGCAGATGAGAAAATTGTTAGCACTAATTCGATACTAAAAGGGTGTTCCTTGAAGTTGGGTAATTACGTGTTTGTGATCGATTTGATGCCTATAGAGCTAGGATCTTTTGATGTGGTGATTGGTATGGATTGGTTGATTGCGCATAGTGCGGTGATTGTTTACGGAGAAAGGTTAGTCCAGATTCCGTTGAGGAATAGGGTATTAACTGTGAAAGGAGATGAATGTACTTCTCGTTTGAAAGTGATATCTTGCTTGAAAATGATGAGGTATATGGAGGAAGGTTGTGATGTATTTCTGGTTCAGATCGCTAGTGATGGTGAAGTTGAGAAGAAATTGGAAGACGTGCCAATAATTAGAGATTATCCTGAAGTTTTTCCTGAAGAGTTGTCGTGACTGCCGCCACCTCGAGAAGTTGAATTTCGGATTGATTTGGTGCCGGGAGCTGCGCCAGTGGCTTGTGCGCCTTATCGATTAGCGATGTTAGAGTTGAAGGAGTTATCTTATCAGTTGAAAGAATTGATGGATAAGGGATTCATTAGACCGAGTTCATCGCCGTGGGGAGCACCTGTTTTGTTCGTGAAGAAGAAAGATGGATCGTTCAGAATGTGTATTGACTATCGAGAGCTTAACAAATTGAAGATTAAGAATGGTATCCGTTGCTGAGGATTGATGACTTATTTGATCAGTTGCAAGGTTCATGTGTGTACTCGAAGATCGACTTAAGATCGGGTTATCACCAACTAAGAGTTAGAGAGGAAGATGTTCCTATAACGGCTTTCCGTACTCGATATGGACATTTTGAATTCCAAGTGATGCCTTTTGGTTTAACGAATGCGCCTTCCGTATTCATTGATCTTATGAATCTCATGTGTAAACCGTATTTGGATAAGTTTGTCATAGTGTTCATTGATGATATTCTTATCTACTCTAAAAGTAAGAAGGAGCATGAGAAGCACTTGAGGATGATTTTGGATTTATTGAAGAAAGATAAGCTTTATGCCAAGTTTTCGAAGTGTGAATTTTGGTTGGAATCTGTGTAGTTTCTTAGGCATGTGATTGACAACAAAGGTGTTCGTGTAGATCCTGCCAAGATTGAAGCTACCAAAGATTGGTCGGTACCGACAACGCCGATTAAAGTTCGTCAATTTCTAGGTTTAGCGGGGTATTATCGAAGGTTTATCGAAGGATTTTCGTTGATCGCTAAGTCTTTAACTAAGTTGACTGAGAAGAATAGAGAGTTTGTGTGGGGACAAGATGAAGAGACCGCTTTCCAAACTCTTAAAGAAAAGTTGTGTTCTGCACCGATTTTGTCGTTACCTGAAGGAACTGAAGATTTCATGGTCTATTGTGACGCGTCTCACAAGGGCTATGGAGTGGTATTGATGCAGCGCGAGAAGGTGATCGCTTATGCGTCAAGAAAACTGAGAAAGCATGAAGAAAACTATACGACTCATGATTTAGAGCTTGGAGCTGTTGTTTTTGCTTTGAAGTTGTGGAGACATTATTTGTATTGAATCAAGTGTGTGGTGTTTACTAGACCACAAGAGTTTACAACACATATTGAATCAAAAAGAGTTGAATATGCGACAAATGAGATGGGTTGAGTTACTGAGTGATTATGACTGCGATATTCGTTACCACCCTGGTAAAGCGAATGTGGTAGCTGACACGCTTAGTAGGAAGGAAAGGGAAAAGCCGCTGAGAGTTAGGGCTTTGGTGATGACTGAAAATGTTGACTTGACCGAGTTGATATTGAAATCTCAAGCCAATGTTTTGTTGAGGAAGAATGTTAAGAAAGATAATTTGGGAAGGATGATGAAGCCATTGTTTGAAGTAAGGTCGAGTGGGATGAGATATTTTGATAATAGAATCTGGTTACCTTTGTGTCCACCTGAGAAAGGAGCACAAGGAGTGTGAGATTTGGTGATGAATGAATCCCACAAGACGAAGTATTCGATACATCCTAGATCGGATAAGATGTATCATGATTTGAAGAAAGTGTATTGGTGGCCGAATATGATGGCAGATATTGCGCGCTACATTAGTAAGTGTTTAACTTGTGCGAAGGTTAAGGCTGAACATAAGAGACCGTCCAGATTAGTGGTTCAACCTGAGATTCCCGAATGGAAGTGGGAGAAGATTGCTATGGATTTCGTAACAGGTTTACCTAGAACTACTAGTGGTTGTGATATGATATGGGTGATAGTGGATAGATTGACTAAATCTGTACACTTTTTGCTTATGAAGAAGACGGATAGTATGGGGAAATTTGCTGAGGTGTATGTGAAAGAGATTGTTTTCCGTCATGGATTGCCGGTGACGATTATTTCGGATCATGACAGTCGGTTTACTTCGGAATTTTGGAGATCTCTTCAACGTGCTATGGGCACCGAGTTGAGTTTGAGTACTGCTTATCATCCCAAAACCAATGGCCAAAGTGAAAGGACCATACAAACGTTGGAGGACATGCTCCGAGCGTGTGTGATAGACTTTGGTGGTAGTTGGGAGCGTCATTTTCCTTTAGTGGAATTTTCATATAACAACAGTTATCATGCAAGTATTAAGGCTGCACCGTTTGAAGCGTTGTATGGACGTAAGTGTAGATCTCCAGTGTGTTGGATCGAAGTAGGGGAAAGTCAACTGACTGGACCTGAAATGATTTTTGAGATGACCGAGAAGATTGTGCAAATCAAGAATAGATTATTAGCTGCAAGAAGACAACAGAAGAGTTATGTCGATAATCGTAGGAAGCCTTTGGAATTTGAGATTGGAGACATGGTTATGCTTAAAGTATCGCCATGGAAAGTTGTGATTCGTTTTGGGAAGAGAGGAAAGTTGAGTCTGAGGTATATTGGACCTTTCAAGATAATTAAACGAACTGGACCGGTTGCTTATAAGTTGGAGTTACCAGAGGAGCTTAGTGCTATTCATAACACGTTTCACGTGTCGAACTTGAAGAAGTGTTTAGTGGACCAAGAATTGGTGATTCCTTTGGGTGAGATACGACTTGATGACAAGTTGCATTTTATTGAGAAACCAGTGGAGATTATGGATCGAGAGGTTAAGAAGCTGAAGCATAGTAGGATTCCGATTGTGAAGGTACGATGGAATTCTAGACGTAGACCGGAATTCATGTGGGAGCGTGAAGATTTCTTCAAGGAGAAGTACCCACATTTGTTCTAGTGGTACAAAATGTGAGTATAAGAGGCGGCGAACGCCGAGACGTCGTTCTCTTAAGGAGGGGAGGATGTAACACCCCGAAAACTGAGGTCATTATTTAATCCTATTTTACGTATATTTTTGAGAATTTTTATCGTGGAATTATTTGACGGTTTAAGTTGAAACTAATAAACGAGGCTAAATTTCTACGTTTGACAATTTATGAAGAATCGATAGTGATCGCGATACCGACGGATGCCCAAAATCTATATTTTATTATCGATTGATCGATATTTGAATTTTCGAGAATTTTATTTTTTACATGCGTGCTAAGTCGAATCGGAACCATTTTATATTATTTGGTGTGAGTATATGCATATAAATATGTTTTAGAAAGCCGGGACGAATCCCGACTCTCGCAAAAATTCAAAATCGACTATGAGTCGATTCTCGCTCTTAAAATGTGTCGTTTAATTTTAAGGCCAAAAGATAGCCAAAATTGCCACTTTGGTCCCTAGTTTACAAAAAGGATCATCACAACACACACATTCATTTTCACCCCAAAAAAATTTCACCTCTCCTTTGTTTCTCTCTTTACCGACGGCCACCCACCAAACCACCACCATTGATTTTTTTTTTAATTTTTGAAGAAACTAATCAAATACCTATCTTTGTAATCCATTTGTAAGTATTCTTAATCACTAAAAACATCCATGCATTCATTTGATTTTTCCAAAAATTGAAGATTTTTAAAAATAGGGTTTTGATTTAATTAAGTTATATGCATGTTTAGATTACATGTTTGTGATGATAATTAACTATAAAAACAAGATGGAAAAATGTTTTGCTTGGTGTTTTTGTTCTCCAAAACCCACGGCCCTATGGGGGTGTTTGTTTGATTTTGGTTTTGATCCTAATTATTATGGATAAGTGTTTGTTATCATATTTTTGATGTTTTCGATTGATTAAAACATATTGCATGTGTAGTTTTTGAATTGGGTTTTTGTGAAAGATTGTTCATACAAGTGATATAAGATCTTTAGGATGTTTTAGATTATTCATATGGTGTTAGAATAGGTCTATGAATCATTAGAAGTGATTGGAATGGTGATTTGATAGGAGTTTTAAAGTGTCATTTTTAATCAGAATATTGAGGCAAGTTTTAGTGGTTTAAGTCTAAGCCCAGGTCATAAGGATTAGATATAGTTTTAGAATTTCTTTTTATCTTCGTTTCGATATAAGATAGAGCTTTTAACTCCAAACGAGTCAAAAGTTATGTTAGTTTGAAGTTTCGTGTACCGGGAGATGAAAGTCGACATAATCCGAAATTGTGTTCGATTTTAGGTCAAATCTCGGGGACTATAACTAGAGTTTTAAAAAAAGGTTTGAGAGTTGTTCTTTAGCTCTAAAACTAGGCTTTTAAGTCTATCTTTAGACTTAGGAGTCAAATTTACAAGAAGTATATTTTAAATGAGTAAAAAATGTCTTACAACGTGAAGGTACAAAACTGTCCGAAATTTGAAGTTTAGTAATGTGACGAGCAGTGACTCTTAGAAGTGAGAACTTTTTATGAAATTTAATATGGACTTTCTAAAGGTTATAAATGAATTTTAAAAATTTTGTCATAATTTATAGTGATGTCTAAGTATAGGAAAACAGCCCTACATTTGGTATGTACCGGCAGAATTGTAAAATGAGCAACACTTTTAGTAAAGTAGAAAAATGGTACGAGTCTAGTAATTATCACTTGTTTGGATTTTGGGTGAGTTTTTAGAAGTAATAATTGATTTTATTTTATTTTATTCAGTACCTAATAGTACAGAAATGATTTGACTCATTACGCGTTTATTCGCTAGGTGTTGTGATCGAATTTCCCAGGCATCCTCATTGTCGGTGATCGTCTTCCATTACTTCGACTAATACTTCTACATAAGGTGAGTCTATAGTCTCGCTCTTTACTTATTTCAAAAGTTTTTACCCGCGAGGGGGATACATGCTATTTAAATGAAAATGAACATAAGTCATGAATGATTGTTGGACCCGAATGTTGCCTTGAATTGTGTTGAGTACCTAGTTGCAAAAGTCCCTAAATTCATGAACCGTTAATTATTTGTCTAGTTCTTGTGTGAATTGGAAATAGCCGCTTATAAATTTTGTGGTACTACGGGGTTGACGACCCAATTTGATACGAGAGTTGTACGTTGAGTACCCTCTGCGTACGGATATTTTGTATAAGAAATAAGGTATAATTGCAACTAATGCCTTTAGAAGGGGCAATGGTTTCAATGTGATCATGCCGGTAATTGGCGCGGGTGATTAAGTTAACGGATCGGTGTCATGAGCTTAAACACAATTATTAGCTATTGCTAAAGATAATAACCTTGAAAATAGATTGTTTGATCGACAACTCTATGAATGATCGTGAATGATTTTTATACACTTATGTTCAAATGTGATTGTAAAACCTATAGATTTCACTCAACATTATTTGTTGACCCTTTTAAGCATGTGTTTCAGGTAATTGAGGCTAGGATGTGTCGGAGCATGCAAGGTAATGTTGTTGTGACTTTTGTAGTCTTTTTGGTTTCCTCCTTTTTATTTAAACAATTAAATATTATTTTGTTTAAATTGTATGAACATGATAATTTGGTTGAGATTCGGTGGAGACCTAAACGCTACTCTGTTGTAACTTTTTGGGTTGGAAAATAATTAGATTTTGTTGTTGTACATTTTTATTAATGTAAGCTTATCAACGTCTCTTTTGGAGTCATTCGATATAACAAGTGTGTGATGATAACTACCTAGCACCCAAATATTGTATTTCCGCTGCGCATATGATTTGGGGGTGTTAGAGATTGGTATCAGAGCCACAAGTTGTAGAGAATTAGGTTGATTTTTGAAAATGTTCTAAACTATAACTTTGGTGTCTCAAATGTTTTCAAAAGCACACAACGATTCCGCATGGCTCTGGTAAGATTAGTTTTAGCATTACGTCTATATAGGGTGAGGTTATTCTACAAAAAATCTTATAATAAAATAAATAGGGTGAATTGTGGAGGTGACATTGTCATCCTTTCAAATCATTATTCCACATCATATTACCATATCATGTCATTTAACTTGTAAAATTTTGATTTTTTTGGAAAATAATTTTCAAAAAAAGAATTTCATTAAATGTTTTTTGAATTTGTTTTTCAAATTTTTTTTTTAATTTTCGAAATTCTTTTTTTTTCAAAAAAAAATTTCAGAAATTTTTTTTTCAAATTTTTTTACTGCATCACAGTTAGATTTAGAAAAAAAGTTCGTAATTTTTTTTTCAAAATACTTTTTTCGAATAATTTTTTTGGAAAAAAAAATTTCGGAATTTTTTTTCATATTTTTTTACTGCATTACAGTTACATGTTTTAGTGCATCATGATTATAAATTAATGCATTACAATTTTAATTACTACATTATAGTGCATTCACCAATGTTTTATCTATGATGCACATAAATTATAATTACGATGCGGTAAACTATTACATTAATGCACTAATAATACAAGTGATGACTAGTGATAGAATTTTTATTATCCAAAGGATAAATATAATGCATTTACTTATAATGTATCAATGTCATAGTTATGATGCATTAAAGTTATAAATTACTACATCACTCGTGATGCACAAAACTTATAACTACAATGCGATAAACAATTATTATATTGCACCAAAAATAAAAGTGATACTACCTCCGTCTCAAAATAAGTGTCCATGTTTGACTTTCAAAGTCTTTTTTGTGCAACTTTACCCTAATTATCTTTAGGTGTGTTATATAATAATTGATGCAAAATATATGAACGGATAGTGTTTTAAATGTATTTTCATTGATATAATTTCTATCAAGTATTATATAGCACAAATAAACATATTTACGGTCAAAGTTTTAGAAAAAAGACCAAAAAAAGTCAAATGTTGACACTTATTTTAGGACGAAAGGAGTACTAACGATATATTTATATTCTCTAACGGATAACTATAATGCATTTACTTATAATGTATAATTGTTAGAATTCTGATGCATTAAGGTTATAAATTACTCCATCATTCGTGATGCACAAAACTTAAAATATGATGCACTAGTTATAAATTTGGTGCATTATGATTTTTACTTACTTCATCATAGTTATGCATATAGAAAACCAATGTTATATTATAAGTAATCACATTTTTTTTTTCCATGATAGTTATAATTTGACACATTATAGTTTTAGATGTGTTGCATCATATATATGAGAATTACACCATAGTTATAAGTTTTGTGAAGGACTTATGATGCAATAACTTAAAACCGTGATGCATTAACTTATAAACATGATGCTCTAAAACGTATAACTGTGATGTACTGAATTTTTATTGAATTATTGTAGTGCATCACACTCCAAATATAAGTGCATCAAGAGTATAAATATGATGCATAAAGGTAATAAATTAGTGTATTATTCGTGATGCACTAAATTATCTAACCGTGATGCTCTAGATTTTTTCCATAATAGTTTTAAAAAATTAATTTTGAAAAAAAATAATTGTAAAAAAAATTCGAAATTTTTTTTTCGATTTCGAAAAAATTTCAAAAAAAAAAATTCGAACAAAAAAATTTTCATAATAAAGATTATGAAAAAATATATTTTCGAAAAAAAAAATTTAAAAATTTTCGAAAAAAAATATTATCGAAAAAAAAATATTTTCGAAAAAAAATATTTTTGAAATTTTTTTTATTATGGAGAAGAATATAATAAACACACTTATAAACCAGTGGATCAAATTTGATGGATCAAGATCAAACTAAATTAATTTTGTGGCATGATTGTAATAAAATGTAACACCAGTGGCATTTTGTACCACTTTAATAACGACAAAACCACATGTGCAAGTGTCAACATCAATCTTCGGATTTTTAAACTTCTTAAACTTCTTAATGACACTTTTCGTTTTTCTTGATGCCTTACCTTAAAAATCCTATTTTTATTTTGTTTCCCACCAGTTATAAGTGACACATACAAAATAACTCATATACAAAAATATGTTAATGGGCATACAACAACAGTGAAGTCGGTGAACAAATCAAAACTAAAATCATAAAACTTCATTGTTATAATCCAACAGTACAGAAAAAAATCAAATACTCAAACTGATACAAATCATCGGGTACTGATAGGTGTGAAAACACCCATCCTTTTACCACTTATTTCTTACTAAAACAAGACCAAAACGCGTGTTTAATATCATTTGTTTGGAATTATGTGTGGTATTTGTGTTTATTGTGTTTTCAGAGCCAACCGGATGAATATTGAAGAAAACATGGGATTGCACGGGTTTTATCGAAGAAAAAGACTCAAGACGAAGTCTATTGTCCAAGAGATGCAAAAGATTTGAAGTCATTGTGCCTATTTGAAGATTTATCGAAGAAAAGGGCCAAAGATGGAAGATTCATATATGTCGAAGAACTCGAGTCTATTAAACAAAAGATTATAAGACGAGTTGGAATTATTCACCGACACTTCTCAAAATCCAAAGTCGGAAACGTTTATTTAAAGAAACGTAAAGACTAAAGAAGAAAGAAGAAAAGAAGCCCAAAAACAAAGCCCATTCACAAGCCCACAAGCAAACGCCTATAAATAGGACTTCACTTCACAATTTTAGAGCTAGTTAGTTTTTAGTTTTAGTTTCACTTTCATTTTCTTTTCTAGTCTTAGAGAGAGAAAGTTCTCAACTTTCTCTCACTAAGTTTTCATCTTTCTTTCTTTTAATCTTTCAAGATTAAACCTTTGTATTGTTGATTTCATTAATCAAGTTTAAGTTTAAGCTTTTAATCTTTCACCTCTTTCTACCTTTCTTTGATTTTGATTCACTTTTGGTGCGAATTACTTATGATCCGTGTTGTTCATTAATGTTTTCGTGCTTAAAAAGTTAATCTTTTTATACTTACTTAAGTTTTCATACGAATAAGCTTTAAGATCTTTGTGTTTATTGGCTTATTTGTAAGTTTATCTTATTTACTCTTTAAAAGTTTTCTTAAAAAGTTTATCTTTTTATAGTTTGATTTAAAAGTTGCTTACTTTAAGATTGGATAAGTTGTTATTCGTGCTTATTTAGCCTTTTTCATATTTGATTCGTTCTAGTTTTGGTGTTGGCTTATTCTTATAGCTTATTACCTTGGCTTATTTTCGAATCCCACTTAAATCGGAAAAGGTATAAACCCTTTTCCGATTGGTACTTTCCGATTACACCCCCATCCCTCATTCCGATCGTTTGATCGGAAAAGGGTTTTGGTTCTTTCCGATTTGCATCTCTGTATTCCGATTACATAGATCGGATTAGGGTTGTATGATTCCGATTGGGTAGCTTTGCAACATTCCGATTTGAATCTAGTTCTAGTATTCCGATTGTGGGTATTTTGGTAACATTTCGATCAGTATCCTTTTTATGCTATTCCGATTAGAACTTATTTTCCCACATTCCGATCAGCTCCTTTGGCCATATTCCGATTGCATATATTCCGACCAGAGGGTTGTTTGTTATTCCGATCAGCCACATCTATCAGCATTCCGATCTTATTTTCCGACCAGCATATTCCGATCTGACTTCATTTTGCATTTCTATGGTTTAATTTCTTGTTTTTACAAAGTTTTCAAGTGTTAGTTTTATTAAGTGTTCAAGTATTATTCTAATTTTGCCTTTAAGTTTTCAAACATTTATTTTCAACTCGTTATTTTAGTCTAATCTTTAAAACTCTTTTCGCTCATCGACATTTATTTTTAATTGCTATTAGTTCAAAATAGATAACAAACCAAACCTTCTATTTGTCACCAAGAACAATCATTCCACTTTGAACCGTGATCAATTCGAGAAGATTCCGAGAACTAATCTTGAACCCATACAAAAATGCTAGTATCAGGTACATATACTCGAACTGATACAAATCATCGGGTACATATACTCGAACTGATACAAATCGTCTAGTACATATACTCTAAACTGATATACAAATATTCGGGTACATATACTTCAAACTAATACAAATCGTCTAGTACATATACTCGAACTGATACAAATCTTCGTGTACATATACTCGAACTGATAAAAAAACCAATATAGCTTGTACATATAGATATCCGAACTGATACATACCGGTAATACACCGATAATTTGTCAAAAAAACCACCACAACCATCTTTATTGGCAGCGGTAAAAGTAACCATTTGACACAACCATCTCGAAACTACTCGATCTCGTCCGCGAACTAGACAAGGCCTTGGCAAAAGGCCTTCCGACAACCTTCCAACACGACCCACATAATGACCACTCCTTAACAACTTTACAACAACCAATTTAAAAGTCCATGCCTCGAACCACCATTCCTTAAACATTGCTACATGGTCGTAACCCGAACTTGAACCCCTATACACATTAGCCTTCAAACACGAACACCACTAGAACTTGAACCACCTATCGAAAACAAGTCTTCCAACATAACTACTAGACAACCAAAAAATATACGACCTCGAACCACCCATCTTTATTTACTATCTCATACAATAATTGATAAGCTATAATCTAAAAAAACTATAAACTATAATCTAAAAAGTTGTAATAAACTATAATCTAAAAACTAATACTCAACCAATATCATTTATTTACAATCCCTATAATCTAAAAAGTCTCAACTAAAAAGCATGAAATCCCGATGCCTGACAAAAAAATAAACTCAATCAGCAACGTATATCGCTTACTTGGTAGCCGGGTAGGAACGTTTTTATAGATGTGGTA
>JANFOE010001222.1:600000-875394 GCA_025667525.1 Glebionis coronaria
CACACTCGTTTCTTTTCACCCACTCCCTCTCACATTAAATAAATAAAACATTCGATATTTTCTAGGTAAACCCTTCTTCCCCATTTATCTTTCTCATTCCAAACCAGTAAAAAAACTCCACTGTTTAAAAACCCTAGTTTGGTAAAAAGTCCAATTAACATAGGGCTTTTGATCACACGTGATATTCACGTGAAGGGGAATAAAAACCCCCATTTTTAAGGAAGAGAGTAGATGGTGAGGCTGTGCTACGTGGCTAATTTCCATTGGAGGCTACACATCACTCCTCAAATTCAACCAATCAAAGAGCCCAAAAGAAGCACAACTAGCACACGTGGCAATCCGTGTGCTATTGTGAATCATATCCACCATCCGATTAAAGAGAGAGAAGAAGAGTGAAGATCAAAGGCTCAGAATCAAGTGGAATATTCCATGGAAGATTCGGATATTCGTCACCAACAAGCCATTGGGGAGGCTATAGAAACCCCCAATTATCTTGTAAAAATCATCCTTTCTTTACTTTTTTTATTGTTATTTTGTCAAAATAGTGGTAGAATTAGTTCTTGTATTTTTCTTTAAATCTTGTAATTTCTTTTGAAGATTAATAAAATATCAGTTTATTCTTTACAAAGGTGTCTCGTTTTATTACTGATTGAAGTTTTTTTATGAATTTATTTTACCTACTGTTACACATAATAACATTCGAGATGTTAAACTTGAACTAATTAATAGTTTTAGTTTAATATTGTAAGTAGAAATTGGATCAAAAATTATCCCTACTGGATAATTTTATAAAAAAATCTGCTTGCCTACGTAATACATCCAAAAATCCAAAAAAAAGTAAAAACAATCAAAAGCACAAAAAAATTGAAAAAGTAAAAATACCAAAAAGAATCTTCTTTGCTCATCCCTACGTTGTACGTGACATTTATGCAAACTCGTAATCAAGCAAGACGTGCACGTAAACGTCGTAATCGAAAGGAAAACACACCAACACCTTCTAGTGAAGAATCTCCAAGTGAGGAACCTATTATAGAACAAGAAGCCACCATGGCTAACCGTACTATGATGGAGTTGCTTCAAGCACCAACCGAGGGTTTTGGAGAAGCCATTGTGATTCCCGACATCCTTGCGGAGAACTTCGAGATCAAGACGGGTTTAATGTCTATGCTTCAAGCAAACAAGTTTCACGGACATGAAAAAGACAACCCACATTATCACATTAGGCAATTCAATCGTCTCACAACGACTAGCAGGTTTAAGGATGTACCCCATGACACCATTAAGATGATGTTGTTTCCATACTCGTTGGATGGACCCGCCAAGATATGGCTCGAGAAAGAACCCCCAAATTCGATTTTGACTTGGGGTGATCTCGTTTCTAAGTTTGTGAATCAATTTTTTTACGATCTAAAACAACACATTTGAAAAACGAGATTTCAGGTTTTACTTAAAGGTCTAATGAGAGTTTTTCTATGGCTTGGGAAATATTTAAAGAAATGTTACATGAATGTCCACACCATGATTTTTTCGAATTGCATCAAATTGACACTTTTTACAATGGGCTTAATGATCATGAACGAGATTATTTGAATGCCGCCGCGGGTGGTAATTTTTTGTGCAAAACGACCGATGAGGCTTTAAAAATCATTGAGAATAGGTCTAAGGTTTATAACCCTCGTAACACACCGAGTGTTGCCACTATGGGTTCATCATCGTCGTCTCGTAACATGAGTGCCTTGCAAGATGAAGCAAATGAGGAAAATAGGTTTTTCGATAGGTTTTCGACTCTCATGACTCATTGGAAAGCGCAAGATGCTTTGAATTCCGCATTGGTTAAGGCGGTTGGAAAGAGTTGTATTTCGTGTGGCGAAGCTCATGATTTTTCCGAGTGCATTACCGCGGATGGTAACACTTCGAGTGCTTATGTAGCAACGGGTACTTACAACCAAAACGGTCAAGGTTCCCGCCCAAATCAAGCTCCCCAAAATCAAAATGCTAACAACTATCGAAACAACAATCAAAGTGGTAGTTATCAAGGCAATCAACGTAACTACAACAAGGGTAATTACCAAAATGGAAATGGGCAAATTCAAAATCAAAATCAAAACCGTGATTTTCAAACTACCACACATGGTTTTCAAAATGCTCACACTAAAAATCTTAATGGAGAATTTTTGGATTATGCAAAAGCAAATGATGCTAAGTTTGATAACATGCAACGTGAGATGATTAGCTTAAGATCCGAGTTGAAAAGCAAGCTTAAAAACGAACTTGCTAATGAACTAAAAACTCATGCTTATAAAATGGAAGGAAACGTTCAACGTCTTCAACAAAATCAACAAAAAATGGAGCAAGGTCAACATGAGATTAAGCAAGAATTGTTAAAAGCGGATGTAAGGCAATCAAAATTTGAAGATCGAATGGGTAAAATGTTTGAAGCTATCCTGTGTAAACCCTCTTCTTCGGGTGGTATTCCTAGTGATACCATTGTAAACCCGAAAGGAGAATTGAAGGTTATTACTACTCGTATTGGTAAAACTTTCAAGGAACCAATCTCTCGCCCAAGTACTTCTATGGAGAAGGAAATCGAGAAAGAGCCCGAGGTGGTGGTAGAAGAGGAGCATATACCAATCTCACAAAGT
This sequence comes from Glebionis coronaria, assembly GCA_025667525.1. Lineage (NCBI taxonomy): Eukaryota > Viridiplantae > Streptophyta > Magnoliopsida > Asterales > Asteraceae > Glebionis > Glebionis coronaria. The sequence continues at coordinate 602,643 of JANFOE010001222.1, forward strand.
ACCGCTCAAACCACACCTACGGTTGAACCAATACCAATAGTGGAACCCGAGATTACAAGGCCGATGCCTATGCCCCAACCTACACCACCCTTACCTTACATCAAGACGAAACAAGGAAAGGGCACAAGAACGTAACAATTATTAATTTGAACTTTTTATTAAAATGTTTCATGACTTGCATTTTAACATAAGTTTTGCCGACGCTTTGGTCATGATGCCTCGATTTGCCGCAAACTTCAAAAGTATGTTGAATAACAAAGAGAAATTGAAAAAGTCGTCTAGTTGTTCATCGGTTTTTCTTAGCCGCATACCTCAAAAAGTCGGTGATCCCGGTAAATTTTTAATTCCGTATGCTATCCAAGATATGTAAGAATGCTACGCCTTAGCCGATCTTGGAGCTAGTATAAATTTGATGCCTCTTGAGATTTTTAAGTCGCTCAATCTTTCTAACCTTACTCCTTCAAGAATGTGAATCGAGATGTCCGATCATTCTATGATTCTAGCTTGTGAGGTAGCCGAATACGTCTTTGTGAAAATTGGAAAGTAGCCGAATACGTCTTTGTGAAAGTTGGAAAGTTTTACTATCCCGTGGACTTTATCGTTTTAGACATTCCCATTGATCCTAAAGTTCCTCTAGTTTTAGGTCGAACATTTTTGGATACATCGAGAGCACTTATTAACTTTCATGCTAGGAAAATCACTCTACGTTTCAATGAGGAGGAACTCGTCATAAATGCAATTCAGAACTCTATGCTTTCTCATGTTTATTCCATCACGTCTTTGAACCATGTTGATTCAATAAAAAACATTTGCAAAGAATTTCCAAAAATAGTTTTAGGAGTTGTTGATAAAAACTATTTTCCATCCCCTCCGCCGGTGGAGGTTAAGAGTGTTGAACCTATGTCTTCAATCATGGAAGATTTTTGATATGAGCAAAATCTCATATCAATTAATTAACAAATCACCCTAAAACACATGGAAAATACCTAACTTTTGTGCTATAAAACGGAATTATGTGGTATTTTTTGTGTTTGTGTTCAAATAGGTAACATGGATACATTTTCAAGCAAACAAGAAGAAATCAAGCTTATTTGTGATAAAAAGACAAAGAAGGATCAAAGATGACAAGACTTTGAAGATGAAGGACCTATCTTGACAACATTCCAAAGTTGAGGGACTGAAAGTGCAATTTGGTCAAAGTCAAGATCCAAGTCAAACATGGTCAACTCTAAAGTCAACCAAGTCAAAGGGTCAAACTAGACAAGTATGCAAGTGGAAGGACCAAAAATGTCATTGGAATGAAGAATTAAGCTCATTTAGGTATTCTGCCAAAGTCTAGGGACTGATTTTGCCAAAAATACACCAAGATTAGACATGATCCGTGTGTTTATGCTGTTAACCAATCAAAATGCAAGAAAAAGTGAATATGGATTGCCAGCTAGCTAGCCACATCACCAGTTCATTTAATGAACCGAATCACCACAGTGTTCCCCACTATCTAACTTTCTAACCAATAAGAAGTCGACACTCAATAATTACATTTATCCATTGTGGATAGTAATCAGTGTGACACTTTTTCAACCAACCAAATCATGCCACGTGGCGTCTTCTTCTCCAAACGAACCCAGAACCTGAATCCGTCTACAATGAGTTTCATGAAAAATGGTCTACATGAAAAAGGCTCATTTTCAAGAGAGGAACACAATGGAAGCACTCAATTAAGCTGTAACTCAAAGGATCAAAATCCACCAATTTGTGATGAACACAAGAATCTACAATTAAGCAAATCATGACACCTGGCAGCCTGCTATTGGATGGAACATGTCATCGACCCCAACTCACTCTCATTTCTCCTCTATAAATAGGACCTATACCTCTCATTTGTTGTATGTAGAAAAGTGTGAAAATCACACACACTTTTATTTTCTTCCCTCATTTCTGTTAGTTTTCAGTTAGTATAACGAACTCAAGAGCTTGACAACCTCTTGAGTTAGTTATTAGTTAGTTGTAACTACTTTACCTACCCTTGTAACAAACTTTCACTTTAATTCAATAAAATCACTCAACATTCAATCTTCTTACTATTCACTGAATTCCTATTGATACTGTTGCTTTTATAAGTTTTTAATGATCACACTTGATCATTAGAAGCTTTGTGAAGAATTGTAGCTGTCTTTGATCATTCTAGTTGCTGTTTTGAAGTTTGTAGCAGATTTGAGTAGAAAGTGATCAGAATGTTGATGGTAGATGATTGATTGGTTAAGGATAGTGCTAAGGTGGTGGTTTAGCACTGTTTAGGAGGCTCAGCGCCTACCTACTCCATCAATAGAGGCCTAATGCTAAAAGGTTTTAAAGTTCTGAGTTTTGATTCCACTAAAATGTTCAATGCATGCTAAATTCTAGTATAGATACTAATTGCTGCTCTGATCAAGTGTGTTGGTTTGATTTGGTGTGATTCTGTTGTTTAGATAGCTTGTTGATAATTTGATAGCCTCTAGCTTGTTTTTACTAGTATTTTGTCTTCTATTCATCAGTCATATGCTTGTTATTGCATTTAGAGTTTTAGTGTTCTATCAAGTCTGTTTCTAGCTCATTTACTCTTAATTTTGCTCATTAAACTTGTTTGGATATCATTCATAGATTGCTTCATTCATTTGCTAAAAATCTCTTTGTTAAAGTTCAAATCAGTTTATAAAAGTAGTGTTTGGATCTATTAAGATTTTGTGATTCAAGTGTGTTAAACTTAATGATTGTTGTCTATTTCTCATTCCATAGTCATTTGAAACAAGTTTGTAAAGTTTTGTGGTTAACATTTGGGTCAAACAGGCAATTGGTTACTAAAACGTTTGGGTCAAGTTTTGGTTAAATGTTCATCAGAAAAGTAGTTGATTTTAATCTCTTGCCATTGATTCGTTTCTTAAACAAAATCAGTCAAACCAGTTTCTAGTTGTTCATTAACATCTGAAGTTTAAGTCTTGATAAGGAAATTCTACAGTTTTCACAAATCAGCTTGGAATTAGCTTTTGAATAAGCACTCAAGCATTTGCAAGTTTATATGATAAAGTAGCCAACTGTTTTCTTAGATAAGCAAATCCACTTCATAAATCCTTTAATTTTCTTTCACACTCTTACTTAGAAACATGTCCTAAGTAGATTTTGAGCTTTTTAGAATTTTCAACTTTTGGTCAACAAAAGTCAAATAAGCTAGGATTCAGCTTAATTTCATTTTCCTGCTTATCTACTTGATCATTTTTCAAAAGAAAAGACATTCCATGCTCACAATAAGCTGTTTAACAAGTTTTGACTTTAAAACTTGAATGTGCATGTCTGGATTTTATGGTAGCTTATTCATGGCTTATTGGATTTTGCTTATTTGAGTTCTAGTGAGTTTTAAGCCTTTTCCTTAGACAAGTCTAAGTGATTTTTGATTTTAAGTTGTTTGAAACTTGTTTGAGAAAATTTGTTCCAATATTGAGCTGAAACGAGCTTGTTTCTTCGTTGTGCCCGTTTTGGTTAAAACTTCCATTTAATTGCATTTAGGTCCTTATCATTTGCAACAATTTTCATTAAGTGCTAAACTTACTAGTTTTTAGGGTTTGCAACTTTTCAGTCCAAATCTTTTGAAAAGTTGTCAATTTCAGTTAGTTAGTTTTAAAGTTTGTTAATTTAGTTAGAAAGTTGTTAGATTTTACAAATTTGGTCCTTTTACTTTCTAAAATTTACATTTCAAGCTTAGAAGTTTCATTTACTTACATTTTTGGCACATTACTTTCACATTTTTGCTATTTTGTCTTTTCGTGAATAATAATTGGTAATTGCTAAATGTTTTACGGATACGTAGTTTAATATTTTTCACCATTTTTACGTGCATGATTAAATAGACATAGAAAATCCAAAAAAACCCTATCAACCAAAAACGATAATAAACTTGATATTGTTAGGAATTTCAATTGGTTAAGAATCGAGAGAAACGAACTTCAATATACTCAATTTCAAATGGCGCTGCTGTCGGTTCTTTGACTTTACGAGAGACTATCGATTGACGGTTTTCATTGGCTTTTGGGATCCGTTCACCTCGTGAACGTTATTTTGACGTATCATAAATCAAAAACAAAAAAATAAAAAATATAAAAATATAAAAGCTTAAAAATAACAAAAACAATTCTTTTCCTAAAGAATTGACCAAAAAAATAAAAAAATCTAAAGGCAATCTTTTTCCTAAGAGATTGCAACCAAAAATATATATTATTGGATTTCCTCGGTTTTTATGTACATATAGTATTTTCTTTAAAAAACCCCAATAAATACAAAAATATTTTCTCTATATTATTATATGTGAATACGTATACGTATAAGAACAACCAATACACATATCTTCCATAAGTACTGCCGAGGCAATACACCGTGTTAGGGGGCGTTCCGGTCCTTGACACGTGTATCGATCAAATTCAATAAAGCAAGAATAAGTAAATACTTCCAATAGGCAATAATTCGAAGAATACAAACTACAAAGTGAATAGAAAGGCGATGTGCTATAAAATGTCATCTAAGGGTCAATAGGTACTTAAGTGCTTCAAGCCACCTAACCCCCCGTTCACTAGTGCGTGTTCTAAGAAGGAAGGCTTGATTGGGTGTCTTGCACCCAAGTAGTACATACGTATATTATACTTTCTTGTGGATATTTCATATTGAATCTCGAAGAGGATAATCCCTTCTTCTTCAAAGTCGAACGAGAGATTCTCTCTCATTCCTCGTATTGAGTTGCATGCTCACTCGTGCGCGTGCACAAATATCGATTGGTGTACAACCCCTTCCACCGAAAAGGAAGAAAAAGAGAAAGAGTAGGAACACTACCGTTCATCAAGCCGATCCCGAGAATCGTGCTTTGATCCACACACAACAAGAAGCCATGGACGGAGTTGACACTCGACCTTTGATGGAGCACTTGCAATCCAATGTGCAAGGATATGCCGATGCTATTAAGATACCCGATATTCCCGAAAACACATTTGAGCTAAAAACATCCATGATTAACTTGGTTTCAAACACACCATTTTTTGGGAACAAGAATGATAATCCACATGATCACCTTAAGAAGTTTCTTGCTCTTTGCAACACCATTAAGTACAATGGAGTTCCACATGATGCCATTAAGTTGATATTGGTACAATTTTCACTAGAGGGTACGGCTAAGCATTGGTTAGATACACAACCACCCGAGAGCATTACCACATGGGATGGTTTCACTAAGAAGTTTTTGAATAAGTTCTTTCCCCCATCTAAGACCACGGCTTTGAGGAACTTATTTATAGGCTTTCAACAAAAACCTAGTCCAACGATTAGTGATTCTTGGGAGGAGTATAAGGAGTTATTGAGGAGATGACCTAACTATGGATTCGATGAGGTTCACCAAATCAATACTTTCTATGATGGATTGAGACCACACCACCAAGATTCACTTAATGCTTCCGCGGGTGGAAATATTCTTGCTAAATCCATTCAAGAAGCTTGGGATATTATTGAGACCAAAGCAATGGTGCAAACTAACACTCAATTTGAAGAAAGAGTTCATGTTATCCAAAATTATTCTTAAACACCTTGTGATAACCAATTCCTCAAGAGTCACTAAGACATACTTCAAAGAATAGATAGGGATCATGAGATTCATCTTAAGGCAAGTCAAGATTTGATCCAAGCCATTAAGGGCATTTCCTTGAACAAATCCACCAATTATGTGCATGATATTACCCTTTCATTTGATACTTGTGGAGGTCCTCATTCCTACCAACAATGTGATAAGGTGCAAGGATATCAAGGGGAGTGTTATGCTTACCAAGAAGAACATCAGGAACATTTCAAGCCCAACATTAATCCAAACAACCTTTCTTACAAGTCTCAAAATTACCTTACTCCACCGAGATTCCCACCCCACCCATCCACCATTACTCAACCCAATCCACCTCAATTGTTACAAAGAAACCAAGGACCAAGACCACAATACCAACAGAAACTACAAGGCACCTAACAACTTTCAAAATCAAGGAAATAACTTTTATCCACCAAATCAAGGATTTGATCCACCACCCCCACCCTTCCCAAATCAAGGATACCCTTAAGTTCAAAATCAAGGATATGGGATACATGATACTCATGAGTATGTTGAAAGGAGAATTCGTGAAAGTGAAAAAGAATGAATGAGCAAATGAAACTTACAATGGAGGAGCAAACTAAGAGGCTTTTAATAGCATTTAATCAAAGACAACAAGGGGCTTTACCATCTAACACACAAACAAACCCGAGGGAAAATGTCAATGCTATTACAACAAGAAGTGGAAAAACAACCAATGACTTGTCCCTATGGTACTTTTGCTTACAATAGAATGCCTTTTGGCTTGTGTAATGCACCGGGGACATTTCAAAGGTGTATGATGATAATTTTCCATTATATGATTGAGCAAACTATGGAGGTTTTCATGGATGATTTCTCGGTTTTTGGAGATTCATTCACCTCTTGTCTCTCCAATTTAGAACGTATGCTAAAGAGGTGTGAGGAAACACGTCTTGTTCTTAATTGGGAGAAGTGTCATTTCATGGTTAAAGAGGGGATTGTCTTGGAACATAAGATATCCAACAAAGGATTAGAAGTGGATCGTGCTAAGATTGATGTGATTGCTAAGCTTCCCCCACCCACTACGGTTAAAGGTGTTAGGAGTTTTTTGGGTCATGCGGGGTTTTATAGACGTTTCATATAAGATTTTTCTAAGATAGCAAGACCGATGACCCACCTCTTGCGAAAAGAGGCTCCTTTCATTTTCAACCAAGAGTGTTTGGATTCTTTTGAGATACTTAAGGAGAAATTGACTAAGGCTCCCGTTTTGGTTTCTCCAAACTGGGAATTGCCTTTTGAGCTTATGTGTGACGCTAGTGATTATGCGGTGGGGGCCGTGTTAGGACAACGAGTGAATAAGCATTTTCAACCTATACACTATGCTAGTAAAACCATGAAGGATGTACAACTTCATTACACTACCACGGAGAAAGAGTTGCTTGCTATAGTCTATGCTTTTGAGAAATTTAGACCCTATCTTGTGCTATCCAAAACCATAGTGTATACGGACCATTCCGCTCTCAAGTATCTCATGATAAAGCAAGATGCTAAGCCTAGGATTTTGAGATGGGTTTTATTTCTCCAAGAGTTTAAGATAGAGATTCGTGATAAAAAGGAGCCGAGAATTTAGCGGCGGATCACTTGAGTAGACTTGAGCATCCTTTTCAAGGAGATTTGCCTCATAAGGAAATCAATGAATCCTTTCCATTAGAGGAGCTCATGTATATCTCTTCTCAAGAGGATTCCACCCCTTGGTTTGCGGATATTGCAAACTCTCTTGTGGGGGATGTGCTAATAGAGGGTCTCACTTCCCAACAAACGAAGAAATTTCTTAGGGAAGTGAAGTATTACTTTTGGGATGAGGGTTTTGGGATGATCCTTACTTCTTTAGGCAATGTGCGGACCAAATCATTAGACGGTGTGTAGATGGGCCCGAGGCATTTAAGATTCTAGAAGCTTGTCATAAGGGACCTACGGGTGGACATTTTGGGCCCAACCGCCAAGAAAGTCTTTGATTCGGGTTACTATTGGCCTTCCATATATAAAGATGCCCAAGAGATGGTGAAATTTCGTGATGTATGCCAAAGACAAGGAAAAATTACTCAACGTGATGAGATGCCACAAAACTTCATTCAAGAGTGTGAGATTTTTGATGTATGGGTAATAGATTTCATGGGACCTTTTCCATCTTCCAAGGGAAATAAGTATATACTCGTAGCGGTGGATTATGTGTCAAAATGGGTTGAGGCCAAAGCCTTACCTACTAATGATGCTCGAGTTGTTGTGAAATTTTTGAAGCAATTGTTTGCTAGGTTTGGTGTACCTCGGGCCATCATAAGTGATCGTGGAACTCACTTTTGTAAAGATCAATTCACGAGAGTTATGAAGAAGTATGTAGTTAATCATAGACTTTGTACCGTGTATCACCCTCAAACTAATGGTCAAACCGAGGTCACAAATCATGGTTTGAAGAGAATTTTGGAAAGAACGGTAGGAGAGCATCGAGCTTCTTGGTCGGATAATCTTGATGATGCTTTGTGGGCTTTTAGGACGGCTTTTAAAACACCAATTGGTTGTACTCCATATAGGCTTTTCTATAGAAAAGCATGCCACCTCCCATTCGAGTTAGAACATAAGGCTACTTGGGCTCTCAAGTGGGCTAATTTTGATTTAAATCAAGCCGGCTCACATAGAAAGGATCAACTTAATGAAATAGATGAATTGAGAGCAAATGCTTATGAGAACTCATTGATTTATAAGGAGAAGACTAAGAAATTGCAAGATGCTAAAATCAAGAACCGTGAGTTCAAAGTGGGAGAGCTGGTTCTCCTCTTTAACTCAAGGTTGAAACTCTTTGCGGGCAAGCTTAAGTCGAGATGGTCCGGTCCATTCACTATTGCTTAAGTATTTCCATATGGAACTATTGAGTTGTCACAACCCGATGGTCCAAATTTCAAAGTGAATGGTCACCGTGTTAAGCACTATTTTGGGGAGGACATTTCTGTGGAAATGGTCCAAGAGATCCCCATTTTCCCCATGAATTAATTCATTGTGGGAAGAGTCGAGCTAGAGACTCCTTAAATCAAGCTTGAATAACTAGGTTTAGAAGTTTTTAGACTTAGAGTGTTATAGGTTAGAAATAAAGATGGAGAGTTGATGAGAAGTGTAGGGGAGACCTTATTTTGTCTACATGTTGTTTATAGGGTTGCTCACTCATCACGTGCTTTGGAGCTTATGGAGAAGGACCTTGTATCCGGTTCACTTTGTTACTATTGTGATTTTTCATAAGACACATTGTGCTTTAAAAATGAATTCACTATAGTTGATTTTTCCTTAACTTAGGTTAAGCAAAGTCTATTCATTGTCATAAGTGTAGGGGAAGTTTTATACTTCCATGCTCTTAAACATTGAGGACAATGTTTAGCTTAAGTGTAGGGAGGTCTTCTATCGAAGTGACCTTACCTAGACCTTGTCATTGACCTTCATGATAACTTGGAAATTAATTTTTCAAACATTTTTCAAAATATTGATCTACTTTGGCCACCAAAATATGCATTCATAATTTTTGCATAAATCATTTTTCATTTGCATAACAGATTTGCATTGTATGTAATTCTTCTTTTGTTCTTTATGAAAAACTGAAAAAGGAAAAAATATAATAAAGAACATGGTTTAACAAATTTAGATATCTTTGACATATTAGGCCCGCCATGGATATTTTGACTCAACCCGAGTTTTCTTATCTAAGCTTACTCTATCTAGTATCCTTAACCATGTAGTCCTTCATTGGTCTATTAGGCTAAGCATCCACCAATCTCATTATTTGAGATTTTAAATTTGTGAAGAATGGGAGATGATAGAGTTGAAGCAAATATAAAAGGGCTAGATAAACTTCATGATAATTACTTGTGGATAAACCCTTCTCTTCTTTACCTCTATTTTCTTCGCATGTATATATGTTAATAAATAATCAAGAACGGTTTTAATCGGTTTGTAATCTCTTATGCATTTTTGTCTAATCATTCATGGTTGGTATAAGTACGTCTTAAGATTCTAAGTTAGAACGTTTTATGTGTACTAGACTTATGTCATGTTTAATATTTAGCGGGTGTTTTTCCTTTTATTCTTTTCAACTTTCTTTGTGAGGAATACAGAAAAATAAGAGCGACTTACAAAAAAATGAGTGGCTAGAAAAAAAAAGAGAAAAAGAAAAAAAAGAAAAGAAAAAAAAATAATTATACAAGACTCCTAAGAGGCAGTGAAGTGTTAATTATAGTAACTATTAGATTCCAATATTACCTTGACGGGTTGCAGGGATTTAATAGTTGCTCCAATCCAATATTACCTTGACGGGCTGCGGGATTGAAGATCCAAAGTCTCAAAAAGGCGGAGGATGTAAATTATTGCGTGAGTTTTATTTTTCTTTCCTTAGCGATTGTGTAGCTACTTATTAATGCATGCCATGAGGATTTTACACATAAGGCGAATGACTTATTACTCTTGAAACGGACTTATATTAATTGTGAGCGGTTTTTCAAGTAATGGATGAGAGGATTACTTAGGGTTTAAACCGTGCTTCTTTATTTTTGGATTTTACATTTATTATATTTCACGCCTCAAATAATGACAAATTTGCCTTCAAGCAATTTGCTCAAATAATAACCGGTTCCACATTTAATCGTCATGAATAAGTTGATGCACTTTTTACTTGTGAATGCAATGATCCCATTTTTAAGCTTGGTATGGGGAAAGTGAAACTTGAGGGTGATAAGTATCCATGGTACCAAAGCCCTAATTTAAGTCATTGAGTTCTTTATGAGTTATTTCCATCAAAGCTATTTCAAGAAAATCCAAAAAGATATAAATAGAATGGTTTCTTTTGCATTGCATTGTACAAAATCAAAATCATGCATCATATAGAGTAGCATAGTGTAATAGCATTCCACATTGGCCAAGGTGGGTTAATTATGAGGAAAATGTAAAATTGTGCTTTAAAATATAGCATTGCATGAGGTCATGGCAATGTTCAAGTGTAGGGGATTTTATATGAGCAAAATCTCATATCAATTAATTAACAAATCACCCTAAAACACATGGAAAATACCTAACTTTTGTGCTATAAAACGAAATTATGTGGTATGTTTTGTGTTTGTGTTCAAATAGGTAACATGGATACATTTTCAAGCAAACAAGAAGAAACAAAGCTTATTTGTGATAAAAAGACAAAGAAGGATCAAAGATGACAAGACTTTAAAGATGAAGGACCTATCTTGACAACATTCCAAAGTTGAGGGACTGAAAGTGCAATTTGGTCAAAGTCAAGATCCAAGTCAAACATGGTCAACTCTAAAGTCAACCAAGTCAAAGGGTCAAACTAGACAAGTATGCAAGTGGAAGGACAAAAAATGTCATTAGAATGAAGAATTAAGCTCATTTGGATATTCTTTTTTTTCTTAACGGTTAATTTATTAAGAAAAGACCACAAAGGCAGAAGTACAAAAAAAGCTCCAAGCTTAACAAAAATTAGATAGGGACACACCCCCTACTAACAAGCTTGAGCAACAAAAACATTGGCATGGACAAACATTCCATGCTCAATCTCATGAACAACCAATACAAATACTATCAGTAAAGGCCATGGACAAACCCATGCTCAATACTTAAAACAAGCAACTAGATAAAAAACTAACTACCTAGCTGCTACCCAAATCTATACTACTAGATCTCAAAACCAAGTCCAAAAAAACTAAGCAACTTATGCATAGAACATAAATGCTTCCCATACCAACACAAAATGAACCCAATAGATGAGGTTCACCTTCTGCAAATCCATGGCACATCAAACAAAACTAGTCCAAAAGCTGAGATAAGGACCCACTTCAGAATACATGATTACTATGATTCAACCCCAAAAGGGAAGCATCAAGAGCAACCAATCCATCCCCCATGGGCAACCTTACCTCAAACTAATGACAAAGTAAAGCAGGCATCAGATAACCTACTCCAAACGCCATCAGAAACAAACTACAGGAAAACAGGAGAGGTGCCAGTGTAGCACAACTTGTTCATTGCCTCCTTAAAACCCCCATCTATGTAAAACCCAGTGGGAAACCATAGAGGGGGGAAAGAGTACAACTAAACAAGTCTCCTCTCTCATGATGCATAAACCTGTATATCTATCTTCACGACATTAATCAGATATAAGATTTATAAGGATGGACAATGCATCACAAACAAGGTTTGGCAACTAAAAAATTGTACAACGGGTAAAAACAAGGGAGAGAAGTGCAAGCACACCCTCACAAGAATTACCAAGTTGTCCACTAATAGCACATCAAACCTGACCCGATAACAACCAGAAATCTGTCCACCCAGATCCTCAACACAAGAGAATAAGAGATATTGTGCATATACCTGATAACAGCAACATAAAGCCGAAGAGACATAATATCTTGAATGAAACCCATAGCAGCACACAAACATAGATACAACAACAGCAGTCTTGAATCCTTATAGAAAGCAAAGCAAGACCTGCAATCATACATAAACAACAACCTCCCAAAAATCCTGCTTTGGTTATAAATTAGACATAAGTGAACCCAAATCCTGTTGCAGTCCCAGAGACCAGTCCCACCAAAGGACCTCTCAAACCATAAATCCAGATAAAAAAGGCTACACATTAAGATAACATATGGTTATTAATCTCGAAACTAACTCTCTCACAAGAGTCAATTCTCCTGACAAACTTCACATTCCACACCAAAGCAGCATCAGAAACCTCACTAGAATGCTTAACCGTAAGACTAAGCAGCTTCATTCTAACAGTGCTAATAACCATCTTGACTAAACATTCCACATCCCTATTTGCCATTCCCATTCTCCTATTATTCCTTTCCTGCCAAAGAAAGTAAATGCACGCACCAAAAACCAACCTTTGTATCACACTCCAAATACTATTCCTAGCAGGACAATTAACAAGGCCAGAGATAACATTAGGCCAAATGTTACTCAAATGGTCCAACCTTGCCATAGGCTTTAACCTTTCCCATAGCCGCTTCGAAAAGTTACACGAAAAGAACAAATGACTATGAGATTCATTATTATCCCCACATAAAAAACATGAGGTGACACTAACGTTAAACCATTTGGCCAGCCTATTAGTAGTTTTGAGTCTCTCCTTGACAGCTAACCAAACAATAAACGCATGTCTAGGAATACATTGGGTGAACCATATATGTTTGTGCCATATAACTTCAGGGCAATCAGTCTTAAGCTCTCTCCAAACCTCAGTAGCACTAAACTTCCTTTCAATCCCTTTCTTATCCCACCAAACAGCAAGGTCTTTACAACCTACTCTAAGATCAGGCACCGGGACCTCAAGAATATCATCAAACTCCCCAATCCAATCAATAGGCCAAGCCCAAGTTCCATCAACAATAAGATCGCTCACACTATTATTTAAAGAAAAACCTGCCTGTTTAATAATAGCATGGCAAATGAATTTACTAATAGGACCCCTAGGATGCCACTTATCAGCCCATACATTACAAGAATTACCATCTCCTAACTTAACAAATACAAAATTCTTAATCATGTCCCTTAAGGATAAAATGTGTTTCCAACACCAAGACATACCTCTCGTAGGTTTTATATCCCAAATATTTTGACCTTTTAACTTATGGATCTTCACCCATTTAACCCAGATAGTGTCTTTGTCACAAATGACATGCCAAAGATGTTTTACCATAAGCGCAATGTTCCAAATATGCATCGACTTAAGTCCTAAACCCCCTTGATTATTAGGCCTACAAACATCATCCCATTTAACACTAACAAGAGCACCAGTCTTCCTGTTATTTCCCCATAAAAAATTGCTTAACAAAATATCTATATCATCACACACCGCAATAGGGAGAATAAACAGCGAACCCCAATACACTTGCATCGAAGATAAAACAGAAGTAATAAGTTGAAGTCTACCAGCAAAAGAGAGACATTTATTTTTCCAAGAACTCAACTTATTTTGAACAACCTCTAAAAGGTAACTGCAATCCCTCTTAGTAATCCTTTTGGATACAAGGGGAACACCTAAATATCTAATAGGCAACTTACCCTCATTAAATGGCATAACCATTAAAATGTCATTCTTCACATCCATAGGGACATTACAGAAAAAACACGTTGCTCTTGCTCATACTAGGATATAAACCAGAGGAAAGAGTAAATTCATCTAGACCTCTCTATGGAAGCAGAAACCATATCACCATGGCACAACATAAGCAAATCATCGGCAAAGCACAGACTATTAATCTTTAATTTTTGACATCCCGAATGATATTTAAATCTCTTGTCTACTCTAATTTGCCTCTTAACCATAAGATTTAAAACTTCCATCACCAAAGTAAAAAGATAAGGTGATATTGGATCACCCTGCCTTAATCCTCTTTTAGCTTTAAAATATCCATGGGTCTCACCATTAATACACACCGAAAAGTAAGCAGTTTCAAGACAAGTCATAATCCAATGGATCATAACAGGATGAAACCCAAATTCCTTAAGGCAGGTTCTCAAAAAGATCCAATTAACCATGTCATAAGCTTTTTGGATATCTATCTTAAACGCACAATTCCTAATTCCACATTCCCAATTATAGCTTTTCATAAATTCCTGAGCAAGAAATATGTTATCACTAATAAGCCTACCCTGAATAAAAGCACTTTGATTGATGTCAACTAAATCATTAAGCACCGGTTTAATCCTATTAGTAATAACCTTGCTCATAATCTTATAAAAAACATTGCAACAGGAAATGGGCCTATAGTCAGTAACCTTAGCAGGAATAGAAATTTTCGGGATAAGAGCTATAAGAGTAGCATTAACCTGACCAAGCATCTTTCCACTAACACAAAACTCCCTCACAGCCGAGCAAACATCATGCTTCACCACCTCCCATGCAGCTTTAAAAAACTTTGAAGTGTAACCGTCAGGTCCAGAAGCCTTATTGTCTTCAATACTGTAAAGAGCAACTTTAATTTCCGCCTCAAAAATAGGTTTGATCATGTTCACAGCCTTATTCATACTCAGTTTTCTAACAAACAAGCTTCCCGGGTCTTCAATAGCATAAACCTCATCACAAGTACCAAAAAATTTACTAAAATGTTCCACAAACTTCACAGCAACTTCATCTCCATAACAAGCTTTACCATCGCTATCATAAACCACCTGGATTCTGTTTCTACTCACCCTACCCCTAATCACATTATGAAAATATTTTCTATTAGTATCACCATCCTTGAGCCACTCCACTTTAGTCTTCTGCATCAGCACCTTTTCCTCATCCATCATCGCTTGCTTGTATGCACAAGCAAAAATACTCTCCTTCTCTCTAAGCTCACTATTGGATGGATCCTTTTCAAGACAAACCTGAACATTCTCCAATTCCTTTTTTAAGACCTAAACCTTCTCAAAAACATCCCCATTATCTTTGTTAAGCTTCCTCATGTACTTCTTCATAGCTTTGAGTCTTTTAACTAACCTAAACATAGCATAACCTTTAACATCTAAACCCCATTTCTCAGTAACAGTCTCTATGAACTCCTTCTTATCCGTAATATAATTCATGAATCTAAAAGATTTCTGCCTGAACACACTTACCTCAGGTAAACATAGAACAGCAGGGCAGTGATCAGATGATAAAAACGGCATAAAGTTAGCAAAACTAGACGGGTAATGGTCAACAAAAACGAATTTCCCATTACCCTATCCAATTTTTTAAAAATGCCAAGTTCTGGGTTCCTCATTCTCTGAATCCATGTATAAAACATCCCACGACTCGTAATATCTTCCATACCCAAACTCTCCATACACTCCACAAAATCTCTTCTCTCTTCAAACCTGATATAGTTCCCACTTGAATTCTGATTAGTCCTAAGAATAACATTGAAATCTCCCATTAGCACCCATGGACAGTTCCCAACCACCAAAGAATGCTCAACAAGATTGTTCCAAAGTCTAATCCTAGGAGTTAAATAATTATCACCATATACCATCGACACAAATATCTTTCTATTATCCTTCAGGAAAGTAACCAAGAAATGCATAGCTTGATCAAACTGAGAAATTAATTGAGCATCAATCATATTAGTATTCCAACCAACAGCTATCTTGCAACCTTTAGGGCTCTCAGTAGAGTTAGAACACCACGACCAGCTACCAAACACATTCTCACAGACTTTATTAACCATCTTCTTACGCAATTGAGTTTCTATAATACCTAAAAATACAATACCATTATCCCTAACAAAATTCCTAACTTCACTTTGTCTAAGGGTATTTCTTAAACCCTTGACATTCCAAGCAGCTAACTTAATACTCATGATTAACAGCTGGGAGGGGTGCAAACATACCCTGCATCTGGCTAATCTCAGAATCCATAACATTCGTCACAATATTACTTGCCATAAATTGAGCATTCCTACTTGTATCAGCAACAACATCTTCATCCATACTCCCATCATTATTGCTAATAGCTTCTAAAGCACGATTGAAAGCAGATTCACCAATTGATGATTTATAAAACTCAATTTTCTCTTTCGGCCAGCTATTAAGTTCAGTAATGGTAAAAACTTGTCCAGTCTTAAATAATAGCTCAACTTCGGCAAACTTTTTCCTCAACTCAAGCACCCCAATTCTATCTAACTCATCATTGTACACATCTTCATACACATCCTGAAGAGCTTCATCTTCAGATAATCCCTTTTCGATCATAACAGCTCTATATTTTTGGTCAGCAATATTCTTGCATTCAATTGCTATCATTTTGTTACTATGAATAATCTGTTTGTTAATAACATCTATCTTAGACTTCAACTCCTTAACTGACGACTTCTTCACCACATCTTGCATTCTTTGATAAAGTATTCCTTTAACGAATCATCCCAACAATTCTTCTCAGCAACAGAAATCAATACTCCCATTTCACAACACATATCTATCTTCCTCTTCATATTCTCCCATTCAAGAGCATTATTCACTTCATCCTCATTCCCTAATGTAGCAAACCTGTTTACAACACCACTCGAAACTTTTGGATATTCTACCAAAGTCTAGGGGACTGATTTGGCCAAAAATACACCAAGATTAGACATGATCCGTGTGTTTATGCTGTTAACCAATCAAAATGCAAGAAAAAGTGAATATGGATTGCCAGCTGGCTAGCCACATCACCAGTTCATTTAATGAACCGAATCACCAGAGTGTTCCCCACTATCTAACTTTCTAACCAATAAGAAGTCGACACTCAATAATTACATTTATCCATTGTGGATAGTAATCCGTGTGACACTTTTTCAACCAACCAAATCATGCCACGTGGCTTCTTCTTCTCCAAACGAACCCAGAACCTGAATCCGTCTACAATGAGTTTCATGAAAAATGGTCTACATGAAAAATGCTCGTTTTCAAGAGAGGAACACAATGGAAGCACTCACGTAAGCTGTAACTCAAAGGATCAAAATATCCCAATTCATGATGAACACAAGAATATGCAATTAAGCAAATCATGACACCTGGCAGCATGCTATTGGATGGAACATATCATCGAACCCAACTCACTCTCATTTCTCCTCTATAAATAGGACCTGTACCTCTCATTTGTTGTATGTAGAAAAGTGTGAAATTCACACACACTTTTTCTTCCCTCAATTCTGTTAGTTTTCAGTTAGTATAACAAACTCAAGAGCTTGACAACCTCTTGAGTTAGTTATTAGTTAGTTGTAACTACTTTACCTACCCTTGTAGCAAACTTTCACTTCAATTCAATAAAATCACTCATTTACATTCAATCTTCTTACTATTAACTGAATTCCCATTGATACTGTTGCTGTTATAATTTTTTAATGATCACACTTGGTCATTAGAAGCTTTGTGAAGAATTGTAGCTGTCTTTGATCATTCCAGTTGCTATTTTGAAGTTTGTAGCAGATTTGAGTAGAAAGTGATCAGAATGTTAATGGTAGATGATTGATTGGTTAAGGATAGTGCTAAGGTGGTGGTTTAGCAGTGTTTAGGAGGCTCAGCGCCTACCTACTTCATCAATGAAGGCCTAATGCTAAAAGGTTTTAAAGTTATGAGTTTTGAGTCCACTAAAATGTTCAATGCATGCTAAATTCTAGTATAGATACTAATTGCTGCTCTAATCAAGTGTGTTGGTTTGATTTGGTGTGATTCTATTGTTTAGATAGCTTGTTGATAATTTGATAGTCTCTAGCTTGTTTTTATAGTATTCTGTCTTCTATTCATCAGTCATATGCTTGTTATTGCATTTAGAGTTTTAGTGTGCTATCAAGTCTGTTTCTAGCTCATTTACTCTTCATTTTGCTCATTAAACTTGTTTGGATATCATTCATAGATTGCTTCATTCATTTGCTAAAAATCTCTTTGTTAAAGTTCAAATCAGTTTATAAAAGTAGTGTTTGGATCTGTTAAGATTTTGTGATTCAAGTGTGTTAAACTTGATGATTGTTGTTCATTTCTCATTCCATAGTCATTTGAAACAAGTTTGTAAAGTTTTGTGGTCAACATTTGGGTCAAACAGGCAATTGGTTACTAAAAAGTTTGGGTCAAGTTTTGGTTAAATGTTCATCAGAAAAGTAGCTGATTTCAATCTCTTGCCATTGATTCATTTCTTAACCAAAATCAGTCAAACCAGTTTCTAGTTGTTCAGTAACATCTGAAGTTTAAGTCTTGATAAGGAAATTCTACAGTTTTCACAAATCAACTTGGAATTAGCTTTTGAATAAGCACTCAAGCATTTGCAAGTTTCTATGATAAAGTAGCCAACTGTTTTCTTAGATAAGCAAATCCACTTCATAAATCCTTTAATTTTCTTTCACATTCTTACTTAGAAACATGTCCTAAGTAGATTTTGAGCTTTTTAGAATTTTCAACTTTTGGTCAACAAAAGTCAAATAAGCTAGGATTCAGCTTAATTTCATTTTCCTGCTTATCTACTTGATCATTTTTCAAAAGAAAAGACATTCCATACTCACAATAAGCTGTTTAACAAGTTTTGACTTTAAAACTTGAATGTGTATGTCTGGATTTTATGGTAGCTTATTCATGGCTTATTGGATTTTGCTTATTTGAGTTCTAGTGAGTTTTAAGCCTTTTCCTTAGACAAGTCTAAGTGATTTTTGATTTTAAACTGTTTGAAACTTGTTTGAGCAAATTTTTTCCAATATTGAGCTGAAACGAGCTTGTTTCTTCATTGTGCCCGTTTTTGGTTAAAACTTCCATTTAATTACATTTAGGTCCTTATCATTTGTAACAGTTTTCATTAAGTGCTAAACTTGCTAGTTTTTAGGGTTTGCAACTTTTTAGTCCAAATCTTTTGAAAAGTTGTCAATTTCAGTTAGTTAGTTTAAAAATTTGTTACATTTAGTTAGAGAGTTGTTAGATTTTACAAATTTGGTCCTTTTACTTTCTGAAATTTACATTTCAAGCTTAGAAGTTTCATTTACTTACATTTTTGGCACATTACTTTCACATTTTTGCTATTTTGTCTTTTAGTGAATAATAATTGGTAATTGCTAAATGTTTTACGGATACGTAGTTCAATATTTTTCACCATTTTTACGTGCATGATTAAATAGACATAGAAAATCCAAAAAAACCCTATCAACCAAAAACGATAATAAACTTGATATTGTTAGGACTTTCAATTGGTTAAGAATCGAGAGAAACGAACTTCAATATAGTCAATTTCAATTTTTCGGATGATGAATATGTTGACCCCGATGGGGCGGTGTTCTTTATTGATAAACGTTTTGAGAACTTACCACCACCAAAACGCAACTTAAATGTGAGAATTTTTAGTGTGCCTAACATCGTTTTAGAAACACCAAATATTTTTGACATAATAAAATCGGGTTTTCATAAGGAGTTTTAAAAAGATGAAAAAGGAAAAGATTTTGAATTAGATTTAAAAGATTTTTCTACAATTCTAACTCCGTCATCACCTCATGTTTTGAGTACTACAAGCTCGTCTACTCCTTTTAACGATGATTTGTGTGGTTTTAGTGTAGGGTAAGCCCCTTATGTTCCATTCCCTTTCTCCACTGAGGACGAGATATTCGATCCCATAATTGCTTGTAAAGGTAAATCTCGATCTTCCACCGATGCAATAAATGGAAAATACTTTCATTTGTTTGGTGTGAGTCTACCTCGAGTAGCTCATGATTTTAGTGCCTTACCCATTGTCCCATCTTTCTATTTCTTATCATCTATTTTCTTTGACCCCTTTGGGGTTGTTTTGGCTATGGTTGAAGTAGCGGTGTTTCGTCTTTCTTCTGAAAACGAAGACGCTAACTTTGACCCCGGTATATGTTTATCGGTTTTTAAATTACTCCAAGTACTTTTGGGCCTTGTTTATCATGTAAGCCCCACCAAAAATTTATCATACCATGATTATCCCTAAATGATCACATTTATGGGGATTCGAGTCGAGCTTTTGACTCGGTTATCAAAAACAATGTGCCTCGTGGGGGAATCCAATGCTTATCCATGTACATATTATCGCTTTCTAATTAGTTTAATGTGAGGGGATTTGTGCCCTTCCAACCTTTGTTCCGTGGTTGTTTGTGCATTGTGGTTTTTAGATGATCATTATCTTCACGATTGGAGCCTCTCGTGTTCGTTTTACGTGAGCACTCGATCGTTTGCTTTGAAGAATTTCTCAATATCCATATGAGATATCCTTATATGTTCTAACCTTAGGTTTTTAGCACACTTCATAAACGGCTATTAATTTAACGGTTACACCCTTTTCATGCTAGATTAGGCATTCGACTACGTCTCTAGTATGGGGGTATTCTACCCTTAGACTCGAAACATTGAGGACAATGTTTAACTTTAGTATGGCGGGTAAATAGATACTTGCCTTGCCAAACCTTCACGCTTTCCAAAGTTTATCTTTTTGTTTATCATTTTGTTGCAAAATAAGGCTAAAAATGGCCAAATTTTAAATTTTTTCTCATGTTTCATAAGTGTTTGAAGACACGAATGTAGATTTTCCCATGGCGAGAATAAGAGTAATTTTTGACTCGACCGTGCGTGTTGAGCACTTAGCTTCGATTCCTTAACTTATATTAGGCTAATCTCTTAAATGAGGACGAGAAATGATAGAGTTAATTATAAGTTACTATGCTAAACGTAGAGTACTCGTATTCTTTCAGAAACTCATGTGTCTCGTTGTTTGCTTATTCTCCCTTCGCTTGTATATATATTTTTCTTAATAAGTATTGTCTTAGCGGTTTAGTCTTAATTGTTGGTTTCTAGTCTTTTCTAGTAGCTTCCATGTAATTAAATTGGGAAGCCATTAAGGTATCACCAGCGTCACGGTTTTGAAGTATTGGCAACCCGAATAATCAAAAGCTTCACCTAATAATAAGATTTTAAGTGCTCACCTAAATCAAGCTAACAATTTGAAGCTCACAAGGCCGAATAATCTATGCGAAATTGAAAGTGAATTAAGCCTTAATCTTTGAAGCTTTAAAGATCAAAATTCGGCTTAGCGTGAGGATATACGTCTTTGGACATAATAAAACCACCGATGAGGAGGATAATAAAAGGCAAGGCAAGACCAAAGTCATAATAAAAGCTTCATAGCGAAGTTGAATAAAAGATAGAGGTAAACCTATGATAATAAGGCCCATCCGTTAGGGGGCGTATAAAAGTCTTGGGAATAAGTCTCATGTTCAAAACCGTTATAAAACCGTATTTATCGATCCTTCTTGTTGACTTAATTTTTTGACATCGTTGTCTATTAGGGGGGGGGGTTATTAATTCGATGGTCTTGGTTACACCGTTATGACTCTATTTTTAGACCTAAATCTCTATCATCGCATAAGTCAAAAATGTATCCTAGTGATCATTCAAGACAAAAATAAAATATAAGAGATACCAATTAGGATTATAGGAGTCTAAGTACGTGATTAGGGAATATGAGTAGTGTTAGCATTACTAACTTATAATGACAATGACCTCGTTACACGCTTGGCATGGAATTGGGTGAAAATCGAGGATGATGAAATTATTTCTAACGAAGCATTCACGTGTTCTTAATCTATGAACCTAACGTCCCATTTTGCGATGAAAATCATACATTATGTCTAAAGCACAAGTAGTAGCAAGTAGTAGTAGTATAGCAAGTTTATCATTCAATAAAAGTGCATAAAAATGAGTTTTGGAGGTGCTACGATACTTTATTCTAGCATTGTGTGAGGGCACGGTAATGGTTTAGTATGGGGAGTGATGAGACTGCTTTTATACATAGTCTCATCGTCCAAAACGGGCTTAAAATGGTTAAAATATCATAAAATGTGCCAAATGTATGCTTGTGTTTGTTCAATGTGTATTTTAGGTACGAATATTGAGAAAATGACAAAAGATCACAATAAAAAAAGCAAAAACGAACACGGGAAATGAAGCCGCACAATGAACCAGGCCCTGGAGTTGATTTTTCCAAGAAAAGTCCTTGAAGAACTGAAGATTGTACAAGAAGGGTCCTTCATTATTGAAGAATTGACACTTTAAACCCTTGTTTAATCATAATTACAAGTTTGGTCCCTAAAGTTTGTCAAATTTACAAAAAGTACCCTCAACTTTGAAGAATTGTGTCCCTCAAAATATGAAGACTTGTCAATATTAGTCCTCCACAAAGTCAACAATACAAGTTAAGACCATGAAGAATGAAGATATGTCCAAAAGAGCCCTTGAAGAATCATCAAATTACAAGAAATACCCTTGAAATCCCTTTGCAAAACTTTTTGTGGCAAAAGTGTGAAAAACAAAAGTTTATTAACAAAGGATTCTGAATTTTGTGCATTTAAACCTGAAATGAAAGAATTAAGAAAGAAGGGGGGGGGGGTTAAAGCTGGCAGACAACAGAACAAACCTAGACCAATACCCAACCACCACGTGTCCCGCTCACCTCTCTCAGCCAATCACATTTCACCCCCTTACCACCTCACTAATCCACTCACACCCGGTTTAACTAATTAAATTAATTAGTTAAACACGTGCCTAAACACGTTTTTAAAACCCAAAACAGATCAAACCAAGTGTTCTTCATGTTCATATCAAATTTGGATTTTTCTTAATTATTGAGAATTAAGCTCCAATCAACTCCAGATTTATGATTAAGGATATCATAAATATAACCCAAACTTTCAACCCCATGCCACATCACCCAAGAACTCACATGAAACCTTCCCTGCTTCACTTTTTAAGGAAAATGACAAAGCTATGCAGGGAATCAACCACCCATAATCAAGCTTCAATTCTAAGCTTGTTTTGAGCCCTTTGATCATTCTTTCACCACCGGCACCTCTACAAACGTCCAAGAAACTTCACATGTCAACAAAATATTCAAAAACCTCAAGGGAATTTCAGGGACTTCACCAACTAGGGTTTATGTTTTTTTTTCATCTTCTTAGCATACATTTTAGCCTATATAAGGCATTAGGGTAACAACATTGTTCTTTGTTCTTGGATTCCTAGGTCAAAAATCTGTAAATGCATATTTTCAAGTGAATGAATTAAGTGTTTGATTTTGTGAAGAATTCCAAGTTCCAATCTTTATATTATCTTGTTATTGTTATATGTTTGTGAGTTTGAAGTCTCATAGTTTGGTTTTAAAGATTGTGCAAGATTTTGCAAAAGTTTCAAAAACCAGATTTTTTCTAAGTTCTTGTTCAAACACTTGAACTTTTTGGGCTATAAGTTGATTATAACATCCTGATAAAGAGTTTATCAAGGTGTTGTGAGGCTTGTGGTTTGGGAAGAGTCAAGGGGTGGGGTTCAAACTTGAAAAGATCTTGTTCATTTTCCATTTTTTATATATAATTTGTTTGTTACTAACTTTGTTGATCTTAGCAGTGTTTTGTTGAAAGCTTGTGGTTGTTAAGCTACCACATAAGCTCAAAAATCCGTGATTGTGGATGTGCATTCATGAGATTTATCCTATTTTCTTGTAAAATTTGTCAAGAATTTGGTTCTAAGTGACTTTTGTGGTCTGCTGGTGTATGTGTGTTTTTATGCATGCAACTTGCTTCTTAGTTCATATATTTGATGTTATGATGCTTATTTGAGCTTGATTCAGTCTTGAGAATACTTTTTACTTTGTTAAAATCGGATTTAAAAAGTATAAAGGGTGTTTGGGATTGCTATTTGGTTATAATCAGCTTGAGTTAGAATATGTGTTAGGGTTTGTTTGTGCTTGTGTATTCTATTGGTGTGGTTAGAGTCCATTATCTGCATAACTTGTGCTTTGAAGTGTTGAATCTGAATCTTTGCTATATCTTGCTTATTTTAGGCTGTTTTGAGGTGATTATTTGTGTACACCTAGATTGCATGTGTGACTAGGGATAACAAGTAATTAAACATAGTTATTGCAACCCGAGAAGAAGATTTATGGCTTTGAAATCGGAGTTTTTTTGGGTAAAGGGGAATTCAACCCCGGTAAAATATATTCCCAAAAAGGGTTGAAGTACAATGGAATGTAGCTGAAATGCTACATTAACGTCAAGCAAAAACTTGAACAGCCACTACATCATATGACACACATATGATCCTACTAAACAATTACAAAAGAAATAACACCAATAGGAAAAAACCACCTAAAGGTGCATGAACAATGTAAATAAAACGACATCAAGGCTAACACTTAGAGCGAACATCAGGCTGACGAGAACCATGCCGATCATCAATCGAAATGACTTCTTCAACCTCACTATCACTAGCATTAACCACATCTTCCTTGGTTTTAAAACCATCCTCCCAATCCGTATCATCATCAATTCTATCCCAAAGAGCACCAAAAGTGTTATGACAACTCTTCTCCTTGGAATTAGTCTTAGCTACAAGATTCGAGGATTTGTTATTCAAGAAACCCTTCTTAAGCATCAAAGCTGCTTGCTTAGGATCCGTAGCCTTCGTTTTTGAGGTTTCACCCCTCTCAATATTACGATACAAAAGATTAAGATCTGGTTTAGTTAATTTAATACCAGCAACTACTTGTTGCTTATTCTTACCTTTATTCTTCTTATTCTTGACCACCTTAAAACCATCATCTACCACATCATTAGTGTCAGGAGCAACCACTTCCTTGGGCAATTTCGGGCATATTTCATTAGAGTGATAAAAAATTAGGCATGTCGAGCACCTAGGTGGTTTCCATTCGTACTCAATATGAATAGAAACCAATGAATGCCCTTTATCACGTCCTTTAGGGACAACAATTACCATCGAATCCAATAACTCAACCTCAGCTGAAACCTCAATTAGCGCCCGAGCATATGTACTTCGACCCCACGAGTTAACACACATATTACTCGTGTACGAATCCAACATAATAGGAGTACCTATTTGGGTAGTGATAAGACTAAGACCAACCTCCGAATAAGCAACAATCGGCACATGATGAAGCTTAACCCACACCGGTGCTTTCTTTATCTCCGCCTTTTCCAAATAAGTAGTAGGCGACTAAATATTCAAAATAGTAGGAACGTTCCTAATCAACCACGGGCCATTTTCTAGAACTCCTTCCATTCCTTCCTTTGTAGTGAATTGGAAGAGAAAGAAATCTTCATGAAGCTGAACTCGTTTCAAACCAAACCGTACCCACGTATTTTTAACATAGTTTTCCACAAGTGGAAAAGCTAAACGTTTACCAATAAATTGCCCATATAGCGTGTGCGTGAATAGTGATTCAACCTCTTCAACAGCGTCATAAGGAAGTGCAACTCGTGCTCCCTCAACCTTCTCCTCACTTCATAACTCTGAAATCCTCACAACCTTTGTATGCCGCTGATTAGGGACATCCTTGTTTTGAAGTATCGCTGCAAATGAACCAATCTGCTGACCTACAAATGATTTAGCATGAGAATGACTCTCATACGTATCATTAACTGTAAAATCACCACCATTATTCTGCATTTGTCTCGAATTCCCAAGTGTGTTACTATGAACCGTATCATTTGCCTTTAAGCAAGGCTCATCAACAATCTGGTCAGAGTCTTGCAAATTATCAGCCTTATTAATTAACTCTGGAGCAGCAACATGAGGAGCACTACCATCCCCACCTATCGCATGTATGGATAACCCCGAGTCACAATCTACCACACCCTTGCTCAGAACAGATTCAACACGAGCTGCTGAATCAACCACCTGATCAGACCCCACACTAGGGTTTTGAAATGTGTTGGCAACAACAAGTGGGATACCCCCATATGAGCCTCCACATTCTGTTCCACATTCGATACCCTATGCGCTCGACGCTGTGGCACCCCCGACACCCCTTCATCCTTATCCTTTAGACGCTTCATCCTAGCTGCAAGATCCTCCATATCAACAGTATCAAACCCTAATTTATTCATAACCGCCGTCACTACCAAAGACCTAACCTATGAAACCTTAAAAAAACATAAAATCCACCACGCATAAAATAAGGACGCCAATAAAACCACCCACGCCAATCGCTCAATAAAAAAACCAACCTCAGTCCTTTAAGAACGTTGTAGCAGATCAACGTATACAAAAAGAAACAAGGGTTGAGATCAGTTGAGAAAGGATAGATGAAGAATAGTAGTAAATCACGGCCAGAAAATAATTAGAAGATGGAGGCGCCATTTTTAGGGTTTAGTAGGTGTTTCGCCATTTTTTCATCTAGCTTTTATCTTTGAAATTGGATTTGTGGTCAACTATATCAGCAAATAGGTCACTTGTGTTCATCTTTGTTCATAAGTAACTTGTTTGTGCTTGAATCTTGTTCAAAACTTGGAATCAGTGTATGAAATGAGTTAATTTGTGTGTCACTGAGTTTTATTGAGCTTGTGTGTGCATTTGGTGGACTGTGGTCAGCTTATACTAGATTAATCATTAGCTTATATCACCAGATCTGCATGTTTCATGTCTGGACCATATCTGAGCATAGATTGATTAAACTATATCATTTACCTGGGTGATTTTGTGTTTTCTTGCTTGTTATTGACTCCTTACAACCCACTGGTTGTAAGGGTGCCTTAATTATCCAAAGAAACCAAGTGATTCTCTCTAAAAAAGCAAGTCAAATAGTCAAAGCAGTGGGAACCCTTTCCCACTGCTGTTGGCCACTGCTAGTGTAAATTGGTCAACTACTTATTTTTAAGTCATTCTAGCTTATTCTATTGTGCAACAACTTATTTTTTGTGATAGATCTTATTATTTTGAGCTTATAAATCAGTTTTGAAGTTTACAGCTTTTGGTTTTAGCTTTTGACTAGAAAACAACTATTTTGTCTTTTTCAAAAACAGCTTATTGCTTATTTCAGCTTATTGAGTGTGCTTATTTGAAAACTTTTTGTTGATTAAGCTTAGTTTTGTCATTTAAAACCTTTTGCAAGTTGAATAAGCTCTTGAAACAGCCTAGAACTCGAAAACGATTATTTTGTCGTTTTGTGTAGCGAGCTTTGCTTATTTCAGGCTTATTTCTTGGGCTTATTCAAGAATTCTTTTTACAAAAGGCTTATTTAGGTCAAGAGAAGGTTGTGTGACAAATTTCAGTTTATGGCATCAGCATATAGCTTAATGGGCCAAAAAGCCCATTAAGAATAAGCTGTTTTGAAATAAGCTATGATAAGCTTACTTTTAGCTTTTGGGCCTTTAGAGTTTTGTGTTTAAAATTGAACTTTAAGCTAGAGTGGAAGTTTTGGGCTTATTTAGACAACTTTTTTCTTATTGGGCCTTAAAAAACCCAATTAGTGGACTATTTGGACTTTTAGCCCATTTGGAGACCCATTAGGGGTATTTTTGTAATTCACTTTCATATTCTATTTATTTAAGTCAAACTAAACTAGTTTGCAAGTTTTTAGAATATTTTTTATAAATTTTGGATTTTTATTAATATTTTATTATTATTTTATTACTAAAATTAGTTTTTAATATTTTTGCAACCTTTTCATTTTTCCTAGGTTAAAAACATTAAGTTAGTATTTTTAGGATTTTTAGATTAATTTTCTTGTCATTTAATTAATTTTTAGGATTATTTTAATAGTTTTATAGTTTTTAATCATTTTTAAATAGTTTTAATTAAGTTCAAATTTTCCAAAAATAGCTTTTAGTTTAATTAAGTTAATTTAGAGGTTTACAAATTGAAAAATCTCATTTTGGGCTTTTTGTTAATTAAATTGATTTTTTGGGCTTTAATTAGCATTAAAAAAATTATTATTTAAATAAATAAAAGGTTTAAGTGATTTTTGATTTTTTATAAACTCTAATTACATTTTTTAGGATTTATTTCAATTTTATAGGAATTTTTAGGGTAACATTTAAATTTCGTCATATTTTACGGTTTTACGTGTACGACTTTCGTCTTAGTGTAATTGTAATCGTAACCGTCATCCTTTCTCTTTTTTCTTTTCTCATAATCATAATCACAAATATTAATCATCTCTTTACGCAACACACTAGCCTCCTTGAGATCGATCCCACACCATTTTGGGTCATAAACACTTGGTTTTCCTAAAACACATGTTTAATACTTTCATCTTTTACCTCGTTTTCCTAAACGAGTGTGAATTTACAATTATCAGTAGTCCAACATAAGCTCACACACATGAAATATAAGTACTGAAAGGGAAGGACTAAACAATGTCCCAAAAGAAATAAAGTAATGTATGGAAATGCATAACGGTAAAGAAGGATGGATAACTTCCATCCAAATGCACATACTCTCAAGATCCTAAGTGCGTCCCTGAGTACCCGCCGTTAGGGAACATGGAAAGAAAATGACTGAACAAGACGCCCAGTGAACGGATATAACATAGTATGAATGACATAAGCATAATAAAGACTTATTAGCAGCGGAAATGTATAAGTCCTGGAAAACCTAGAACATGTTTATAAAACTGGTTTTATAGTTTGAAAAGCTTATGATTAACAACTGAAACTATATTTTAAATTTAGCCAACAGCCCATATAGGTCAAGAGGTATCAACGTGCATGAATACTTAGAGGGGTGACCTCATCATGAAAATAGAGGGGTTGCCTCTAATTATACTGGTCTGGGTAGGAGGGCTCAACTCCTTGTGAAGGATGCAAGGCACACACCACATTCACTATGAAAATCCTGACTGAAAACATGTGACTAGGATGCACCCATACGCCCCACATGATAATATAAATAAATGGCTAAACTAAAAGGGACGCCACGAGCAATCACTCCGTCGTAGGGAAGTCATAACACTGGTGCCTCCAGTGTTATGGTTATGGTACCTCCATAACTAGATGAACTGACATGCATGTATATAGCTCAGGCATTTATAATATAACATAAGCATTCAAAAATTATATAAAATAACTGGGGAAAACCAGATGGCTGCAAACGGGGAACCCCAATCAAACATACGAAGGAATGTCCATACTGAAGGACGAAATATCCGTACCTTATGTCCAGTAGTGAAGCTAGAATGGAAGCTGAACGATCTACTCTGACTTCGCGGATACTACATTAATAAGGGACGTGTATGAGTTGTCTGATTATTGAGTGTGTTACTGGTTCTGTGT
Organism: Glebionis coronaria; assembly: GCA_025667525.1. NCBI lineage: Eukaryota > Viridiplantae > Streptophyta > Magnoliopsida > Asterales > Asteraceae > Glebionis > Glebionis coronaria. The sequence goes on from JANFOE010001222.1 coordinate 631,851, forward strand.
GTTCTTAGCTTATTTTATATGTTCTTGTCATGTTTTACTATTTTTAGTGTTATCTTGTATTTATTCATGTTTTACATGTATTCTAATTATGTATTTCATGTATTCTTGTATTACTATACTTGTAGTGTCATAATAAGTAGCTTTCTATAAATAGCAGGTTTCCAAAAATAGAAAGTTTTCAAAAATAGTATGTTTCCCGAAATAGAAAGTTTCCAAAAATAGAAAGTTTCCAAAAATAGTATGTTTCCAAAAATAGAATTAAGCTGGATTAATAAGTCTAAAAATAAGCTAGTGCTTATTAGTCATAAGTTATATTAAATTAAATACTTAGGCTAAAGTGCTTATTAATTAATAATGAAAATGCATAGTTTATTAATTAATAAAATGTCATGGTTAATTTAATAAAACTTTACCTTATATCAGTAAATAAATTAAAGCATGGTTTTTAATTTAATTAAGTCCAAATAAAATACTTAGGTTAATTTCATGATTTATAAAATTAAATAAATATAACCTAAGTTAAAAGTTAATTTAATTATACATGATTAAATTAATTAAATTAACCAATTAAAACATATTAATTATTTAGTAATCCCGAGCCCCGAACCCGAGACCACCAAACACCCAAACTCGACACCACATCTAGGCGGCGGCTAAGCAGCCTCGGCTGCAGCCCAACCACTGATCAGCTCGGGGTTATTCCCACTGGCTTGCCAGGGGTTCCCCTGCCGTGTACTCCTTCCCCACCGAGAGCCCAAGGCTCTCGTTTTCCACCGTCTGACGAAGTTTTCCCCCATTGGGGGTCTTGGTTGCTGCTTCCCGAGAGACAAACACCACCGAACCCTTAGGGGTTTCGTCTGGTGAGCATAAAGGACCACCGAGACCTTGGAGCGTCTCGGTTAGTGTGTCGCCGAACCAAAAACACCATAAAACACCCCCGAAAATCTTGTTTAATCTTTAACAATAACATGTTTAATTAATGTTTTTTTAAAGATTCAGGAACATAGATCATTAATTAAAATAAAAGATTAAATAGATTAAGGTTTCGATTAGTACCAAACACGTGGATGAATAGAGGATTAAAACACGAATACAAACACGTAATTCCCTTAGATCAAAACCCAAAATCATTCTTGTTCTCCTCGGTATGCCGAGGCTAGGGTGAAAAGGGGGGGCTAGCGTTTCTTGATTTTTGTTAAAAGATGTGTTATGAATTTCCCTGGGATAATTAGTTACTAGCTGGTTTTCAAAAGGGGTCGGGCCCTCTCCTTTGTCCTCTTTCTACCGCGGCTACATAAGCCCAAAAGCCAAAACAAAACATTTTTTGTGACTCAAATATTATTCGTATGTGTTCGTGTTTTAAATGTCGTGAATTTAATATTATACGTAAATGTTTTATCGTGCATTAATAATTTACTTAATACCTGTAATTAAATGTTCGTGACATGTATCGTATATTATTAATGGAAAGTTTTAAATTATTCATGTTTTCATGTATGTATTGTTCATGGTATTTTATGCGAGTTTTACACTAATCTTTACACGTGTGTATAATCATGGTCAGACAATTATCTGAAATCACCTCTACTATCTCCGATGAGGAACTTGACCGTTTCACGACGGACTACTAAATCCCCAACTATTTGCACCCTGAAGTACCGAACCCGCACCGAAACATTAGACAAGCGTCCGAGGGAAAAATGGGCATGTAAACCAGGTTTTTTGATTATGTCAATCATCGAATCCTTATGTCGCGCTTTCTCATAAGCATATTCATGCATTATGAAATCCATGTTTCCCAGCTACACTGTATAGGGGCAGCGAAAATATCTAATTTCAAAATCAACTGCCGCACCCTGGATATAGAACCAACTATGGATTTATTCCGTGTCTTCTACCAGCGCCTACTATCTAATGGGTGGGTGTCGATTGCCAAACGAAAGGGGGGTTTCCAATGCTAATGTGGAGAAAGTAGATTTTTTAAGGAATTGGAACGACTCTTTCTTTTGGATCGACGAGGCAGCCTACCCCTTTCATTACCCATTTCTAACCTTCGGAACGTTGAGGAAGGACCTCATGTCTGGCCCCTGTACTTATAGCGCCGTAGATGCACATATTAAACAACAATCGCATCCCCATTCACGCCTATCCTGAAGTTCTGTTGTGTAATTTAGGACTTAGCCGCGCAATCATCTGTGGCGAGCGTGAAGTTCCTTACTTCCGCACTCCACGTGGACAGGGTTAGTGGTCTCCTCAATGTTCTTCGTACCATTTTGTAAGTTTTGCCTCTCTTATTATCTAACAAAACTTTTGTTTGTTTGCAATGTTTTATACAGTGATGGATATTCTTGTTCTTGTCCGCGACACTTTCCCAAAAGATCTGATCGTTTACTCACGTCTGCTTAAGGAGAATGAGGAGCCACTACGTGTCCGAGCTGAGAGAAACACCATGGATCTGGAGATTGGAGAAGCATCATATGCCCATGCGCAAGAAAACATGGATGCGGAACAACAACAACAACATCAACAACCACAACAACAACAACCCAGCAGCAGCAACACCAACAACAACAACCAGAGGGGAGTCCTTCATTTTCAGAATTTATTTTTTCTGGAAACACGGAGATCGCCTCCCATCAGTTTGAGAGGGAAGAAGAGGTTTCCATCAGTTAATCCTAGAAGAGACAGAGGAACTCACCCACCACCTCTCGAAAGTCTGCTCACGTTGAAACCAGGCCTTCTATCGCAGCCACTTAAGGGCACCAAGAAGGAACCTCCACCAAGCACCCCTCAGAGGAAGATACGGGTGACAACATCGTTGGAACTCCCCCATAGACTCCCCCGCCATTATCAACCTAAGGTGAGCGCCGACAAATATATCTCCTTAAATGACGCCCTTCGCTTGTTCCTTCATATATACATATCGCTAATACTCTATATGTCTATTTACAGTCATGACCAGGAGATCCCATCTCCTGTTGATGCTGGCGTATCTTCCCCCCAAAGGATACCTCTGTAGTAGGTGGAAGCGCGTATGTGGAGGATCCCATATTTAGTCATACGTGGAACCTTCTTAGGTCTTCTGACTTGTCAAGCGCGTTTGACTACGCCAGCTTTCTGGACCACATCGTGCCTCCTGGGCGGGCGAGCGTGCTACATGGGTTTAGTAATGCTGTCCCTTCCAATGAAGTAAGCTACGTGTCTTCTCAGAACATGACATTGATGTCGCGTGTTAGGAGAAGATTCATGGACTTATCCGCGCAGGTCCAAGCTACGGAAGAAAAACTTGCTCAAGCTAGTGAAGAAAAGGCTAAAGCTCTCCATGACCTACAAGAGAAGATTACTGAGGAGGTGGAGAGAGGGAAGCAGGATGCTGCAACCATATTTATGCTGACCGAGGAAAGGAATGATCTTGTCGCTGCTCTATCAAACTAGCGTGCCCAATTGAACCAGCTAAAGGCTTCCAACGAGGATGCGATGAAGTCTTTTGAGATTTACTGAGACCAAATGTTTGCTATTGTCGATTCCTTAGGTGCGCAGGTGAAAGAGAGTGTGGGTGACCTTGCGGACCAACTAAAACGCTTAATTGTGGAACATGACGAAGATTTGTACCCACGTCTTACGCGTGAGGTTGCTGAGCAGCGCTGGTTGGTGCGCCGTGGCCTACGTTTGGCGGATATGGGTACGCTTGAAGATCCAACTCTGTGGGCATCTTTTGCTCGATGTGTGATAGCTGCCATTAACGAAGGTACATCTGTGGGTTTGGAGAACGCACATAGAGTTGGTTTATTGAAGGAGTAGCTGAAGGACGTGTCATTCTATGATCCTTCTGTGAAGTCCAAGTTGACCACAACCATGGAAGACTTAAAGCTATGTCCCGTGCCTTCTTTCGGCCTTGGCAGTGATGATAAAGAGCTCCCCTTGGAAGTTGTTATGGAGAGCTTAACCTTAGCGCGCCACAAGCTGGAGGGCGCCAATACCCAAGAGGACTTTCACCTAAAGCCCTCCAAGGAGCAGCTAATGTTATCGGTGTTCGCCCACCCTCTCGATGTGCTCAACCCCTTCCAAATTATAAAGGAGGTTCCATTATCAGAGGTACTTGCAAAGCACGCTAGACGTGCTGCAACCAAGAGTGCCACGGTGGTTCTAGAAGCCTCTTCCTTTGCTGGTGCCGCTCACCTTGTTGCTACAGTCCCTGTGCTTCCATCACCGCTGCTAGAGAGGGACGCGCGGTTGCTGGATGTGATGGAGAAGAACTTGAAGGAGCACCGAGCATCCTCTTATCGTCCCCTGGCCATGAAGCTTAAGAAGTCTTCCTCTGAATCTGACTTATTATCGAACGTTTGATGTAACATTTGAACAACTTATTATAATAATTTGTAGGTGCGTGTAATAGTTTTCAGTACATTGTGTGTTTATGACTATCTTTTACACGTTTAAGTTTGCAACACGGTGTGTATTTGTATTATGAATTAGTGTAATTGCATAAATGATCCCTATGGGTGAGGCAGGCTCATTACGTGCAGTTTACTGCTACAACTATAGGGACGGCCAGGGGAGGCTGCCCTGTTGTTAGGTGTGCACAAATGTGTCTTTTTTCAGGCCTAGCATGAATATACTGGCTGTAAAAACTTGCTACGACGTCATAAATAGCAAGGGGCCTAACAGGGATACGTGATCCGTTGCCGATGGGGTTGCATTCCTCTTATGCGACGAGTCTAATTAGCAGGTTAGACCCATTCTTCTTATTTCTCTTGGAAACGTTGTGTACGCGTACGCCAGTAGGCATGATATGATAAAAATAATATATGCAAAAAAATTTTGAGAATGCGTCATGGAACTAGCTAGGGACCATGACCTTTTATTAATACTTGCAAGATTTTGAGTACATTATAAAAAAAAATAATACATGTGTTTAATGTGGCTTGGCGTAGTTGGTAATTCTCCTTTCAAAGTCATCGGTGCTAAAGGTTGCACTTTTTCATATGGCAGATATTCCAAGTTCTTCGTAAGTCACGACATTCCATGTCACGTAGCCAATATGCACCATCTCCCAAAGATTCCGTTACCATGTAGGTTCCTTCCCACTTGGGCCTAAGTTTCCCTGTATTTTCTGCGCGGCTAGCCGCGTTCGCGTTGTTTACAAAGTCTCCTGGTATGAATGAAGTTTTTCACACCCTAGCGTCGTAGTAGCCCTTCATTTTGGATTTTGCTTTAGCTTCATTGATCCCTGCCAAGTCTCGTCTTTCATCGATTATGTCCAAGTTTAACCGTAACTCATCGTCGTTCGTAATAATGTCGACCTCCGCTGTGCGGAGTGTTGGCAATCCTATTTCGACTGGAATGACCACCTCCGTCCCGTACGTCAGGTCAAAGGGGGTATCTCCGGTTGTAGTTTTTATCATGGTGCGATGTGCCCATAACACGAGTGATAATTCATCAACCCATTTCTTGTTCTACTCTCCCAGTCATGGTTTTATGCCGTCCCCCGGGCTCCTATTCGCTCGTTCAACGAGCCCATTGGATTGTGGGTGGGCTACTGACGCGAATCGCTGCTTGATGTTGTTTTTACACACCAGTCCTTGAATGGGTTCTCCGCGAACTGTTTTCCGTTATCGGAAACGATTTCTCCTAGTAGCCTGAAATGACATACTATGTTATCCCAAACGAACCCTTTTACTTGGTTTCCTGTGATCGTTGCTACCACTTTGGCCTCAATCCATCTCGTGAAGTAATCTATTATGACTATTAGAAACTTAATCCCTCCAGCTGCCACAGGAAAGGGCCCTGCGATATCGATCCCCACTTGTAAAACGGCCAAGGAGAAGTAATAGGTGTTAGCTCTTGCTGGGGTTGGCGCGGCACCGGTCTATGCACTTGGCAATCGCCACACTTTGAGATGAGTGTTCACACATCTGAGTGCATGGTTGGCCAGTAATATCCGCTATGGAACGCTTTTGCCACCACTGATCTGTGTCCTGAGTGAATGCCGCAAGAACCCTCATGTATCTCGCTGATGACATATTGCGCCTGCTGTAATATTTTTGGTCATACGGCTGAAAACTGTCCTAAACGTGTAATCCCTAAAGTGGCTCCTACAGTTGTACATGAACAAGATGATGGATTTCAACAAGTTCGTAGTAGAAAGCATAACAATAAAGGTAAGCAAAGAAGTCAGATTCCGAGAGGTGTCCCTTTAAGCAAAGGATTCCATCTTGGTATTCCTTTTACTTTTAGTCCGAAGTCATCTACTTCTGGTGTTCATATTCAATATAACTCATCTAACCCTAATACGACTTCGAATGCATCTAAACGTGATTTTAACAAGGTGGATAGTGGTACCAAACCTGGTTTGCATACTAATAGTTCCATTAAAGGTAAATCTGTTGTGAGTGGCGTTTCTACTTCGAATTCATTTGGGTCTTTTTTAGTGGAAACAGGTGACCAAAGTGGTGATGATGATGATGAGGAGGTTGAAAACATTTATGATGAATCTGCTAATCTTCTTAATTCTCAATCAGGGGCAAGCACTCCTGTCACGAATGTCTTAAATGTTTAGTATAGCCTCTTGGAATATAAGGGATTTGAACCAATCCCCTAAAAGAAAAGAGGTTCGTCAGGTTACCAATGATAATAATCTGAGTGTGTGTGCTATCTTGGAATCCCATGTTGATGCTTCAGGTGTTTATGATAGGTGTCGTAAGATTTTTAGCTGATGGAAGTGGTCGTCTAATGGTGGTTTGTGTCCTAAAGGGACACGCATTATTCTTGGCTGCAATGATGATAATGTGGATGTTATGGTGTTGTATCAAACAAGTCAAGTTATGCATTGTCAGATTAATACGCGTATTGATAACCGTACTTTGTTTTGCTCTTTCGTTTATGCTGATAACTACTATATGGATCGGTGTGTTCTTTGGAATAATCTTGTTGTCCATGCTACGTTCATGCGTGATAAACCATGGGCTGTTTTGGGAGATTTTAATGCTGCACTAAATACTGAAGATCACTCATGTGGCGGCTACACTCCTAATATTGCCATGCGGGATTTCAAGGAATGTGTAAATGTTATGGAAGTTATGGATGTTAATGCTACAGGTTTACACTTTACTTGGAATGAGAAACCACAGGGTGATGATGGTATTATCAAAAAGATTGATCGGATTATGTCTAACATAAAGTTTCTTGATGAGTTTCCAGGTTGTTTTGCTATTTTTCAACCTTACAGGATTTCTGACCATTCTCCTTTTGTTGTACGTATTCCTACAGTTAGCAAACCTAAGCCTAAACCGTTTAAATTCAGTAATTTTCTTGTGCATAAGGAGGGTTTTTATGAAGTGTTAGCTCATGGATGGTTGGCCAATGTTCATGGATGTGCTATGTTTAAGTTTGTTAAACGTTTAAAAGGCTTAAAGGCCCCGTTGCGTAAATTGCTCTTTGAACAGGGTAACCTTCATGATCGTGTTAACAGACTGCATGTGGAATTAGATGTTGTTCAGCAAGCTCTTGACAGAGATCCATCTAATGTGTTGCTGAAAGCATGCTCATTATCTAGTTGCTTTTAAAGAAGCTTCTCTTGATGATGAACGCTTCCTTCGTCAGAAATCTAAAATTGAATGGCTTGATGCAGGAGATTCGAATACGGCTTATTTTCATAATTCGGTTAAGAGTAGGGCTGCTCGTAATCGCATTGAAGTGGTTCGTGACTCTCATAATGTGCTTCATGATGGTGGTGCTGTGGCTGGAGCTTTTGTTGCTCATTATGAGCAGTTTCTTGGTCACGCAAGTGATTCAGGTGCTTTTAATACTTCTAATTTGTTTGTTCGAAAGCTTAGTGCTTTGAAAGCTGCCCATATGGTTAGAGTCATCTCTGATTCTGAAATTAAAAGCGCGTTATTTTCCATGAGTGATGATAAAGCGCCTGGTCCGGATGGTTTTACTGCTGCTTTTTTTAAGAAGTCTTGGGATATTGTGGGTGCTGATTTTACATGTGCTATTCGTGAGTTTTTCTCTAATGGAAAACTTATTAAAGAGGTTAATCATTATTATTGCTCTTATCCCTAAGGTTTCTGTCCAAAATAAGATTACTGATTATCGCCCCATCTCTTGTTGTAACGTTATTTTCAAATGCATTAGCAAGATAATTTCTTGCCGTATTAAAGGGGATTTGGGTGATTTGGTTAATATTAATCAATCTGCTTTTGTTTCGGGTCGTAGGATCTCGGATAATATCTTATTGACGCAAGATTTGATGAGAAGTTACCATCGAAATTTTGGTCCTCGAAGATGTGCTTTTAAGGTGGATATCCAGAAAGCTTATGATACCGTTTAATGGTTGATTGGATTATGACGTGTTTTTCTACTACTTCATATTCTATTTGCATTAATGGTAATCTATATGGCTGGTTTCAAGGAAAAAGAGGTCTTCGACAAGGTGATCCGTTGTCTCTGTATCTTTTCACTTTAGTTATGGAGATTCTTTCTCTCATGTTGCAGTGCAGGGTTCTTAATGCGGAGGAGTTCTATTTTCATTACCGATGTGAGCAGCAACATATTATAAACCTATGTTTTGTAGATGATCTTTTCTTGTTTGCTAGAGGTCACTTGGATTATGTGCAGGTCATTATGGATGGGTTGGAGGAATTTAAGATAGCTTCGAGTTTGGTTCTAAGTATCCCTAAGAGCACTGTTTTCTTTTGTAATGTATCCACTGCTGTTAAAAGTAGTATTTTACATATCATGCCTTTTGCTGAAGGCGTGTTACCTGTCAGATACCCTGGTGTTCCTCTCCTTTCGTCTAGACTTCTATATATGTATTGTAAAGTCCTTGTAGGAAAGCTTGAGAGTGGAGTAAATGATTGGCGCAATAAGTTTCTTTCTTTAGCAGGAAGAATCCAGTTAGTTCGTTTAGTGCTTTCATCTATGCATATTTACTAGGCGTTTGTCTTTGTTTTACCTGTTCGGAATATTCATGATTTAGAACAATATATGAGAGGCTTCTTATTTTTTTGGTAAAGGGTTTCCCCGGTAAATATATTAACCAAAAAAGCGTTGAAGTACAAAGGAATGTGGTTAAGATACCACATTAACCGCATGCTACAGGCAGCATGTTAACACGTGATTATGTCATGGCATAAACACAGACTAATCTAGAACTACAATGCAAGTAAACTAGAAAGAAACCAAGATGCAAACATGAAGTCACACATTGTCTTCAGTTTCCACCAACAGCACAAAAGGAGCAAATGATATCCAAATGAGCCTGCCTCCTTAAAAAACCTTGCCAAAAGAAAACCCAGTGGGAAAAACCTTGGACAAGGAAAAAAGAGTACAACCCTCACCCGACACTCCCATCATGAAGAACTCTAGAGCTCGGCACCCTCCATTTGTCAAGCAGCAAACTCGACATGGCAGTTAACTTCTTAAAACGAAATGAAATCAACTTCAACCGAATAGTATCACAAATAAGCTGAACAATCTGATCAACGACCAACAACTTTTTCTTGAAAAGTCTTGAATTACGTTCCATCCATATAAAGTACGCAGTAGCAGCCAACACAAGACGGCCAAGGATGCTAGGAAAAGACTTTCCCTTAGAAATTGGAATAACATAGGCTAAAATACATTAATCCGAGGGGGATGCTATCCATATCACATAGGCCCCGAACCTTAGACCAAACCTGCATAGAATAAGAACATTCAAAGAAAAGATGGTCATGAGAATCTGGCACCAATTTACACAACGGACATCATAGAAGGCTTAGATCCACCAAAGGGCCAACATCCCATTGCCTAAGCCGATCTTGTGTCTTCAATTTTCTTCTAACCACTAACCATAAGTGGATAGAGTGACGAGGAATACAATGAGCAAACCAAACAACATGATACCAATCAACCATCAAAGCCCTATCTCGAATGGAGTCCCAAACTAAAGAAACTGAAAAAGGATGTAGAACCCCATTTATATCCCGCCACATCAAATCATCATCCTGAGCATCATTAATAACAGGGACCGGGATAGAGACAATGTTCGGAAATCTAGCATACCAATCCTGCGGCCATTGCCAAATACCGTCAGTAATAAGATCCCTTACCTTATTAGATAGAGAGAGCCCCAATCTTGTAATACTTCGAAACGAAAGAACGTCTCGTAACGGATATAAATCTGCCCATTTGTCAAACCACATAGAAGCCAATCTACCATTATTAATATTGTACCAAATAAATTGACGAATGCGTGGTCTAATCTGTAGAAGTTTTCTCCAGCCCCAACTCATATCACCTATACATGGAACGTCCTAGAAACTTCGATCCTTTAACTTGTAAGAATAAATCCATTTAACCCATAAAGACTCTTTACGAGTGAGAATACACCAGATATGAGAAACCATTAAAGCAGTATTAAAATCAGAAATCTTACGAATACCAAGACCACCTTCATAAAATGGAGTACAAACAGAGTCCCAAGCAACTTTAGCCTTACCTTTCTTCATTTCACCTTGACACCATAAGAAGCCTCTCATAAGCTGTTCCAAATCATGAATAATCCGAACAGGTAAGATAAAGACAGACTCCCGGTAGATATGCATTGATGAAAGAACTGAACGAACTAATTGGAGTCTTCCTGCTAAAGAAAGAAATTTATTGCGCCAATCATTAACTCTACTCTCAAGTTTTTCAACAAGGACTTTACTATCCCTATATAGAAGCCTGGACGAAATGAGAGGGACACCCAAATATCTGACAGGTAACTCACCTTCAGCAAATGGCATGATATGTAAAATACTACTTTTAACAGCAGTAGCTACATTACAGAAGAAAACTGTGCTCTTTGGGATACTTGGAACCAAACTTGAAGTTATCTTATGGTGTCAAGGTGAAATGAAGAAGGGTACGACTAAAGTTGCTTGGGACTCTGTCTGTACCCCGTTTTATGAAGGTGGCCTTGGTATTCGTAAGCTTTCTGATTTTAATGTTGCTTTAATGGTTTCTCATATCTGGTGTATCCTTACTCGTAAAGAATCTTTATGGGTTAAATGGATTTATTCTTACAAGTTAAAGGATAGAAGTTTTTGGGACATTCCATGTATTGGTGATATGAGTTGGGGCTGGAGAAAACTTCTCCAGATTAGATCACGTATTCGTCAGTTTATTTGGTACAAGATTAATAATGGTAAGGTTGCTTCTATGCGGTTTGATAATTGGGCAGATTTGTGTCCATTACGGGACATTCTTACGGTTCGTAGCATCACATGATCGGGGCTATCTCTTTCTAATAAGGTTAGGGATCTAATCATTGATGGTATTTGGTAGTGGCCGCAGGAGTGGAATGCTAGATTTTCGAACATTGTCTCTATCCCTGTCCCTCTTATTAACGATGATAAGGATGATGATTTGATGTGGCTGGATATAAATGGGGTTTTACATCCTTTTTCAGTTTCATTAGCATGGGATTCCATACGGTATAGGGCTGTGATGGTTAATTGGTACCATGCTGTTTGGTTCGCTCATTGTATTCCTCGTTACTCTATTCACTTGTGGTTAATGATTAGAAGAAAATTGAAGACTCAAGATCGGCTTAGGAAATGGAATGTTGGCCCTTTGGTGAATTTAAGCCTTCTTTGATGTCCTCTGTATAAATTGGTGCCGGATTCTCATGACCATCTTTTCTTTGAATGTTCTTGTTCTATGTAGGTTTGGTCTAAGGTCCGGGTCCTCTGTGATATGGATAGCGTCCCCCCTCGAATTGATGATATATTAGCTTTTGTTATTCCAATTTCTAAGGGAAAGTCTTGCCCTATCATCCTTGCACGTCTTGTGTTGGCTGCTATTGCGTACTTTATATGGATGGAACGTAATTCAAGACTTTTAAAGAAAAAGCAGATGGCGGTTGATCAGCTTGTTCAGATTATTTGTGATACTATTCGATTGAAGTTGATTTCATTTTGTTTTAAGAAGTTGTCTACCAGGTCGAGTTTACTGCTTGACAAATGGAGGGTGCCGAGCATTAGAGTTTTTCACGATGGGAGTACCGGGTGAGGGTTGTACTCTTTTTTCCTTGTCTAAGTTTTTTCCCACTGGGTTTGGCAAGGTTTTTTAAGGAGGCAGGCTCATTTAGATTTCCTTTGCTCCTATTGTGGTATTGTTGGAAGCTGAAGAGAATATGTGAATTCATGTTTGCATCTTGGTTTCTATCTAGTTTACTTGTATTGTAGTTCTAGTTTAATTAGTGTTTATGTTATTGCATAACCACGTGTTAACATGCTGCCTGTAGCATGCGGTTAATGTGGTATTTCAGCCACATTCCTTTGTACTTCAACATTTTTTGGTTAATATATTTACCGGGGAAACCCTTTACCAAAAAAAACATATTGCGCCAGCTGCGGTCCTACACATCGTAACCATGGTTGAAGGAATGATCTCTTATAAAGGATCTCATCTCTAACCTCAAGCTGTTTCGAGCATCTGCGTATCCGTCACACCTCGGTTTCGTCTGTGGGAGTGATTCTTTGGTCAGGTATATCATGATCGGTGTCATCCACGTAGGACCTTCCTCTTCTACGACCGATGCAACTTCCTACTTTTTTTATGGATTTTTCTTGGATTTTTCTTTGAGGATCTCAACCAAAACTTACTTAGATAAGTGTGCGAAGCTGGTGGATGCTATCTAACTGAGGGCGTCATCCTTTTTGTTCTCCCCCTTGGTACTTGACGTATCAGGAATTTTTGAAGCCTTTGATTAATGATTTAGTTTTTCGCAAGTATTGTATCATATTTTCCTACTTTGCTTCGTATTCGCCTAGTATCTGATTTGACACTAAGCGAGAGTCCACATTTTCTTCAAGATTACGTACGCCCATACGGGTTGCGATCCATAGCCCTGCTATGAGTGCTTCATACTCTGCTTCATTGTTTGTAATTGTGAATTCAAAGCGTAAGGCGTATGTAAACTCCATACCTTCGGGGTTGGTGAGAATAAGGTCTGCGCCAGATCTGTCTGTGTAGGAGGATCCATCAGTGAATAAGACCCATGGGTCTTGGTCACTCTCCTCTTGTATAGATGTCTGTTCGCCTTCCTCTAGCTTTTCAATAATGAAGTCTTCTAGAATCTGTCCTTTGACAGCGTTATGTGGTCTATTCGTAATGTTGTGTTCTCCCTGTAGAACGCTCCACTTCTGTAGTCTTCATGCAACTTCCGGCTTTGATATTATCTGCTTTATTGGCTAGTCCGTGATGACCGCTATTAGAGGAGCTTGGAAATATTGTCATAGCCTTTTTGCTGCGAATACCAGTGCTAATACCAATTTCTGCATTGGTGTATAATTCAATTCTGAGCTTTGTAAGGCTCTGCTTATGAAATATACTTGTGTCTGTATGTTATCTCTATCCGTCATTAGCACTACGTTGATTGCTCCGTGCGTAGCCGAAATGTATATTATCTATTCTTCTTTCGGTCGAGGTGCGATCAACATGGGTAGCGAAGCTAAATGTTTTTCAGTTCCTCGAAGGCTTTCTCTGCTTCTTTTGTCCAATTGAAGTCTCCCTTTTTTATGCACTTCTTGAGTGTTTTGAATAAAGGGAGTGATTTCTTTGCTGATTTAGACAGGAATATGTTTAATCCTGCGAGTTTCCCATTTAGCGATTGTACTTCCTTCTTTGTTTTGGGGCTTTGGAGTTGTATGTGTAACACCCCCAAATTTATACAACTCAATACAGCGGAAGACTAGTTGGTGTTACGGGATAGCACATTACTCACATCATAGACAACGCATAAAAATCGTGTCGTTTATGATGTGAGTAATGTGCTATCCCGTAACACCAACTAGTCTTCCGCTGTATTGAGTTGTATAAATTTGGGGGTGTTACAGTTTGGTACCAGAGCTTTCGTTATAGAGAACGAAAGATTTTTTTAAAACCAAGGTTTTGAATAAAATTTTTCAAAATCTTTTAACTATAAACATATTTCTAAAAATGTCTAAAAATATTTTGACTATAACGGTGCCGAAGAATTCCCGAGTTACCGACAAGGCCAGACTGAGAAGTGTTATTTTAATATATATAACTTAGATTATATATATATATATGATGTAATTTGATTACATGATTGTTTGATGATTATTTTGATATTTATACGAGGTATTTATACGAGGTATTTATACGACGTAGATTGTCACAAGGAACCCTAAATCCCCTAGTAAATTAATCGAAGCTATTCTCGTAGGAATTCTAGCTATCCTAGATCTAAACCAAGTTGTGGATATTTATGATCCCAACAAATGGTTGATATTCGTAGAAATGTAGATATTAGTTGATTATGATATTGAAAAAGAACTGGCGAGATTAAATCTGATATCGATGTCATGACGATCTTTTCTTATAGATTGGAGTTTGACAAAACATTACCACCTAGAAAGATGTCATCTGATTCGTTGTCATCCAATTCTTAAATTGAAATCGAAAGGGTGAATGTTGCACTTGAGGCTGTAATTGGAGCCTATACCCAAAAGCCTCATGCCACTAGTACCTTTCCGAGAAGTCTAATTGAATGTGTGAGTCATTTCATACTAGTGACTCATTTGAAAATTGTTGTTGTAAGAGCTATAGGATTGGAAATTAAGTGTTGATCATATCGAGCTTTTATTGCCCTATTAAGGCCTAAGAATAAGATTGAAAGTATTGGAGAATGAAATAGGATATCGCATTGAGTATAAATTGATTGAAACTTGAATAAAGTAAAAATTAACCCGTATGGAATATGAGATTATTAAGAGAAAGTCATTAAGTCCCGTGATTGAATTATCAGATTTTAAATGATTGTTAGTTTGTGTTAAGGGTTGTTCCTAGGCCATTGTCCACTGACAAGGATGCCCAGTGTCCAAGAAATAAATTGAAGAAATCTTCTTCTGAATTGAGACTGATGGATCTTTTGGGACATGTGGAACACCTAATGACTCTTGTAGATTAGTATTCATTGTGGTATCTTTTAAAAATAATCCCTAACTTAACTGTGACATCAGTTGGTAGGATGAGTTCTGAGAACTGTATGACATAGTGACACGTAATGTGTTACGGTACAATTTTGACTTTTTTGTGATTAATGAAAAGACTACCTCTGATTGCTAAATTCTACATGTATCGATGTTATCTATCCTTTATTGCTTCATCCTAATGTTCGCATTAGCGATGCAACCATTGAACAAGTACTCATCTTGATTTGACTTACGTTGTGAATCATTCTTCGTGAGTGCCATCGAGGTCATGAACCTCATGATTAAGTGGCTAAGCTCATTTCCTGACATATTATAGTTAGTTCTTGGTGAACAACTCTTCATCACTCTTTTGCAGATCACACATTGTTTTTATAAAGTTAAAACAGTATCCTTTGAGAAAATTTAATTTCCATCACAATAAGGATTATTCAAAGTGAGATTTATAAGTGATTGTTATCAAAATGAAGTTGTTTATAAAACATCTTGGAAAACTTAATTGTTTTCATAACAAAGAAAATCCTTGTAAATTTATTTTTTATTCATATTAAGCATGAAAATGAGTTTACTACAAACATGGATGATAAAATTTTGACGAACTGAGTATTGCATCGTTAATCTTGAAATTGTATATAGTTGCGCGCCTACATACAATTTAGAATGGACCATGCAAGGCTGATTAGTAGTCACCATAAAACCGATTAATAAACACAACATTTTCTTTGAAGATTGTGAAAGATAAAATTATATGAGATCTGCAAGAAGTGAAAAATAGGGACATAGTGTTAGGGACACCTACATATGTGCCCGTACTATTTATTCTTCTGAGATGAATTTACTCATCTGTGGAATTTGTCTTATTTGACAATTGATATTCCGTTCTTGTCCAATTCTCCCGTAGTGAGATTCTTAGGAAAAGTATCTGATTACTGAGTGTTGATACCCGACTGGATGTATTGACGTTCTTATCATTTCTTATGATTTGATTTCATTTGAATGTCCTGGGTAACGATCCGAGGAGCTTTCGAATGCGTACTCAAATTATGAAAACATGGGATATATTCATATTCGTTAAATGTTTTCGTCCGTATCTGACTTGAAATTCTCTCGCGTAGATTATGCGTTGACCTTACTCTTTTTAAGGATATTTATGTCTCCAGATATCCTTGAACTTGTGAAGTATTATGAGTTATTATTAGTCTTTTGAGAAGATCACATCTTATCGACGGCAATAAAACTGGAAAGTTGATAATGCCAGTAGAATAGATTGATTGATTATGACATGGCGACATTGTCTTAATTGATGGGAACTCGAATAGAATTCCCCTAAATAATGAGATGTTGATTATCAAAAGTGATATAAATAATTCTTGATGGATGACCGTATCCTGCATTTAGACTTGAAATCTATACCGTGAATGGTTGTGAACTAGTTACAGATATTGTAATATAAAAGAACCTAATATGAATTTATTAAAAGATGTTTATATTATCTGAAACTTTAGGAGGTATTTATTGATGAATTACCTAGACTTTTGCCATTAAGGCAAGTAGAATTTGGTATTGATTATATTCTCGGTGCTGCACCTGTGGCTTGTGCATTATACGTCAGTACCATCTGAATTAAAGGAATTACCGTACAACTGAGAGAGTTGTCGGAGAAAGATTTTATTATACCAAGCCTGTCATCCTGAAGAGCTATGGTGTTATCATTCCTTATATTTATAGATTACTGTGAACTGAGTAAATTGACAATCAAAAACGATATCCATAACTCGAAATGGAAGATTTGTTCGATCATTTACAAGGTTTTTGATCCTCAGCATGGTTATCATCAACTTCACATCTGTGAAAAGGATTATCTATTCCAATCACTACATCCGGTACTTGTAATGAACATTATGAGTTTCATGTGATGACGTTTGGATTGACTAATACACATGTAGCATTCATAAATTTGGTGAATCACGTGTGTAGGCTGTAAATTGATAAATTCATGCTTGCGATCATTAAGGACCATTTGTTTGTTTATAAGAATAAGAATGAGTTAATAATTATTTATAGATTGCCCTGAGTCGGCCGAGTAGTGAAAACCTATACCTTGAATAATTGATATGTGATTTAAGACTTAACTCTTTATATTAATTGACCGTGTGATTAATAGATAATGGAATATATTGACTCTTTAAAAATTAAGAGCCCTTTTAAGACTTTGGATTTTACCAAAAAGAAATGGAGAAATGTTTTGACAAATGTTTTAACAAAGGATTTTTAAGGGATTATTCCCTTATACACAAACCATTTAACTAAACTTCTGTTTAGGGGTAAATGTTTGTGTATACCTCAAGATAACCTAAGAGGAATTGAGGAAACCGATAAATTATGACTTGAAATCGGAAACGACACTTTTTGCTTTTCAACTAAGAAAATTTTGAACAAAGTATAAACCAAAGATTTTTCGAACAATTACGGATCTTATTAAATATTTTGGATAATTCAACAAAAATCTTGCTAATTAAATTCAAATTTATTTTTGAACATTTTATATAATTGGTCGAACTAAGAAATTCAAAATTTTTACATTTACGTTTCATAAAAATTTAATAATTATTATTTAATTAATTGTAATAATTATCGACGCTTTAAACGCCGGATTGAGAAAAACTGATGAAAATGATAGCTGAAACGAAACTGAAACTTAGAAAATAGGAAGAAAGGAACGTAATTACTAACACATTATGTAGAAAATATAAAGAATCAATTAAGATATATTTCTTAATAATGACTGTGCAAAATAAATTGCCGAACATTTTAAAAATAAACGATGTTTGTAAGAAGGATAATATAAACAATAAAAAGGGGTTCGCGGATAATGTGAACCATTAGAATTGAGAAGCCGATGGCGTTAGATATATAAAAGGCCACTTGTGATTGTCTAAATATGGAGGATTGTGAGATATAGTTATGTTGGAATTTGTAAGTATAAGTATTATATGTATGTCATTTCTGATTTAATGTATCATTATCAGAAGAAGTTGTACTGATGGCAAATTATGAAGGCAGACATCGCCTCTTACATTAGTAAACGTCTAGCTATTGCAAAGGTCATCATCTGAATTTGATTCGATTTGGGTCATCGTCGACAGATTGACCAAATCTGCTAATATCATTCCCGTTAATGATAAATGCAAAAGAGTTATGTAAACATAGTGTGCCTGTATCGAACATCTTTATCAAGATCCTCGCTTCGCATCGAATTTCTAGAGATTTGCTCAGAAATCATTGAGAAAGAACCTTGATGAGAGTGCTATATACCACCCCAATCGAAGGGACGAGGTAAAGTAACGATACAAAGTAAGGTAAGTGCTATTTTATGTTTGAATGATTGACCTTTGGTAATAGACCGTATAATCGTTTTCCATGCAACTTTTCGCTGATCTAAGCTTTATTAAGAAGAATTCAGATTTTCACTTGATAGACATTTCATCAAGTTCGATATACGAAACATATTTCACGCAGTTCTTGAAGTCCTAGGGTAGATCCAACTTATATGCCTTTCAATCCCAACTTTTACATCATCTCAATGGTCCCATACAACGGGGACTTATATCCCATGATTTGTCAGATCATGCATTCATTTTTCCAAGGTTAAAAATTGTGGCATAACTTCGCTACCCATTTGGCACTTCAAGATCTATATTTCATATTCACATAACCTCCTGCCTACTACCGGCAGTCAGTAATCAGATCCTAATTTCAACAATCATTTCAGGTCTCACGGGTCGGGTATTTTGTAAGGTTAGGTTCGCCATCATAGGAAACCTTAAACCTAAAAGACATGTCCAACTCACAGTGGGTGTATGTCAGGTGTCTTCATCTCAGTTCT
Organism: Glebionis coronaria; assembly: GCA_025667525.1. Taxonomy (NCBI): domain Eukaryota; kingdom Viridiplantae; phylum Streptophyta; class Magnoliopsida; order Asterales; family Asteraceae; genus Glebionis; species Glebionis coronaria. Next base: position 650,724 of record JANFOE010001222.1, read on the forward strand.
TGCTTACAGATGCTCTAATATTTAGATCCTAACAAGATTCGATCTTAATCCTAACACGATAATTATCAATGATAATCACTCCAAAGGATTTACGTCTAGAAGTAGCGTCGACTACGTCTAAACCGGAGGATTCAATGTTACGTGCTTACGTTTACATACACCGTCTTTGGTGACAGTCCGACATTTCAAAAAAATAAATTTATCCGTGAATATTATTTTGGAAGTTTAAATTTGTGTTGGTTCATAAACTCATAAATTTACGAGAAGAGATTAGGACTTACGATTTTAATTTAACGTCCTTTACGACTAAACCGGAAACCTTAGGATTACGTATTTACGTTTTCGAACTCCGTTTTTGATGAGACAATTTTTATTAGATTCGTTTTGTGCCGTTGATTCATAATTTATAAAAACGTTTTTCGTAAAACGACCCGAGGGCACGTAAATCGAGGAAACTAGAATCGAGAAGTACCCGTAAATTGGTGGGGATGAAACAAGTATACACTTGTCTCACCCCCACTATGGGTGGCAAGATTTTACAAGCATGAGGGACACTTGTCCTCAAAGCTTACTAAACCACCAAACTACTACCTCAAAACCATTTTCTTACTTTTCTTACATGCAATACTAGCTTAAACCTTTCCCAATCTCACTCTCTCTCTTTCTTTGGACGTTCATAACCCTCCCACAATCACCATCCTCATCAACTTTTCACCACCACAAAACACCATCATTTGATCAAGTTTCTACCATAAATCTTGTGTTTAAACTTGATCAAGATGAAAACCCTTTGAAGACTTGTAGATTGGAGGTGATCTTAACAACTAGCAAGAAGATTTCATGAAGATAAAGGGCTGATTTTTCAAGGAGTCTACAAATACTTGGTGATCCTAGAGGTGGTGTTCATATCTCATAAGATTGGTTACCCAAAACCAAGTCTTGTTCATCTAAAAACTCGTCATTTCATCACTTTGGTGGTATAGAGATTGTTTCTTCCTATCCTCTTTTTATTTTGATTATGTAATCATGTATTTTCTTTCCTATTGTATATGTATATGATGAATATATGATGATAAAAGTGTTGTGTGGGGATTTGGTGTTGATAAATATGATTAAAAAGATGAAAAACTATAAGAAACAAGGTTAAAATCTTGCTTAATTTAGATGGCTGTATTAAACAGTAAAGAATCATATGGTAAACTGGTAAAATGACTTGAATAGATTGATATACAGTAAGCTGTGGGTCTTGTACACATGTGAGAGTTGTCCATGTAATGGAATCATTGTAATGAGTGAGATATGATCAAAACAAGTTTAAGATACAAATCTGAGTTCACTGTTTTGGACGATTTTTAGAGAATACTTAGAAGATGATTCAACAGTAGCTATAGAAGAGTTAAATGGAGCACATATCATGTAGTTTATGTGATAAACATTTGATCTTCTATCTCCATATAGAACTCTAGATATGGCAGTTTTGGTGAAGATGAAAATAAAAATCAGATTTTGAGAATTAATGTTTATTACTATTATATAAGCACTCAAAATTATATTGTATAAAATGTAAAATTAAAACCCACTAACTCATGAATTTTATTTATATAAATATGTTAAAGGTTAAATAAATGGATAAATTATAAAAATGGTAGTGGAATAATATTTATAAGTTATAAAAACTATAAACTTGATTTTTACGACTTTTTCGGCTATTACCGTAAAAATTAACGTTTTTCGCCAATTAAAACTTAGACGATCAAACCCGTCTAATGTAAAGTTTTTAAAAGTCATATACTGATATATAAGTATCTAATACAAGTAAAAACCGATAAAACCCGAACTATAGGACATACGGACATAAACGAGCCAAGTAAACATATTGGACTAATAATTGGACTAAATAAGTTAAACACTTATAAAAAGAACTAATTGGGCTTAACCCATTTGGGCCCAACTTATAAAGTATAAATACTGATAATATAGGTATAACATGGATTAATACAAGTTAAAGAACTTATAATAAGTTTATTGTACTTAAAACACGTAAATAGGTAAAACTAGTAAACTAGTATAAACGTTACCGACACGTAACACTAAAATGAGTAAACGAGAATATGTAAACCCACTTGATCATCATATATATAAAATCATCATATGTATACATAATTGTTATTTTTATAAAGTCATTGGACATGAGTCTAAGACGAGTATTATTTGTCTAGGTTTCCGTGATTGAAGCACACACCGTACGTCCGAATTGCCGATAACCCGCCTTCCCACATCAACGTGAGTTCATAGCCTCGCACTCTTTTAAACGTTTTTATGAAATGTTTTATAAACCCGCGAGGGAGATAACATGTTAGTTTTTATAAAATAGGACACCATTTGTCCCGATTGTTTGTTTATTGATTTGGACCCGAATGATTGTATGACTCGATTGTATGACCCGATAAATGATTAAAGGACCCGATAGATGAAATAAAATGGATTATTAAAGTTAGGTTATGTCACTAAAAGTCCCATTAGCATGAATTGTGAACTACCAGGATTTGGTAGACGCTTATGCATATAATAGTACTATTTGGGGACGATCACCCCAGTTCGCGCCTTGACGGTTGATCCCCGTCGTGCCACATTGATTGGTAAGCGAATTTATGTATGAGAAGATTTCCATAACGTGACCTTTGTGACGACACGCTACTTTAGATGGGCAAATTGAGTATCGGGTTAGCTACCCATTGTTGGTTTAGTAAGGTAACAATGTCATGCGGCTTATAATAATCCAAAACTAACGAAATACTACTAGACGCTCCGAATTATGATGTATTGCCTGACTAGCAATACTGGGTCATACTATTGATATTATGTTTGTGTTTTGGTTTTCATAACCAAATTCATATAACGGTTTTTATTTTCATACAACGTCTTAAGACGTATTGTATGATGTTTTTACAACATTGGCTCGTACACTGATTTTTAAGGCAAATGCCTATATTATGATTTTGATGAAGATTTGTATAAAATGACTTTGGCTATTGATATGAGTGTTTTTACTCATATCATTTGTAGGTTAAAACAATTAAATAATGCATTTAATATATCAAATATGCCTTGGAAATGCTTGTTTCTTGTTTTCATGTGTGTAGGTACCAAGTTCGTGAAAACCGGCAATAATCGACAACGAGATTGATGAAAAAGATTAAAGAAGCCAAAACCAAGCTCGACATGAGAGGATTTAATCATTCATCGAGGAAATGGGCCAAGTGGGTCCCACAATGGGTTAAATGGGCTCAAAAGCCCATTTATGTTTAAGTAAATATTTTTTGGATTTGCAAGTCCATTTGAGGCCCAAGAGGAAATTATTACACGAATGGGATTTGGTTACATTGGGCCCAAGCCCAAATTGAAATATGAAAAGAAACGGATGAAGATTGTGGGCCTTTAGGGTTTATTTAACGCATGTCTTGTGTTTTTAAAACGTTTGTCAAACGTTATTATTCATTTCCCCATTAAATAAAACGCCCCACTCATTCCTCACCCACCATTTTAACTCACACGTTTTTTATCCACATTCATTCATATCCCAACCGTCCCATTTATTCTTACGATACAACCTATGCAAAACCATTTCTTCCCCAAAAATAAAACATGCAAAACCTTTTTACTGTTCATTTATCCTAGCTTAATAAAAAGTCATTTTTACAAAGGGCTTTTTATATATTCCGTTAATTCACTCGAAAAGAAAATAAAACCCCCCATTTTAAGGAAGAGAATCAGAGGAGAGATGGAATACGTGGCAGTCAAGGATTCGTTGCAACACCTCAATTAGTCTATCCCACCAATCACAGGCCTCAAAAGAAGCACAAGTAGCACAAATTAGTGCCACTCAGGCAATCCGCGTGAACTTGGGAATCCTCCACCATCCGATCCAATAAAGAGAGAGAAGAATCAAGATCAAGGGCTACAAAATCAAAAGGAATATCCCCTTGGATATTCGGATATTCGCAGAAGGATGCCTTATGGGGGGCTATAAATACCCCCATTTTCTTGTGTAATTTTATCCCTTTTTCTCTTACTGTTATTATGTCAATTTAGTTATAGGATTAGTGTAATTTCAATTTTTCAAGTATTGTAATGTTTTAAATGATTCAATAAAAGTTTTTAATTTTTCTGCTCAAATCTCTTGAATCTCGTGATATAAGTCTCGGTTTAAGCTTTATATTAATTCCTGCTCATTAAATTGATGTTTTAATAGTGATTATTTAATTAAGCTAATCTAATAGCTTGATTTAATAATCTGAGTAAGTTTGGGATAATTTCTATCCCCACTGGATAGATAATCAATTTAAGCAGTAAAGATTAATTGGGTTCGAATGATGGTTCGAATGATGGTGAGTGGTTCGTATGGAGGATAATGGTGGTTTTGATTCCGGTTCTTTAGGATGTTCAGCGCATTCCTACTACCCAATGGTTTCGTCAAAAAGGTGCTATTACTTCTTTATTTTTCATGTCTAATAGATTAAACTTATTTGTATGTTATTATGCTTTTGACTGATGGATTGTATTTGATTTGGGTTGTTTGATTAGATTAAAACTGAACTCATTAGTTGTTATAGGGTCTGCATCAGTTGTTTAGTAATATAATTTGCTGATTTATACGCTATGATTTCTGTTATGATATTAAGTTAGTAACTGCTCTTGTTTTAATCTGATTAAATTTGCTTAAGCTTTAGTTTGCCATTGCTTATGTGTTCATTTAAGCTGATAGGATTTTAGGTTTCGTAAATGATAATATAACTGATCTAAAGTTATCAGTCTGCTTAAGTTAAAATTTGATTTGATGAGATATATGAGGTAATGAGTTTGATATATCTGCTTATCTGAGGTCTAACTTGACTGATTATCTGAAGTATTTGGTTTTTTTGAAAACAAAGTGTAGTTTTAATTAGTTGATTTAGGTTTTTACTTGAGGTGAAACAGATTGGTTTGGTTCTGTCAAGTTTGGCTGAAATTTAACAGTTAAAACATGAATTCTGAATAGCTGATATCCTTTCATTTGGAATTTGATTCTCGTTTTGTTGAGTTTTTACCTAGTTTTATCTGATCTAACTGAAGTTTATACCAGTTATTTTAGGATATGCTTTGTTGAATTTTGACTTATTTTAATTCAGTTCGATTTCTGGAGTTGCTTAAATGTTACCTGCTAATTGAAATCTGAGAGTTGTTTTGAGTTTAGAGTAGTTCTATTTGATATTGTCAAATTAATGATATCTTAAACTGCTTTATTGTTTTCTGCATTTCTGTTCTAAATAATAGCTTAACAGTTCAATCTACTGGTTAAGCTCAATAAGCTGTTTCCTTAACAGCTTATCCATAATAAGCTTCTCAAGTCTCTCCTGAGACTTTTTTATCATAATCTGTCAAAAAAGTTTTATTTCCAAAAATTATGTCCCTCAAGGGACTTGAACCCGTGACCTCCTGGTCACACACCCAACGAGTTTACCATCTGGGCTTGAGTCCCTTTTGATTTTAGTTCCCTTTATTTCATTAATAAAGTGTAATTCTGTTAGGCTGTGTTTGTTTTGGTTATTAATCAATTGTCACGTTTTACTTTCTTTTAACTTTTTTTAAAGTTAATTTTTAATATAAAATTAGTTTCAGAAAATAGAATTTATAAAATATAAAAAAAGAAAAATATAGAAAATGTTTTTATTTAAATAGTTAAATTAGTTTAATTTTTAAATAGAGTTTTAATTTTTAAGAGTTTATTGAATTTTATAATAGCGGGGTTTAACGATTCATGCACTTTAGGAGTATTTTAAATAGCTTAAAATTCGTAGAGTTAATTTTAGTTTTAAAAACCAACGACACCTTCAAATCGATTGTCCAAATCAAAACAAAATGTCTCAAATTCATAAGATCTTTGTGTACAACGAACTCGACTCACTCACGTGTTTAATCGTATCCGTCTTTGACTTATTTTTGGTTAATTACTTTTTCCTAAAGGTAATTACCTAAATTTGTCCTATAACGTATATGTGTTTATCCACGACACATCAAAAATTTTGGCGCCGCTGCCGGGGATCTTGTGTACGATTCGTTTTTGTGGAGATTTGTTGATCGTGGATTTGAAGACCCTTTCCGTCCTCGGAAAGTTTTGTTATTTTTCTATTAAGTAGTATGTATCGTTTTTCTCGTTTTTTGTGAATAATATATTATATTACGTAGAACAATAATTTTAAATACTTTTCAAATAAGCCTTAGTTGGGATTTCATCACCTAGCTATTGTATTCGAACCCAAAACCAAAATAAAGGCAAAATAGATAAATACTAATAAGAAGTTTGAACTCGATTTATACAAACTATAAGGTGGGTATAAGGCGACGTGCTATAAAAGGCCGTCTAAGGAAAAAGGTTTTTAAGTGCTTTGTGCCACCTCGTTTCCCCGCTTGCTTGTGCGTATATTGAGAGGGACAACCTATTATTGGTTTGCCGACTCAAGTAGTAATAAATCTTATTTTTGTTGTTTACTTATTGAACCTCGAGACGTTTAGGTTTTCACCTATCGTTTCAAAGTCGACCGAGGGTAATTTACTTCCATAGTAGTTATCCTTATTCCTTGTTTTTTATCGATCATTTTTGATTGAGCAATACCAAATAAAATACCAAAAATAATCTTCTTTCTTGTCTAATTTCTTTTCTTCAATCCTCTAAATTCTCGTCTTTGTTGTGTATGCAATTACGTTCTTCTCGTCTTGTGATTGATTTTAATAGGCTTGAAAATATTCCTCGTAGAAATAGAAATCGTCAACAACGAATAGTGGAACCCGAGCTTCCACCTATTGTTGTAGAGATGGCCGATAACCGAACAATGGAGGAATTGCTCCGTGCACCCACCGAAGGGTATGGGGAAGCAATCGTTGTGCCGGCTATTTTGGCGAATCATTTTGAGATTAAGACGGGTCTTCTATCGCTCATTCGTGCCAACCAATTTTGTGGCAATGAGGCCGATAGCCCGCATTCTCACATACGGAATTTTAATCGAATTACCTCGACTCTCAAGTTTAGAGATGTGCCGAATGACGTGATTAAGCTCATGCTTTTTCCGTACTCGCTCGAGGGTAATGCTAAGCTTTGGTATGAGAAAGAACCACCGGGTTCGATCTTAACTTGGGATGATTTAGTGTCTAAGTTCATGAATTATTTCTTTCCACCGTCCAAGACAACACACTTTAAAAATGAGATCACTAGATTTGAACAAAAAGTGCATGAATCGTTTGGGGTTGCTTGGGAAAGATTTAAAGATTTGTTAAGACAATGTCCACACCACGGTTTCTCGGAATTGCATCAAATAAATACTTTCTATAATGGGCTAAATATGATTGAACAAGATTCTTTAAATGCCGCCGCGGGTGGTAATCTTTTAAGAAAAACACCGAGAGACGCGTGGAGAATAATTGAGGATAAGTCTAGAGCACAATATTCACGAAACACACCGGTTGTTTCCAATGTGAATTCATCTAATCATGAGATTGCTAGATTGGACTCTAAGATTGACACAATTTTGAGTGAGATTAGGAAGAATCCTCATGGATCGATTAATATGATTGGGAATGTTTTTGTATCATGTGGTGGAGCACATCCTAATTATGCTTGTTTAAACGTGGGGTTTGATCAAGCTAGTGCTTTTGCCGCGACGGGAACTTATGGCTCCAACGGTCAAGTTCCTCGTCAAAATCATGTTGCTCCACCGGGTTTTCCACCGGTTCAAAATAGGTACAACAATGGAAACAATGGGAATAATTTTAACCGTGGTAACCAAGGGAATTTTAATCAAGGAAATGGGTTTAATGCTAATCAAAACAATCAAGGTTTTCAAGGGAATAATCAAAATGATTTGTCAAGTTACATGAAGTCAAATGAGGCAAATATGAAAGATTTGCAAAATAACATTCAAGGACAAATGGCAGCTTTGAAAAATGAGTTTCAAAATACACTAAAGGGGCAAAATAACAAGATTGAGCTTAATCAACAAAGAATGGAACAAAGATTTGAGCAAATGTTTGAGCAAGGTCAAAATCGTTTGCAACAAAGTGTGGAACAAAATCAAAATAAATTGCTTTCGATGTTTGAGGGATTCATGTCTAAACCATCTACTTCTTCAGGTTGCTTACCTAGTAATACCATTCCAAACCCGAGGGGAGAGCTTAAGGCTATCACCGCTTATGATAATTTAGAAAGGAAGCTTGAGCTTATTGTGCCACCTAAAGAAACCTTTTGGAATGTCACCAAGGCTACTTTAAATGTGATTAGTACCTCGGATTTCATTGATCTCTTTCCTAAGAAGTATAATGATCCGGGTCACTTTTTGATACCTTGTGTTTTCGATGAGCTTGGGGAATACAAAGCTCTAGCTGATCCAGGAGCTAGTATTAACGTTATGCCCTTGTCCATTTGGAAGACTCTTGACTATTTGCGACTTATGCCCACTCGAATGATCATTGAGCTAGCTAATGGAACCACCACTCGACCGGTTGGTATAGCGGAAAATGTCATTGTTAAAGTGGGGGAGTTCGTTTACCTAGCCGATTTTGCTATCATTGATTATGAGCCGAATCCTCGTGCGCCTATAATTTTAGGACGACCATTTTTGTGTACGGCCGGTGTTTTAGTTGATATGAAAGAAGGGGAGCTTAAATTGTTTCATGGGGATAAACATATGATTTTCAAACCGGAAAAAATTTCAAGATTGTTTCCTAAGAAATTGGAAAGTGAAAAACCTAATTTTGTTGAATCATGTTGTAATGTTACCTCATCTATACTCACTCCACACGAGGATGATAAGATTGAAAAACAAATTGATGATTACTTGAGTGAGCCATTCGATGCTAGTGAGTTTGATAATGAGAATTTCGATCCCGAGAGTGACATTTCTTTAATTGAACAATCTTTGAAGATGGACTCATTTTCACTCTCTTCTAAGGATCATGTTGATGTTCCTAAGGCACAATCTTCAATTGAAGAGCCTTTGATTCCTAGCTTCACACCGAGTGAGGTTAGTGACTATTCGTTGGATAAGTTCGTCGATGAACTTTTTGCTATCATTGATCCACTTCCACGGGGAAGTAAAGACGTTTCCGATCTCGAGATCGAACGTGATTCTCGTGTTTTACCTACCATTCTCGAGGAATTCGCCGACGAATTGCCTTCAAATGAGAATGATGATCTAGTATCCGAGTGTGACACACTCGATACTTTGTCGGAAATTTCTTGTGATGACAAGGATGACAACACTTTTGTGACTTACTCAAATCCTCTATTTGAAGCTTCATTGAACAATAATCCATTGTTTCAAGAGGATTTTGAGAACATCATACCTCCTACATCTCACAACCTTTGTGATGATGATCTTCTTATGAAGGAGGTTGATGAGGTTTGTGATGATGATCACACCTTTTGTGATGAGTATGTCGACTCGGATGGAGAAATTTACATTATTCCCAATCTCCCTCCCACTCGCGTTGATCTTAATGTGCGGGTTTTTCATGTGACTCATATTGAGTACCATGACCCCTTTGTTCACGTTCCTAAGAATGAAAAAGTCGACAAAGTCATGCAAGTTGAAACCACTATGGTTGAGACTTTTGTACCACCATTACCATGTGCTTCATATGACTTAGGATTAGCATGGGGGGACGACACCTTGTTGTCTATTCCTTTCTCCACCGAGGACAAGGTATTCGATCCCGAAATCGTCGATTTAGGGAAATCTCGGCCTTTCACCGATGCAATAATTGAAAGACTTTTTAATCATCTTGGTGCGAGTTTACCTCGTGGAGCATGCTACATCCATACGATTGTTTGTGACTACTATCTCTTTTTAGAGATTTACGTTGGAGTTTTATCTTTTCCTTTGTCATCCGACAACGAGGATAAGATCTTTGACCCCGGCATCGTGCTTTATATTGGATTTTATTCCATTATGCCGGTTTACACCATTTTCCCTAAGGACCAATGAATGCAGGGATCGAGTCGAGCTCATGACTCGATGAATAAAAACGAGTTTTTCTATCTTCTTTCTATTTTATAACACTTAATAAGGCTTGATCTTTCAAGCTCGTGTTCGTGATTTGTTGTGTTGTGATCTTAGGTACGACCCTTATATTTGATGACTCTCGTGTTCGGTTTTTGCCAATCCACTTGATCTTCCATGCTTTGAATGCCAAAAAGGGGCACACTCCTTACCCTTGATTATTATTGACTAACGTTTTATCTTGAGGCATAATTAATAAACGGCTTATAGATTTGCGTGCTCTTTCCATGCTAGGATTTTGCATTAGACTCTTCGTGTCTTAGTATGGGGGTGTTACTCTTGAGCAAAGAAACATTGAGGATAATGTTTGGTTTTAGCATGGGGGAGTCAATCGATATAATCGCTTGCAATTGCTTTTGTCGTGTCCAAACGTGTTAGTTTTCTCATTTTTCAATAAAATTTTAAATTTTTTGTGTAATTTTTAAAGTAAATAAGTGTTTTTGACACAAATGTAAGTTTTCAATAAGAATAGTTTTTGACTCGACTTGGTTTTTAACCTTAGCTTTTCCTTAACGTATTTGAATTAAGTTTTGCTAGGCTATTATATAGGGAGCTTTAAAACGCGAAAGTCTTAATTCATACGAGTTAAGAACAAGAACTTTTCGCAAGCTCCTATAATTGATCCTAGAAAGTCGTCTATCAAGGGAACTTTAAAACGCAAATTCTAAAACTTGTAAAAGTATAAGAAGTTGCAAGATCCTATAGATGACTTGAAAACCCAAAACTTTGATTTAATAGGCTAAGTATCCATTGATTTCATTCTTGGAATTTTACAATATGAAGAACAAGAGATGATAGAACAATTATAAGTGTGGTATTCTTTCGGGAATTTATGTGAGTTAATTATGAGCCTATTCTCCCATCACTTGTTAATAAATTTAATTGCAATAAATAATGTTGAACGATTTGAAAAGTTACTTAGCTTCTAGCCCAAGATCGTTTAGAAGTTGCTCGGTATGGATTAGAGTTCATAGCCAAGGCATAACTTATTGAAGCGGGATGCGAAGATTGGCGAGTCCAAAAAGGTCCTAACAAGACATGAGGGCTATGTTTTATTGCTAAAGATCTTAAGTGATGTGAAGACTCATTTATCAAAAATCAATATGAAGGATCGAGACACACGACGAAAAGCAAAATACTCCCAAAAAGTCATGGAGGAGTCTATCCAAAAAGACCAAAAATAAGGTATGAGGATAAATGAAGCCAAGTCCAAAAAGGAGGCGAATCATTGTTAATCAAAATCCCAAGTAAAGATTGGAGAAAAATGAAGAAGTCGTGGTCCAAGTATGAATCTCTCAAAACTTCAAGTGAAGAAATATTATGAAGAGAAGACCATTATTTCGTGAGCGTCTCTCAAGGTTGGAAGTATTAAGTCACTGCCAAATATCGATCCGAGAAAGGTCTCAAATCGCGAAACAAGTTATGCCAATATATGAACTTTATGAAATCCCGAGAAGCAGTTTTAAACGATTTTGTCCTTTAGCTAACTATTGATTAAATCGTTCACTTTATTTTCGGCCTAATAAATTATCGAAATAAGTCAACAATGCATCCTCGTGATCATTAAAGACAACAATAAAATATAAGAGATACACTTAGGAATAAGGGAGTCTAAGTGAATAATTAGCCTACATGAGTTCGTGTTAGTCTACCAACTTATAATAACAATGATCTTGTTTTTGCACTTGGCTTGGAAAAGTGAAAAGTCGGGGACGATGAATCTATTTGAGTTTTATGATCCTAAAAGTTATTTTTCAAATAATGAAAGCATTACATTATGTCTTTGCAAAATAAATTGTCAAAAAGTTAAATAATGGTGTAGCTATAGTTTGATTTTGTCATTGCGTGAGGACACGGCAATTGCTTAGCATGGGGGAATTTGATATGAGTGTTTTTACTCATATCATTTGTAGGTTAAAACAATTAAATAATGCATTTAATATATCAAATATGCCTTGGAAATGCTTGTTTCTTGTTTTCATGTGTGTAGGTACCAAGTTCGTGAAAACCGGCAATAATCGACAACGAGATTGATGAAAAAGATTAAAGAAGCCAAAACCAAGCTCGACATGAGAGGATTTAATCATTCATCGAGGAAATGGGCCAAGTGGGTCCCACAATGGGTTAAATGGGCTCAAAAGCCCATTTATGTTTAAGTAAATATTTTTCGGATTTGCAAGTCCATTTGAGGCCCAAGAGGAAATTATTACACGAATGGGATTTGGTCACATTGGGCCCAAGCCCAAATTGAAATATGAAAAGAAACGGATGAAGATTGTGGGCCTTTAGGGTTTATTTAACGCATGTCTTGTGTTTTTAAAACGTTTGTCAAACGTTATTATTCATTTCCCCATTAAATAAAACGCCCCACTCATTCCTCACCCACCATTTTAACTCACACGTTTTTTATCCACATTCATTCATATCCCAACCGTCCCATTTATTCTTACGATACAACCTATGCAAAACCATTTCTTCCCCAAAAATAAAACCTGCAAAACCTTTTCACTGTTCATTTATCCTAGCTTAATAAAAAGTCATTTTTACAAAGGGCTTTTTATATATTCCGTTAATTCACTCGAAAAGAAAATAAAACCCCCCATTTTAAGGAAGAGAATCAGAGGAGAGATGGGATACGTGGCAGTCAAGGATTCGTTGCAACACCTCAATTAGTCTATCCCACCAATCACAGGCCTCAAAAGAAGCACAAGTAGCACAAATTAGTGCCACTCTGGCAATCCGCGTGAACTTGTGAATCCTCCACCATCCGATCCAATAAAGAGAGAGAAGAATCAAGATCAAGGGCTACAAAATCAAAAGGAATATCCCCTTGGATATTCGGATATTCGCAGAAGGATGCCTTATGGGGGGGCTATAAATACCCCCATTTTCTTGTGTAATTTTATCCCTTTTTCTCTTACTGTTATTATGTCAATTTAGTTATAGGATTAGTGTAATTTCAATTTTTCAAGTATTGTAATGTTTTAAATGATTCAATAAAAGTTTTTAATTTTTCTGCTCAAATCTCTTGAATCTCGTGATATAAGTCTCGGTTTAAGCTTTATATTAATTCCTGCTCATTAAATTGATGTTTTAATAGTGATTATTTAATTAAGCTAATCTAATAGCTTGATTTAATAATCTGAGTAAGTTTGGGATAATTTCTATCCCCACTAGATAGATAATCAATTTAAGCAGTAAAGATTAATTGGGTTCGAATGATGGTTCGAATGATGGTGAGTGGTTCGTATGGAGGATAATGGTGGTTTTGATTCCGGTTCTTTAGGATGTTCAGCGCATTCCTACTACCCAATGGTTTCGTCAAAAAGGTGCTATTACTTCTTTATTTTTCATGTCTAATAGATTAAACTTATTTGTATGTTATTATGCTTTTGACTGATGGATTGTATTTGATTTGGGTTGTTTGATTAGATTAAAACTGAACTCATTAGTTGTTATAGGGTCTGCATCAGTTGTTTAGTAATATAATTTGCTGATTTATACGATATGATTTCTGTTATGATATTAAGTTAGTAACTGCTCTTGTTTTAATCTGATTAAATTTGCTTAAGCTTTAGTTTGCCATTGCTTATGTGTTCATTTAAGCTGATAGGATTTTAGGTTTCGTAAATGATAATATAACTGATCTAAAGTTATCAGTCTGCTTAAGTTAAAATTTGATTTGATGAGATATATGAGGTGATGAGTTTGATATATCTGCTTATCTGAGGTCTAACTTGACTGATTATCTGAAGTATTTGGTTTTTTTGAAAACAAAGTGTAGTTTTAATTAGTTGATTTAGGTTTTTACTTGAGGTGAAACAGATTGGTTTGGTTCTGCAAGTTTGGCTGAAATTTAACAGTTAAAACATGAATTCTGAATAGCTGATATCCTTTCATTTAGAATTTGATTCTCGTTTTGTTGAGTTTTTACCTAGTTTTATCTGATCTAACTGAAGTTTATACCAGTTATTTTAGGATATGCTTTGTTGAATTTTGACTTATTTTAATTCAGTTCGATTTCTGGAGTTGCTTAAATGTTACCTACTAATTGAAATCTGAGAGTTGTTTTGAGTTTAGAGTAGTTCTATTTGATATTGTCAAATTAATGATATCTTAAACTGCTTTATTGTTTTCTGCATTTCTGTTCTAAATAATAGCTTAACAGTTCAATCTACTGTTTAAGCTCAATAAGCTGTTTCCTTAACAGCTTATCCATAATAAGCTTCTCAAGTCTCTCCTGAGACTTTTTTATCATAATCTGTCAAAAAAGTTTTATTTCCAAAAATTATGTCCCTCAAGGGACTTGAACCCGTGACCTCCTGGTCACACACCCAACGAGTTTACCATCTGGGCTTGAGTCCCTTTTGATTTTAGGTCCCTTTATTTCATTAATAAAGTGTAATTCTGTTAGGCTGTGTTTGTTTTGGTTATTAATCAATTGTCACGTTTTACTTTCTTTTAACTTTTATTAAAGTTAATTTTTAATATAAAATTAGTTTCAGAAAATAGAATTTATAAAATATAAAAAAAGAAAAATATAGAAAATGTTTTTATTTAAATAGTTAAATTAGTTTAATTTTTAAATAGAGTTTTAATTTTTAAGAGTTTATTGAATTTTATAATAGCGGGGTTTAACGATTCATGCACTTTAGGAGTATTTTAAATAGCTTAAAATTCGTAGAGTTAATTTTAGTTTTAAAAACCAACGACACATTCAAATCGATTGTCCAAATCAAAACAAAACGTCTCAAATTCATAAGATCTTTGTGTACAACGAACTCGACTCACTCACGTGTTTAATCGTATCCGTCTTTGACTTATTTTTGGTTAATTACTTTTTCCTAAAGGTAATTACCTAAATTTTTCCTATAACGTATATGTGTTTATCCACGACACATCAGCTATTTTATGGCCTATTAAAATGACTTGTACAAAATGATTTTCAGTAATATTTTTATACTGATATTATATTGATGGATTTTATTAAACTCTATGAATTCACTCAGCGTTATCGCTGACCTTTTCTTTTAACATGTTTTATCTCAGGTACTTGAAGGTAATTCTCGGGAAGACGACAAGAATTCATGGCCCGCACTTAAACAATATTTTCCATTCAAATACTTTGTAAAACTTTGTATGAAATAATATGCATGGGACCGATGTAACTTTAATATTTATGAATGGAAATGCTTTATTAATAAACGACGCGATTTTTATGCGTTGTCTATGATGTGAGTAATGTGATATCCCGTAACACCAACTAGTCTTCCGCTGTATTGAGTTTTATAAATTTGGGGGTGTTACAGTATGACCGCGAACTGTCTTCTCTAGGCAAGGTTTAATACGATTAGGCTCTATCATGTAGCCTAGGAACATGCCTTCTATGGCTCCGAAAGTGCACTTTTTCGGATTTAACTTCATGTTTATTTTCCTAAGCGCGGAGAAGGTTTACTCTATATCACGGATGAGTTCATCCTCCGTGTGGCTTTTTATGACCAGGTCATCAACGTATACCTCCAAGTTACGTCCAATCTGACTGTCGAACGCCTTGTCTACCAGTTGTTGGTATGTAACACCCGTGTTCTTGAGTCCGAATGGCATTTTAGTGTAGCAGTATACACCCTGGCTAGTATGGAATGTTGTCTTCTCCTCGTCGTGTTCTGCCATTTGTATCTGGTGGTATCCTTTGTATGCGTCCAAGAAACATTTAATAGGATACCCGCATAGTGACTCGACTTTCTAGTCTATCTCTTGGAGCGGATAGCAGTCCTAAGGACAAGACTTATTGAGATCTGTAAAATCAACACACATGCACCAGCTGCCATCGTGCTTTTTGACCATCACTGGATTGGAAAGCCAGTCATGGTAGTAGACTTCTCGCATGATTCCTGCATCTACCAGTTTTTTTACTTCATATAGTATTGCTTTACTGCGTTCCGGAGCTTGTCCTCTTTTCTTTTTTCTAACTGGTGTATATCCTTCGTGGATTTGTAGATTGTGCTCGGCTAGTGATCGTGGTACACCAGTCATATCTTTTGGTTCCCATGCGAAGATGTCCAAATTATCCTTTAAAAGTTGACACATGTCTAAATTTCCTTTGTAGGATAAGGTTCCCCCAATTGTTATCTCTTGATCTGGGTATTCTGGGTGAATTGCCACCATTAAATTTGGTGGTGAACTTACTTTTGGCTCTATCGTTACTCGAGGTGGTTTCGTAACTATGTTACACTCTGCGAGTGGTACGACTGTATTGAAGATCATTACAAATCCTCCTTCCACTGGGAATTTTATCACGACGTGAGCCGTAGAGGGTACTGCTAGCTTTGCTAATATGTCGGGTTGCCCAATGATTCCATTGTAATGTGATGGTGATCGTATTATCAGAAAATTCTATGAGACTTTCGTCGAATGCTCGTCATTACCTACCTTTACTACTAGTTTTAACTTGCCCAAAGGCCATACTGCTCCTCCACTAAAACCGATAAGCGGTGAAGTCGCATGTACCATTTGGTTCCTTATCTCTGGGCTTAGTTTTAAGAAGCAATGCTCATACATGATTTTCTCACATGAGCCTCCATCGACATACATACGATGAATGCTATGATCGCCGATATTTACTTCTATTACCAATGGGCCCTCTGCCACAGTACTCGCACTGAGGGGGGGGGGAAGAGATGTCTATCCCTCTGGAGAACCTCTGGCTCACTTTTTGCTTAGTCCTTCGTTGCCACGTTTGTACCATGTAAATGGTTGCGATTGTATCCTTTGGATTTTTTTCGTCTTATGTGGCTTCTTTGACGAGGTGCTTCAGCTTGACTGTCTGTACCAAGCTTTCAATGTGCTTTTATAGTTGAATACCCTCGTTTGTGGTGTGTCCCTTTTCCCCATGATACTCGCAGTATCTATTGCCTATGCGTCTTTCCAATGGAGTGACCATTGGTAGTGGTCTTGGGAAGTTCACGCCTTCTGATGTGAGGATATCTCTTGGGGTTAGTTTGAGTGGCGTGAACCAAAAATTGCTGCTACGCCCTTCTTTTTAGTTTCCTTGGTATTTAGGATTCCGGGATCCGCCCTGTATGTTAGTTTGTTTATTAAGCACGTCGTGGGATCTGTAGCTGGAAGTATTTTGCATGGCTCCCGTGGCAGTTGCTTCTCTCTGTATGAAGGATCTCACCTTCGCATTACCCCATCAAAGGTTTCCGATCTTTGTTATTTATCCCTACCAGAAAACAGGATACTTTCAAGATCTCCAGGCATTCTTTCATCTGGAGGCATTCGTATTTGAAGTGCTCTAAGAAGTCTTCTAGGTATTCACCCTGGTTTTGTTTGACTCTTGCTAGTGATACGGCGCTTCTTTCGTATCTCTTTTGTTGGACATAATTTCTTTTGAATGCTTTCCATAATACTTCTAATCCATTGATTGTTCACGGTGGGAGTCTGTCAAACTAGTTCCGCACGTTTCCTACAAGCATAGAGTTGAACATGTTACACCACACAGGTTCGGGCCATTGCTCAATTCCTGCTTGCGATTCGAAGACTTTCAAATGATCTTCTGGATCTGTGGTTCCATCATATGTTTTGACGTTCGTTGGCATGCGACACTTTATTGTATCAGGATAATAGTGTATATTCCTTGTGACAGCGTTTTTCTTAACCTTCTCCATGGTTGTGAGAAGTCTTGATTTTTTCTTTTGTGTGAATGAAAAGCGCGTTCTTCCTATCCTGAGCTTTCTGGGGAGGAATATCTGCACCCACGTTCTGTATGATGACTGTTGTCTGATTTTGAATCTAATGAGTCATTGTCTGAGGATTGATAGCGTCTTGCGCGTCTTTTTCCTTTTATGACTTGCTGGTCCTTCATGTATTTAGTAGCGAGTGGGAGCAGCTGTGACAATCCGTCAATTTATGATTGATATTTTATTCTCAATATTTATTTGAAAATATTAATTTTAATGTTATATTATGAACTCACTTATTTTTTGGAAGAAATTTGGATTTACGTCTTGAAGTAGCATCGACTACGTCTAAACCGGAGGATTCAACATTACGTGCTTACGTTTACATACACCGTTTTGGTGATAGTCCGACATTTAAGAAAATAAATTTATCAGTGAATATTATTTTGAGATTTTAAATTTGTGTTGGTTCACAAACTCACAAATTTACGAGAAGAGATTAGGACTTACGATTTTAATTTAACGTCCTTTACGACTAAACCAGAAACCTTATGATTACGTATTTACGTTTTCGAACTCCGTTTTTGATGAGACAATTTTTATTAGATTCGTTTTGTGTCGTTGATTCATAATTTATAAAAACGTTTTTCGTAAAACGACCCAAGGGCACGCAAATAGAGGAAACTAGAATCGAGGAATACCCGTAAATTAATGGGGATGGAACAAGTACATACTTGTCCCACCCCCACACATGGCTAAACAAAGCTAACAACACCATGTGGTGTCAAGCTTACAAGATAAGCTAAGACACATGTCTTAGTTTACTTGTAAACTAGCAACCAACATCTAAACCACCACCCCAAACCATTTTCATTCATTTCAACACATACAAACCACTAAACACTCTCCTCCCTCTCTCTAAAATTCGTCCCAAACTCATCCAAAACAACCCCCATTTGATCTTGATTCAACCATAAATCATATGTATAATTTACATATGATGAAAACCCATTGAAGTTATGAAGATTGGAGGTGATCTTAACATGTAAAAAGGAGTTTTCAAGGGAGTTTGGGGCTGATTTCTCAAGGAGTTTTAATGAAGAACAAGGGCTGATTTTTGGAGGAATCTACAAATACTTGGTTATCCTAGAAGTGGTGTTGATATCTCATAAGATTGGTTAGCAAAAACCATGTCTTGTTCATCCAAAAGCTCATCATTTCATCACTTTGGTGGTATAAAGATTGTTCTCCCCATCCTCTTGTTATTTTGATTATGTAATCATGTATTTTCTTTATTATTGTATATGTATATGATGAATATATGATGATAAAAATGTTGTGTGGGGATCAAGTGTTGATAAATATGATTAAAGAGATGAAAAACCATAGGTAACAAGGTTAAAATCTTGCTAAATATGATGGCTGTATAAAAACATAAGTAACCAAATGTTAAACTGATAAAATGGCATGGTGGAATCAATTTACAGTAATTATTAGATGTCATACACATGTGAGAGTTGGCCATGCAATGGAATCAACAAAATGAGTGAGATATGATCAAAACAAGTTTAGAATACAAATCTGAGTTCACTGTTTTGGACGATTTTTAGAAAATACTTAAAGGGTGATTCAACAGTAGCTATAGGAGAGTTAAATAGAGCACATATCATGTAGTTTATGTCATAAAGATTTGAGCTTCTATCTCCATATAGAACTCTAGATATGGCTGTTTTGGTGAACATGAAACTAAAAATCAGATTTTTAAAGAATTAATGTTTAATTGTATTATATAAGCACTCAACTAAAAATAGTATAAAATGTGAATTAAAACCCACTAACTTATATAATACATTTATATAAATATGTATAAGGATAAATAAATGAACATTTTATAAAAATGGTAGTTTGATAAGTTTTATAAGTTATAAAACTATAAACATGATTTTTACGACTTTTTCGGCTATTACCGTAAAATTAACGTTTTTGTTAAATAAAACTTAGACGGTTGGACACGTCTAATGTAAACTTTTATAAACTCATATACTGATATATAAACATATATAACAAGTAAAAACCGATAAAACTCGAACTATAAAACATACGGACATTAACGGGCCAAGTTAACGTTATTGGACTAATAATACAACAAAATGGGCTAAAACACTTATAAACTTATTTATTGGGCTTAACCCATTTGGGCCCAACATGTAAAGTATAAATACTGATAATAAAAGTATAATTGGACTAATGAATAGTATTGGGCTTATAATAGGCTTATTGGGCCTAAAACATGTAAATAAGTAAAACTAGTAAACTAGTACAAAAGTTACCAATACATAACACTATAATGAATGAGTAAAAATGTATAAACCCACTTGATCATCATCATATATATAAAATCATCATATGTATACATAATTGTTATTTTTATAAAGTCATTGGACAAGAGTCTAAGACGAGTATTATTTGTCTAGGTTTCCGTGATTGAAGCACGTACCGTACATCTGAATTGCCGATAACCCGCTTTCCCACATCCACGTGAGTTCATAGCCTCGCACTCTTTTAAATGTTTTTATGAAATATTTTATAAACCCGTGAGGGAGATAACATGTTAGTTTTTATAAAATAGGACACATTTATCCCGATTTTTTGTTTATTGATTTGGACCCAGAAGATTGTATGACCCTATGAATGATTAAATGACCTAATAGATGAAATAAAATGGATTATTAAAGTTAGGTTATGTAACTAAAAGTCCCATTAGCATGAATGGTGAACTACCGGGATTTGGTAGACGCTTATGCATATAATAGTACTATTTGGGGACGATCACCCCAGTTCACGCCTTGACGGTTGATCCCCGTCGTGCCACATTGATTGGTAAGCGAATTTATGTATGAGAAGATTTCCATAGCGTGACCTTTGTGACGACACGCTAATTTAGATGGGCAAATTGAGTTTCGGGCTAGCTACCCGTTGTTTGGTTTAGTAAGGTAACAATGTCATGCGGCTTATAATAATTCAATTAACGAAATACTGCTATACGCACCGAATTATAATATATTGCCTGACTAGCAATACGGGGTCATATTATTGATATTATGTTTGTGTTTTGGTTTTCATGACCATATTCATATAATGGTTTTATTTAATCTATACAACGTTATAAAACGTATTTTATGATGTTTTTACGACATTGGCTCGTATAATGATTTTTAAGGCAAATGCCTATATTATGATTTTCGATAAGGATTTGTATAAAAATGACTTTGGCTATTTTATAACCTATTACAATGATTTGTACGAAATGATTTTTGGTAATAATTTTATACCAAAGTTATATTGATGGAATTTATTAAACTCTATGAATTCACTCGGCATTATCGCTGATCTTTTCTTTTAACATGTTTTATCTGAGGTACTTGAAGGTAATTCTCGGGAAGACAACAAGAATTCATGGCCCGCACTTAAATATTAATTTCCATTCAAATGCTTTGTAAAACCTGTATAAAATACAATGACTTGGGACCTATGTAATTTTGATATTTATGAATGGAAATGCTTTTATTATTAACGACGCGATTTTTAAGCGTTGTCTTTGATGTGAGTAATGTGCTATCCCGTAACACTAACTAGTCTTCCGCTGTATTGAGTTGTATAAATTTGGGGGTGTTACAGTTTGGTATCAGAGGTCTCGTTATAGAAAACGAAAGATTTTTAAAACCAAAGTTTTGAATAAAACATTTCAAAATCTTTTAACTATAAACATTTTTCTAAAATGTCTAAAAATCTTTTGACTATAACGGTGCCGAAGAATTCCCGAGTTACCGAAAGGCCAGACTGAGAAGTGTTATTTTAATATATATATAACTTGGATTATATATATATATATATATATATATATATATATATATATATATATATATATATATATATATATATATATATATATATATATATATATATATATATATATATATATATATATATATATATATATATATATATATATATATATATATATATATATATATATATATATATATATATATATATATATATATATATATATATATATATATATATATATATATATATATATATATATATATATATATATATATATATGATGTAATTTTATTACATGATTGTTTGATGATTATTTTGATATTTATACGAGGTATTTATACGGCGTAGATTGTCAAAAGGAACCCTAAATCCCCCAGTAAATTAATCGAAGCTATTCTCGTAGGAATTCTAGCTATCCTAGATCTAAACCAAGTTGTGGATGTTTATAATCTCAACAAAATGGTTGATATTCGTAGAAATGTTGATATTAGTTGATTGTGATATTAAAGAAGAATTGGCGAGATTAAATATGATATCGATGTCATGATGATCTTTCCTTATAGAGTGGAGTTTGACAAAACGTTACCACCTAGAAAGATGTCATCTGATTCGTTGTCATCCAATTCTTAAAATGAAATCGAAAGGGTGAATGTTGCACTTGAGGCTGTCATTGGAACCATTACCCAAAAGCCTCATGCCACTAGTACCTTTCCGAGAAGTCTAGTTGAATGTGTGAGTCATTTCATACTAGTGACTCATTTGATAACTATTGTTGTAAGAGCTTTAGGATTGGAAATTAAGTGTTGATCATATCGAGCTTTTATTGCCCTTTTAAGGTTTAAAAATAAAGTTGAAAGTATTGGAGAATGAAGTAAAATTTAACTTTTATGGAATATGAAATTGTTAAGAGGAAGTCGTTAAGTTCCGTGATTGAATTATAAGGTTTTAATTGATTGTTAGTTCGTGTTAAGGGTTGTTCCTAGGCCATTGTCCAATGAAGAGGATGCTAGTGTCCAATAAATAAATTGAAGAAATCTTCTTCTAAATTGGGACCGATTGATCTTCCGGGACAGGTGGGACACCTAATGACCTTGTAGATTAGTATTCATTGTGGTATCTTTTAAAAATTCCTAACTTAACTGAGACATCAGTTGGTAGGATGAGTTTTGAGAATTGTATGACATAGTGACACGTAATGTGTTACGGTACAATTTTGACTTGTTTGTGATTAATAAAAAGACTACCTTTGATTGCTAAATTCTACATGTATCGATGTTATCTATCTTTTCTTGCTTGTCTCTAATGCTCGCATTAGTGATGCAACCATTGAACAAGTACTCATCTCGAATTGAGTTACGTTGTGGATTATTCTTTTTGAGTGCCATCGAGGTCATGCACCTCATGATTAATTGGCTAAGCTCATTTCCTATTATATTGTGGTTAGTTCTTGGTAAACAACTCTTCATCACTCTTTTGCAGATCACTCATTGTTTTTATAAGATAAAACAATATCCTTTGAGAAAATTGAATTTTCATCACTAAATGGATTATTTAAAGTGAGACTTATAAATAATCATTATTGAAATAAAGTTGATTATAAAATACCTTGGAAAACTTAATTGTTTTCATAACAAAGAAAATCTTTGTAAATGTTTTTATTATAAACAAGATGATAAAATTTTGACGAACTGAGTATTGCATCGTTAATCTTGAAATTGTATATAGTTGCGCGCCTACATACAATTTGGATGTAAAACCCGTATTTAAAAATTAAAATATTAAATACGCAGTTTTGATTTATTATAAGCTTTATATAATTATTCAGAAAAATAATTATTATTTAGCTATTCAGATATTATTAACCAAAAAAAAAGGGGTTTTGGGCTTGAGCCCGACCCATTGCCAAAGAAAACACGGGACTCAACCCACCCTTAACACAAACAGGAAGCGAATAAAGAAAAAAAAACTAGGGTTTATTAGTGTGTGTGCGGTTTTTCACGGCAGACAAAACAAAAAAGGAAGAGCCGTTGTTTTCCTCCTTGGTCTTCTTCTTTCCGACGAACAAAGCATCAAGGAACAAGAAACACGAATTCAGATCACGCAAGTCAAGGTAAAATATCGTTTATTCTTCCTTCTGTTGGTAAATACGAATCCAGATTATAGGGGTGTTGGGTTTCGCGTGAAATCAGGAAAAACCAAGACCAATATGTCTCGGTGTGGTTTCAATTTGGCCCAGCCGCGACCCACAAGGGTGCGGTGGTGGTCTGGGTACTCTCGGCAGCCAACAAAAACAAACAGGGGGCGTTTGGGGTTAGTCGCGTATAAGGGTGCGTTTGGGTGTATAATCAGTAGGGGTGTTTGGGTTTATAAACAGATTACATTAGCAGTGGGTAAAAGTAACAAGCAGCGGGAATATAACTCGAACAGTGGGAATAAGATGAAGAGCAGTGGGAACTCGTTAAATAGAAAAATAAAAGATTTTTGGTTCTGACATTAGCGACAGATTAGCGACGCTAATTTCTATCGCAGATTCATTTAATGACAGTTTTAGATACTCAGTTTTGGTCACACTTTTTAGTGACAGTTTTTCTGTCCTAAAGTTCATATAGACAGATTTAATATAGTTGTGAAATTGTTTAGTGCGACCGAGATTGGGGTATCTCGGTAGGCTCGGGTTATAGTTTAAACATATAAAACGAAGAGTTTTATATTATACCTTTTAATCTAATTGTTTAATAAATGGTTAAAATATATTTTGAATGTATTAAATTAAATAGTTCTTTAATATTCTAAATGGGTATAATTTTATCAAATGAATTAAATTATCTTGGGAACTTTCTAAATTAAGAAACTTTATATTTTAAGCAGGATACTTAATACAGTTACTATAGCGTCAGAAATATGCTTGTACCGTAATTGATAGTAGAACGATAATACATTAAAAGAATTATTATAAGATCAGATTTATCAGTTAATATACGTACAGAATTTCAGAAATATAATAAATAATTAAGAAGCCAATAAGACCAGTAAAAATAAAATAAACTAATATCAGTTAACTTATTCGCGTCCTTATTCATGTAGCTCGCGTGAAATCAGAGTAGACTTTCGGTCAGTTGATCTCGGTCAGTTACTGGACACGAGGTACGGATTTCCGTCCTTTCAGTAAGGACTTCCTTTCTATGCATGATTAGGATTCCCCGTCTTCAACCAAATGTTTTCCCCAATATATGTTTAAGTTTATCAGTAATCATATTAATAACTAAATAAATTGCCTGAGCATTATATACAAGCACGACCATTTTATGTACTAGTTACGGAGGTACCGTAACCACAGCACTAGAGGCACCGGTGTCGTGACTCACATGCAGGAGAGTGATATCCTGCATCGTCCACTCAGCTCAGCTTGGCCATTTTATCAGTATTATTAGTGGGGCGTATGGATGCATCCTAGGCTTATATGTGTTACAAGTTATCAGGGTAAATGTGGTGTGTGCTCTACATCCTTCACATTGGAGCTGATCCCTCCACCCAGCACAGTTATTTAGAGGTCACCCCTCTATAGCATGATGAGGTCACCCCTCCAGTTATTCATGCACAGTTGTTACAGCACGTGACCTATATAAGCTCTGGCAAATAAAATACAGTAAATGCATGTTTTCAAAATTAATAGTTATATTTCAGTATCAGTATATATGATCCAGGTTTCTTAGATTTTATGCAGAGTTCTACCACATATTACATATCAGTCTTACAGCTTCAGTATTCTATCGCCTGTTTCTTTCAGTATATTCTTATCATGCTTTATATCCGTTCACTGAGCGTTATGCTCAGCCGTAGTTCCTTTCATGTTCTAACGGCAGGTACACCAGGACGCTCTTAGGATTCTGAGAGCATGTGCATTTGGATGGAAGCTATCCATACTTCTTACTTTATGCATTTCTTACATTATTCTGCTTATTTGGATATTGTTTAGTCCTTTCCTTCAGTATTTTACTTTTCATGTTTTGGGCTTATGTTTGGATTACCGATGTTTGATTCCGGTATTCCTTTATGGTCAGTTAATGTTTTAGGACATTTACCTTATGCTTTGATGACACGCCATAAATACACGTAACGGTCCACTTATCCAAGTGGGGTGTTACAATTATGGTATCAGATCGCAAGGTTCGACCTGTAGGCTCTAAAACTTGACCTGGACTAGTGGGTAGTCACCAGGAACTTCCCAGATTTTGGCGTTGTTATTTTTCATGTTTCTCATGGATTATTCAGTCAGTTTTCTTCATTTATCAGTCAGTTTTCTTAAAGTTTTGACTAAGTAAAAGGTTGGTACATAACTAGCCATATTTAGTCGCATGTGCTTTTTAGCGAATTTTCGTTTTGGTGAGCTGACCATAGGCGCTCACCCTTGCCCGTTCAGATTTTGTATTGGTAAACCGACCATAGGCGTTTACCCTTACTCATGACAGACTCAAGTTTTCAGTCAAATATCACTTGGTGAACCAGCCATAAACGTTCACCATTTCTCAAGCCGAGTTTCATGCTTTTCAGTCAAATGATGTTTTGTGAACCGATCCACAGTTGTTCACCTTTGTCATATCAGGACATTTCATAGATTTTGACAAGTATGGATTGAACTACATCCATCCATATTTAGTCCGAGATTATAAATTTCTATACATGACAGTTCTCAGAAAATTTTGACCAGTATGAATCGAATCAGAATAGCCCCTACTTAGTCTCAGGTTTTCTTCTTTAAATTCTGTAGATTGAACCATAGCCGTCCACATCAGTTGATATTACACCTCAGTTGATTTGACTTTATGTTCCTTGTAACAGTCAAATTTTTATACCCTCACGTTGATGTCATCTACATGATGATTCAGTTTCATATCTCCTTACGAGGATTATGTTTTCAACAAGGTAATGATGTTTTCATGTTAAGATATACAAGAACTTCAGTAAAACCCGTTTTCATGATAAATCATGATTGACCTTCATTAATCATGCTTCATGCTGACCACTGTTGGGACTTTGATTATATCATACTTTTCAGCCTCGATACAACCAGCAGTAAGTCGACGTAGGAATTGTCAGCCTATCATGTTACTTATTTCAGGTTTGTTTATTACCGTTTAAATCAATTTATTTCTTTGATCATGTCAGACAAGCGACACCAGTATCGACCATCCAATAAAATTCCCACCAGTGCCATGAACAGTAGTCTATATGTACCCTCTGTATAGTGCCTCAGTTATACTTCTTGTACAGTGATAGATGTGTACTCCATGTACAATGTCTCGATATGCTTCATGTGCAATATTCATTTTGTACTTCATGTACAGTAGTCCAGGTGTACACCAGGTACCCTACTCCATGGATATTGCTAATCGATCCTCAATCATCTCGGGCGTTTCCACTTTTTGATATTTTACAAGGTGCTGATGTTGCTCGTGAGTTGAAGATTTTACCAGATGCTGATGCTGCGAACACTTTGAAGACCTCAAAATTTCTGATGCTGCTGATACTTTGGAGATTTCTCAAGATGCTGATGCTGATGCTGTTATACTATAAAGACACCGCAGAGCAAGGACGAAAACTATAAATTTGAACTTTATGCCAAGAATAAATTTCAACCATCAGACACTACCATTCCATTACATACTTTTACCTTCTCAGTTAGATGTCAGACTCCACTCACCTAACCGTATATTCAAAGAGTGGGAACCGGAACTCAGCCGGCCACTCAGCAGAATAGTTACATGAATCAGGGTCATGATAATGATCGTCATAAATTGACAGACAAAGCAGTAGTGACAACCACCGTGCTTATAATTAATCAGTCAGTAACCATCGGAATTCCGGAACGGACGTGACCAGAAATACAGAGGTCAGTAGTCTAACCGGTTCGCCAACCCTAGCAGTTACCAGAAATTCTTAATCTCATTCCGACTCACCTATTAAAATACATGTTCAGATAACAGTCAAGACGTAGGTCCCAAGTATCATTTCGGAAGACCTTTCAGGACCCCAGTTACGATACACGTCATACGAACCTTCTGTCAAAATACGAGTCAGAACTCATAACCCCAGTATGTTTCTAAACCAGGCCCTCAGAAATTCAAGGTACCCTTCAGAAAGGGGTATACCCGTTCTATTATGCCACGCATGAATCAGATCATTAAAATTTAGTCACCACACTAGATTATTATTCAGATTAAGCACACTGTGATCATTATGTGAGGTTACAGACGAACACATTTAGTGAAAAGTCGCCATGTTTACTTCACGTATTCCTATGTCAGCTTTATCTCAAACCAGGTAGTTATCTGCCTCTCACCCAGAAAGGACTCAACAGTATCACCATATTTATTGAAGTTCTCCTTTCAGTTGACGACGAGATCCGTCTTACTAAATTCCAAATATATTCATTATATATTTCTGCCAGAAAAATCAATACAAGTTGTTTCTTCCTTACAAGCGCATGACTTATCAATACATAGCTACGAACACTTTTAGCTACCAGTCATAAATTCACTTCTAAAATTCCTCGAATCCATGATCAGCAGATTATACAAAATTTCCAGATGTCATTCCAAAAATTCCTTCCTAACTACGAGACATAATTTAACATCGAGCTGGTCTCAAGAATAGTGCCTGTTTCCAAACTCTTTATTCCAGAGTTGCATCTAAGTTAAAGGGTTGCATCATTTGCTACAAGAATTACCAGGATGAGGCTTTATTCATCCTAGCGCACCACCAGAAGGTGCACCATTTTCTGTCTGACCAGAAAAAGGCCGGTAACATGAGATCATGGATCGATCACCAAATTTTACAAGGTCACCATACATAATCAATGTTCATTCCACGTACAGGAGGTCTTCTGGCCTACTACGATGCCTTAAATATTTTCTAGAACGATTCACGATCATACCACCAACAGTGCTGAGAGAAAGAACACGAGGTTTTCTAGACTGCTGTTACACACGACATAGTCTCTCTAAAAATTTGAATTTATACTTCTGAACTCCCTAATGCTCAGCTATCTTATGGAATTTATGAATAAATTTTTTCCCATGATTCTCAGACAAACTAGTCAGCATATTCATTGATCACATTCTGGTCTACCAAATCCTAAAGAAGAACACGAGAATCATCTTCTCACAGTTGTACAGAATCTTCGATAGGAGAAGATTTTATATACAGCTTTCCAGATATGAATTCCAATTAAACAAAGTGGCATTTCTGAGCCATTCTACCTTAGCAGAAAGAAATTTCAAACAATGATGCGAAGGTGAAGGCCATCACCTGATGGTCCCGACCGACGACTGTGAACGGAGTACAAACCTTTCTAGAACTCGATTGACTGTTACCGCAGAAATTGCCGACAGTTCTCCTTAAAAATGTTTTATGACTATTCAACCAGATTTCCACCAGAATGTTTCATAATCCCAGGCAGGATGTTAATAGAAGCAGTATCACACATTTGTGCAGCGATGTTCATATCTAGCTGCCTGACATACCGCAGGTTCGAGATAGAACGCCATCATGTTAGTGAATTACTACAATCCTTAGAAATTTCGGAGCAGAAATGAGACGAAATTCCATGAAATTGTTATCAATTACCACAGACTCAGAAAAGTATGGTACTATCTAAGTCATCGTTAACCATGTCATCAACCTGCGCGGTTTCTTTCATCCGAAGGGATTACGCAGTAGCGGACCTGCAGAAAATTTAGCAGTAAATTATTCGAATTCAAAGTATTCCATCGACCATCATGTCAGAAAAAATTCATGTTCATGATCACGTGTATGTTACGTTCACTTTACGTTCACGTTTATTTTCACTTTCACGTTTACGTCTCATTCACGGTATGATGTTGTTTCAGTTTATGTTTATGATATCTCATAATTTAAAGTCACGATTCGCATTCATGACATTGTTCACGTTTAGATTCGTGTTCCATCTCAGTGGATACGTTCCAAGTATGGTACCGGATTAATTACAGGAAGTTTGAGAAACCATACCTAAGTATAGCACAACTATTCCATAACCAGGCAGACGTTTCACATCTCAGCCATATCTTTTGGCATTCATTCCTCAGTCAGGATGCGTTCATGATATGTTCTAGTATCACGTTCACAGTATGATTCACGTATCACATTCATGATATATTCCATGCCAGCGTTCCTCATATAATTATGAACCATGTTCACAATTGCTCACGTAGTACGTTCGAAATTGTTCACGTAGTCGCCCTTATATGTTTTTAGCAGCTCGCTCAAATATGTAAATGTTATCTTTCAGGATATTTATACGTACTGTTTCATGTATCCACATGCTATAGCTTGTTCATTCTATCAGATTCAAAAAATCCATCTTAAGTATGGAACCAAGAACTATCCAGTATTTATCAGGTCATGGTCAGCAAGACCAAGATATTAATTATGTTTAGACCCTTGAAGAAATCGTTTCGAGCGAGAAGCTACTCGAAACGGAGGAGTCCATCCGGACCTCTCATCCTTTTCCTTCAATAAATCCAGTTAAGTTCTTCCAGTCATGTCACGTTGCATATTCAGTTCAGTTATGCCATGTTTATACCCTTTCAGCAACATTATGTTTTAAATCAGGGACGAATGATCTTTCAGCTCTTATGCCTCTTCAGCTTTCATGTCCTTTCAGCTTATATGTCCTTTCAGTTTTTATAAGCATCACCAGCTTAATTACCGTTAATTCGAGGACGAATTTCCTTTTTAGAGGGGAAGAATTGTGAAACCCAGTATGGTCTTATCTTTAATTCGGGGACGAATTATTCTTTTTAGAGGGGAAGAATTGTAAAACCCGTATTTAAAAATTAAAATATTAAATACGCAGTTTTGATTTATTATAAGCTTTATATAATTATTCAGAAAAATAATTAGTATTTAGCTATTCAGATATTATTAACCAAAAAAAGGGGTTTTGGGCTTGAGCCCGACCCATTGCCAAAGAAAACA
Source organism: Glebionis coronaria (assembly GCA_025667525.1). NCBI lineage: Eukaryota > Viridiplantae > Streptophyta > Magnoliopsida > Asterales > Asteraceae > Glebionis > Glebionis coronaria. The sequence goes on from JANFOE010001222.1 coordinate 681,340, forward strand.
CGGGACTCAACCCACCCTTAACACAAACAGGAAGCAAATAAAGAAAAAAAAAACTAGGGTTTATTAGTGTGTGTGCGGTTTTTCACGGCAGACAAAACAAAAAAGGAAGAGCCGTTGTTTTCCTCCTTGGTCTTCTTCTTTCCGACGAACAAAGCATCAAGGAACAAGAAACACGAATTCAGATCACGCAAGTCAAGGTAAAATATCGTTTATTCTTCCTTCTGTTGGTAAATACGAATCCAGATTATAGGAGTGTTGGGTTTCGCGTGAAATCAGGAAAAACCGAGACCAATATGTCTCAGTGTGGTTTCAATTTGGCCCAGCCGCGACCCACAAGGGTGCGGTGGTGGTCTGGGTACTCTCGGCAGCCAACAGAAACAAACAGGGGGCGTTTGGGGTTAGTCGCGTATAAGGGTGCGTTTGGGTGTATAATCAGTAGGGGTGTTTGGGTTTATAAACAGATTACATTAGCAGTGGGTAAAAGTAACAAGCAGCGGGAATATAACTCGAACAGTGGGAATAAGATGAAGAGCAGTGGGAACTCGTTAAATAGAAAAATAAAAGAGTTTTGGTTCTGACATTAGCGACAGATTAGCGACGCTAATTTCTGTCGCAGATTCATTTAATGACAGTTTTAGATACTCAGTTTTGGTCACACTTTTTAGTGACAGTTTTTCTGTCGTAAAGTTCATATAGACAGATTTAATATAGTTGTGAAATTGTTTAGTGCGACCGAGATTGGGGTATCTCGGTAGGCTCGGGTTATAGTTTAAACATATAAAACGAAGAGTTTTATATTATACCTTTTAATCTAATTGTTTAATAAATGGTTAAAATATATTTTGAATGTATTAAATTAAATAGTTCTTTAATATTCTAAATGGGTATAATTTTATCAAATGAATTAAATTATCTTGGGAACTTTCTAAATTAAGAAACTTTATATTTTAAGCAGGATACTTAATACAGTTACTATAGCGTCAGAAATATGCTTGTACCGTAATTGATAGTAGAACGATAATACATTAAAAGAATTATTATAAGATCAGATTTATCAGTTAATATACGTACAGAATTACAGAAATATAATAAATAATTAAGAAGCCAATAAGACCAGTAAAAATTAAATAAACTAATATCAGTTAACTTATTCGCGTCCTTATTCATGTAGCACGCGTGAAATCAAAGTAGACTTTCGGTCAGTTGATCTCGGTCAGTTACTGGACACGAGGTACGGATTTCCGTCCTTTCAGTAAGGACTTCCTTTCTATACATGATTAGGATTCCCCATCTTCAGCCAAATGTTTTCCCCAGTATATGTTTAAGTTTATCAGTAATCATATTAATAACTAAATAAATTGCCTGAGCATTATATACAAGCACGACCAGTTTATGTACTAGTTACGGAGGTACCGTAACCACGACACTAGAGGCACCGGTGTCGTGACTCACATGCAGGAGAGTGATATCCTGCATCGTCCCACTCAGCTCAGCTTGGCCATTTTATTAGTATTATTAGTGGGGCGTATGGATGCATCCTAGGCTTATATGTGTTACAAGTTATCAGGGTAAATGTGGTGTGTGCTCTACATCCTTCATATTGGAGCTGATCCCTCCACCCAGCACAGTTATTTAGAGGTCACCCCTCTATAGCATGATGAGGTCACCCCTCCAGTTATTCATGCACAGTTGTTACAGCATGTGACCTATATAAGCTTTGGCAAATAAAATACAGTAAATGCATGTTTTCACAATTAATAGTTATATTTCAGTATCAGTATATATGATCCAGGTTTCTTAGATTTTATGCAGAGTTCTACCACATATTACATATCAGTCTTACAGCTTCAGTATTCTATCGCCTGTTTCTTTCAGTATATTCTTATCATGCTTTATATCCGTTCACTGAGCGTTATGCTCAGCCGTAGTTCCTTTCATGTTCTAACGGCAGGTACACCAGGACGCTCTTAGGATTCTGAGAGTATGTGCATTTGGATGGAAGCTATCCAGACTTCTTACTTTATGCATTTCTTACATTATTCTGCTTATTTGGACATTGTTTAGTCCTTTCCTTCAGTATTTTACTTTTCATGTTTTGGGCTTATGTTTGGATTACCGATGTTTGATTTCGGTATTCCTTTATGGTCAGTTAATGTTTTAGGACATTTACCTTATGCTTTGATGACACGCCATAAATACACGTAACGGTCCACTTATCCAAGTGGGGTGTTACATTGGAAGTGACCATGCAAGACTGATTAGTAGTCACCATGAAAATATAAATAAACACTAAATTTTCTTTGAAGATTGGGAAAGATTAAATTTTATGAGATCTGCAAGAAGTGAAAAATAGGGACATATTGATAGGGACACCTACATATGTGCCCGTACTATTTATTCTTCTGAGTCGAATTTACTCATCTGTGGAATTTGTCTTATTTGACAATTGATATTCCCTTCTTGTCCAATTCTCTCGTAGTGAGATTCTTAGGAAAAGTATCTGATTGCTGAGTGTGGATACCCGACCGGATGTATCGACGTTCTTATCATTTCTTTTGATTACATTTCATATTTGAATGACCTGGGTAACGATCCGAGGAGCTTTCGAATGCGTACTCAATTCATGAAAACATGGGATATATTCATATTCATTAAATGTTATCGTCTGTATCTGATTTGAAATTCTCTTGCGTAGATTATGTGTTGACCGTACTCTTTTGAGGTTAGTTGTGTCTCCATATATCCTTGAATTTGCAAAGGATTATGAGTTATTATTAGTCTTTTGAGAAGTTCACATCTTATCGACGACAATAAAACTGAAAAGTTGGTAATGCCAGTAGAATGGATTGATTGATTATGACATGACGACATTGTCTTAATTGATGGGAACTCGAGTAGAAATCCCCTAAAAGATAAGATGTTGATTATCAAAAGTGATCTAAATAATTCTTGATGGATGACCATATCATGCATTTAGACTTAAAATTATACCATGAATGGTTGTGAACTAGTTATATATATTGTAATCTAGAAGAACTTAATATGAATGTATTATAAGAGGTTTCCGTTATCTGAAACTTTAGGAGGTATTTGCTGGTAAATTACCTAGACTTTCGCCATTAAGGCAAGTTGAAATTGGTATTGATTATATTCCCTGTGTTGCACCTGTGGCTTGCGCACTGTACGTCAGCACCATCTGAATTAAAAGAATTATCATACAACTGAGAGAGTTGTCGGAGAAAGCTTTTATTCTACCAAGCTCGTCATCATGAAGAGCTATGGTGTTATTATTTCTTATACTTATAGATTACTATGAACTGAGTAAATTGACAATCGAAAACGATATCCATGACTCGAAATGGAAGATTTGTTCGATCATTTACAAGGTTTTAGCGTACGTTTTAAAAATTTGATCCTCGGCATGGTTATCATCAACTTCGCATCTGCGAAAAAGATTATCTATTCCAATCACTACATCCAGAACTTGTAATGAACATTATGAGTTTCATGTTATGTCGTTTGGATTGACCAATGCACATGTAGCATCCATAAATTTGGTGAATCACGTGTGTAGGCTGTAATTTGATAAATTCATGCTTGTGATCATTAAGGACCATCTGTTTGTTTATGAGAATAAGAATGAGTTAATAATTATTTATAGATTGCCCTGAGTCGGCCGAGTAGTGAAAACTTGTACCTTGAATATTTAACATGTGATGAAAGACTTAATCCTTTACATTATTTGACCGTATGATTAATAGAAAATGGAAATATGTTTTGACAAATATTTTAACAAATCATTTTTAAGGGATTATTCCTTTATACACAAATCATTTAACTAAACTCCTGTTTAGGGGTAAATGTTCGTGTATACCTCAAGACAACCTAAGAGTGATTAAGGAAAACATTTAAACCATAACTTGAAATTTGAAACGACAATTTTTACTTTTCAACTAAGAAAATTTTGAACAAAGTGTAAACAAAGAACTTTTCGAACATTTACGAATCTTATTAGTTATTTTCAATAAATCAACAAAAATTGTGTTAACTAAATTCAAATTTATTTTGAACATTTTTCTATAATTAGACGAACTGAGAAAATTAAAACTTTCACGTTTACATTTCATAAAAATTTAATAATTATTATTAATTTATTTGTAATAATTATCGACGCTTTAAAAACGTCGGCTTGAGAAAAACTGATAAAAATAATAGTTGAGACGAGACTAAAACTTAGAAAATATGAAGAAAGAATATCTGAGTGAATTGTGGACATGATAATTATATCATCAGGAGAGGTGAATTTAGATATCGACGCATTATGTAAAAAGGATAAAGAACCAATTAGGACATGTTCCTTAATAATGAAGGTGCAAAATAAATTGTCAAACAATATAAAAATAAACAATGCTTGTAAGAAGGATAATATAGATAATAAAAAGGGGTTCACGGCTTATGTGAACCATTAGAATTGAGAAGCCAATGGCGTTAAATGTTTTAAAAGGCCGTTTATGGTTGTCTAAATATGGAGGATTGTGAGATATAGTTATATTGGAATCTTGTAAGTATAAGTATTCTATTCCTGTTATTTCTGATTTAATGTATCATTATTAGAAGAAGTTGTACTGATGGCAAATTATGAAGGCAGACATCGCCTCATACATTAGTAAACGTCTAACTATTACAAAGGTCATCATCTGAATTTGATTCGATTTGGGTCATCATCGACAGACTGACCAAATCTGCTAATATCATTCTCGTTAATGATAAATTCTTGATGAAGAAATTGACTCTTTTGTATTTAAAGGAGTTATGAAAACATAGTGTGCCGTATCAATCATCTCTATCAAGATCCTCGCTTTGCATCGAATTTCTAGAGATTTGCTCAGAAGTCATTGGGAACGAACCTTGATGAGAGTGCTGTTTACCATACCAATCGAAGGGACGAGGTACAGTAACGATACAAAATACTAGAAGTCTTGTTTTATGTTTGAATGATTGACCTTTGGTAATGAACCGTATAATCTTTTTTTTTTCCTTTGGAGAGATTATCATTGAAAACTATCGTATTAGGATCGAGATCGAATCTGGTGAGGATATATATTAGAACATCTGTAAGCAGGAGTTGGGAGGAAGACACCCGACATACACCTATTGTGAGTTGGACATGTCTTTTAGGTTTAAGGTTTCCTATGATGGCGAACCTAACCTTACAAAATACCCGACCCGCGAGACCTGAAATGATTGTTGAAATTAGGATCTGATTATTGACTGCCGGTAGTGGGCAGGAGGTTATGTGAATATGAAATGTAGATCTTGAAGTGCCAGATGGGTAGCGAAGTTATGCCAAAAATTTTAACCATGGAAAAATGAATTGATGATCTGAAAGATCATGGGATATAAGTCCCCGTTGTATGGGACCATTGAGATGATATAAAAGTTGGTTTGAAAGGCATATAAGCTGGATCTACCCTAGGACTTCAAGAGCTGCGTGAATTATGATTCGTATATCGAACTTGATGAAATGTCTATCAAGTGAGAATCTGATTGTTTCTTAGTAAAGTTTAGATCGGCGAAAAGTTGTATTCATCAAAAACCCGTGAACATCATGGATAGAGAAAGTAAGTCAGCATTAAGCCTGATCTTATTCCCGTAGTTATGTTTGATGAAACTCGCGTATTATAATGAATTACACTTGTGAGAAAAGACCGAATGTGGAGGAAATACCCACATGGCTTTAACTCTATAAGAAGCGAGTAGTAAGGTAAGATGATCTTTGAGGACAAAGATCCTGTTTAGGGGTAAATGCTGTGACAATCCGTCAATTTATGATTGATATTTTATTCTCAATATTTATTTGAAAATATTAATTTTAATGTTATATTATGAACTCACTTATTTTTGGGAAGAAATTTGGATTTACGTCTTGAAGTAGCATCGACTACGTCTAAACCGGAGGATTCAACGTTACGTGCTTACGTTTACATACACCGTTTTGGTGACAGTCCGACATTTCAGAAAATAAATTTATCCGTGAATATTATTTTGAGATTTTAAATTTGTGTTGGTTCACAAACTCACAAATTTACGAGAAGAGATTAGGACTTACGATTTTAATTTAACGTCCTTTACGACTAAACCGGAAACCTTATGATTACGTATTTACGTTTTCAAACTCCGTTTTTGATGAGACAATTTTTATTAGATTCGTTTTGTGTCGTTGATTCATAATTTATAAAAACGTTTTTCGTAAAACGACCCAAGGGCACGCAAATAGAGGAAACTAGAATCGAGGAATACCCGTAAATTAATGGGGATGGAACAAGTACATACTTGTCCCACCCCCACACATGGCTAAACAAAGCTAACAACACCATGTGGTGTCAAGCTTACAAGATAAGCTAAGACACATGTCTTAGTTTACTTGTAAACTAGCAACCAACATCTAAACCACCACCCCAAACCATTTTCATTCATTTCAACACATGCAATCCACTAAACACTCTCCTCCCTCTCTCTAAAATTCGTCCCAAACTCATCCAAAACAACCCCCATTTGATCTTGATTCAACCATAAATCATATGTATAATTTACATATGATGAAAACCCATTGAAGTTATGAAGATTGGAGGTGATCTTAACATGTAAAAAGGAGTTTTCAAGGGAGTTTGGGGCTGATTTCTCAAGGAGTTTTCATGAAGAACAAGGGCTGATTTTTGGAGGAATCTACAAATACTTGGTGATCCTAGAATTGGTGTTGATATCTCATAAGATTGGTTAGCCAAAACCATGTCTTGTTCATCCAAAAGCTCATCATTTCATCACTTTGGTGGTATAAAGATTATTCTCCCCATCCTCTTGTTATTTTGATTATGTAATCATGTATTTTCTTTCTTATTGTATATGTATATGATGAATATATGATGATAAAAATGTTGTGTGGGGATCAAGTGTTGATAAATATGATTAAAGAGATGAAAAACCATAGGTAACAAGATTAAAATCTTGCTAAATATGATGGCTGTATAAAAACATAAGTAACCAAATGTTAAACTGATAAAATGGCATGGTGGAATCAATTTACAGTAAGTATTAGATGTCATACACATGTGAGAGTTGGTCATGCAATGGAATCATCAAAATGAGTGAGATATGATCAAAACAAGTTTAGAATACAAATCTGAGTTCACTGTTTTGGACGATTTTTAGAAAATACTTAAAGGATGATTAAACAGTAGCTATAGAAGAGTTAAATGGAGTACATATCATGTAGTTTATGTCATAAAAATTTGAGCTTCTATCTCCATATAGAACTCTAGATATGGCTGTTTTGGTGAACATGAAACTAAAAATAAGATTTTTAAAGAATTAATGTTTAATTGTATTATATAAGCACTCAACTAAAAATAGTATAAAATGTGAATTAAAACCCACTAACTTATATAATACATTTATATAAATATGTATAAGGATAAATAAATGAACATTTTATAAAAATGGTAGTTTGATAAGTTTTATAAGTTATAAAACTATAAACGTGATTTTTACGACTTTTTCGGCTATTACCGTAAAATTAACGTTTTTGTTAAATAAAACTTAGACGGTTGGACACGTCTAATGTAAACTTTTATAAACTCATATACTGATATATAAACATATATAACAAGTAAAAACTGATAAAACTCGAACTATAAAACATACGGACATTAACGGGCTAAGTTAACGTTATTGGACTAATAATACAACAAAATGGGCTAAAACACTTATAAACTTATTTATTGGGATTAATTCATTTGGGCCCAACATGTAAAGTATAAATACTGATAATAAAAGTATAATTGGACTAATGAATAGTATTGGGCTTATAATAGGCTTATTGGGCCTAAAACATGTAAATAAGTAAAACTAGTAAACTAGTACAAAAGTTACCAATACATAACACTATAATGAATGAGTAAAAATGTATAAACCCACTTGATCATCATCATATATATAAAATCATCATATGTATACATAATTGTTATTTTTATAAAGTCATTGGACAAGAGTCTAAGACGAGTATTATTTGTCTAGGTTTTCGTGATTGAAGCACGTACCGTACATCCGAATTGCCGATAACCCGCTTTCCCACATCCACGTGAGTTCATAGCCTCGCACTCTTTTAAATGTTTTTATGAAATATTTTATAAACCCGCGAGGGAGATAACATGTTAGTTTTTATAAAATAGGACACATTTGTCCCGATTGTTTGTTTATTGATTTGGACCCAGAAGATTGTATGACCCTATGAATGATTAAATGACCTGATAGATGAAATAAAATGGATTATTAAAGTTAGGTTATGTAACTAAAAGTCCCATTAGCATGAATTGTGAACTACCGGGATTTGGTAGACGCTTATGCATATAATAGTACTATTTGGGGACGATCACCCCAGTTCGCGCCTTGACGGTTGATCCCCGTCGTGCCACATTGATTGGTAAGCGAATTTATGTATGAGAAGATTCCATAGCGTGACCTTTGTGACGACACGCTAATTTAGATGGGCAAATTGAGTTTCGGGCTAGCTACCCGTTGTTTGGTTTAGTAAGGTAACAATGTCATGCGGCTTATAGTAATCCAATTAACGAAATACTGCTATACGCACCGAATTACAACATATTGCCTGACTAGCAATACGGGGTCATATTATTGATATTATGTTTGTGTTTTGGTTTTCATGACCATATTCATATAATGGTTTTTATTTAATCTATACAACGTTATAAAACGTATTGTATGATGTTTTTACGACATTGGCTCGTATAATGATTTTTAAGGCAAATGCCTATATTATGATTTTCGATAAGGATTTTTATAAAAATGACTTTGGCTATTTTATGGCCTATTACAATGATTTGTACGAAATGATTTTTGGTAATAATTTTATACCAAAGTTATATTGATGAAATTTATTAAACTCTATGAATTCACTCGGCGTTATCGTTGACCTTTTCTTTTAACATGTTTTATCTCAGGTACTTGAAGGTAATTCTCGGGAAGACAACAAGAATTCATGGCCCGCACTTAAATATTAATTTCCATTCAAATGCTTTGTAAAACCTGTATAAAATACAATGACTTGGGACCTATGTAATTTTGATATTTATGAATGGAAATGCTTTTATTATTAACGACGCGATTTTTAAGCGTTGTCTATGATGTGAGTAATGCGCTATCCCGTAACACCAACTAGTCTTCCGCTGTATTGAGTTGTATAAATTTGGGGGTGTTACAGAAGCGCTTGTAAGTTGTTTGCTACATATTTTTCCATCGCACGTGCATCTATAGCAATCACTTCCTCGTTTTCTGCTGGTGTGAGGGCTAGTTTTCGTTTGTCTTTGTTGGGAGGAGGCTGAGCCGATCTCTGGCCTATGTCTCTTTCCTCTATGGTAGGTAGGGGGTTGAGAATTGTGAGCTTGCTCCTCGAAGAGGTGGATTCATCACATTACCACTGTTTGTGTCGTTGGTAGATCCAGGGCGACCCCATGGATGTGATCTGACCGTCTATCGTTAATGATCTTCGGCCACCTCCGTCTGTTCCGTTTCTTGTCATGCTTAGAGTTTAGTGTAGGGTCCCACGGACGGCGCCAACTTGTTGATACAAAAGTTGGATGGACCGTGCTTGACCCGAATTAGGCTTAATTCATGGTATTGTAGACTCCGGCTCTTGCACCAAGTGAATCTTGTTTGAAGACCTCGCACACTAAATAATAGACACCGTTAGGCTTACCGTTGGCGCGAGTCCCACGATTAGACTCCGTCGTGAGAGTAAGTAATCAGTTTGAGTATATGTGAGGGTTTTAGAGTATTGTGTATCGTACTTTTGTGGATCATCGTGGGTTCCTTTTATACCAGAGTCCTGGCTGGGCTCTCCTACTCTTGCGGCCCAAGGAAGAGATAATGACCCAAAATAACTTTGATCCTTATCACATAACTAAGGTCAGTGTATATCTTTTTCCCTTAGGCGAAATAGATTATATTCTGTTTTATCCTGTTACGGTGCGACAAGGACACGATTAAGTAATAAATCGTTGTGCGAAAACGGCTTATCAGGCCTCCTAGGTCGTGCGCGCGCTGCGAAGTAGTGATCCATACCTAATGAATACGGGTAGTACCTGCGGCTCGTATTATTAAACCCGAATAGGGACTATACGTCATCACCATATGCTATTGAGAACATTTTTATTGATGCTCGATATTGAAGATAGACATCATGGACCTAGTGATGCAATGCACAACCCATCTCAGTTAACTCAGATATCTCTCAAAAGTTATTTTTTTACTCACACGGAGATCAACATGTTATCTATCAATTTATTCACTCTGAATAAATTGGTATTGAAATGGTGGCACTCCTCTCCAGTCTCCGATCACTAAAAATCCAAAATCCACGTTGAGTCTAGAGCCGCTTGAGATCATCAAATATCTCACTAGGACACATTTCCATATTTCCTTTCTTCTTCACACTTTGTGAAAAGTAAGAAAGAAATTAAGAATCCTACGCACAATCTTCATGATTTTGCCTGAATATCTGAGTAATACGAAAGTATTTACAATGAAGATGGAAATCCTTCTTGATTAAACATCAAAAAGCTCATGGTAGGTGACTTGTGCGATTCTTTATGAATCAAACTTGTGATAACTAGAAAGCAATAGTGGTTTAAATCTTAATTGAATTCAAACACGTTCCAGGCCTCAACACAATATTAGTGATCTTGCCAGAACACTCAGAGTGACTCTCTATGTGTTCATAGTGATGAGTGGAAATCCTTCTAGGGTTAACATCAAACAACACTTGGTAGGTAACTTGCAAGATTCAATAGGAATCAATCTCGTGACAATCAGAAATGAACCATGGTGCGATTCTTAAATGAATCAAACTTGTTCCAGGAACATGAATTGACGACTTCAATCAAGCAAATAATTTTATCCAAATGATTCACTCTTTACATTCGCAGTCAGCTTTAGACGGTCGAGTAAAGAGAACGGGTTTACCCACAAAATCTTGCAAAGGAGGTTCTTAACTGAAACTACCTGCCACAAGTACGATATTTTAAATATCGTCCAACGGTCTTCACCGACCGGAGGTAAAATGCTACCTAATTAGTTTGAAATGTTCAAGGCCATTTCATCCGTATCTATGTTTTGTTGCTAACTGTCTTATGCAGGGTAACAAGAAGGTAGCGTTGCGGTGTACCAGAAGAAGTCGTCTTCACATGCTTATATTTTCTGCATTATATACTTCAACAAATTCTAGAAAGTTCAATATCAAGTCTTCAGCTGTATCAAACTCTGAAGCTTTCAAGAATAACAAACGTATAAGTATGTGGGACATGAAGTCACGAGTAGGCAAATATCACAAGTGATGATTGCACATGATCAAGGCAAATGAACAAGTTTAAGCTTAAAGCAAAATGATCATGTCATAAGATTCACAAGAACAAGATCGAAGACTCAAGCATACTATGCTAGGTTTAAGATTTTGTAAAAAGGCATGACCTCCCTTAGGGGGAGATTATTGGGAATACGAAATTCCTAAGAAAGTCTCTGTCACATCATAGTTATTATAGCTAGCTAAAGGTCACAAGCTATAGACTATTTAGGACTTTGTCACTTGGAGCGACCTCCCTTATGTGGATATTTTTAGAAATACATTTTTACGTATTTAGGAAGGATCAATCACTCCAACGAGATACATCTAGTATGGGTTCCCGATCTAGTAAGTAGGAATATAACCCACAAATCTCACATGTAGGGTGGGCTATATATACCCCCTCATAGCATGTTAGGAGTGGTTGGTTCTCACATTTACGATCTAATATTACACTTTCATCTTTGTAGAATATTGATAATCAATGAATCTATGAAGGGGTTTGTTAATTTCTAGAGAGAGAAAGTTAGAGAGAGAAAGTGAGAGAAACTATGTGAATTTTATTAAGTGGAAACCAAGAAATGATAACAACCAACCCCTTTCCATGGTGGAAAGGGGTATTTATAGTTCCAAGTCATAAGTGGACTTGGGCCGGTCCATGACAAGCCCATGGACCGGTTCTTACTTAAGTTAATAAGCAAATAATAACTAATTACTAACTACGAGCTATTACAACATAAATCATATTGTGGAGCGACCGATACTTCTAATATACGTTAAAACGTATTTCTAACAATCTCCCCCTAAGGGAGGTCACTCCACGTTACAAAGTTCTAAACCTAGCATACTATACTAAGTCTTCGTTCTTTAGCTTGTAGTCTTTTCTTCTTTTCTTTCTTTTGTTGTGAATATGTTGATTTGATCTTTTTGGCTTTGACTTGAGAGCATTGTTCTTTGGCCTTTCACGTGCGATCTTTGCCTTTCTTGTGAACTTTGCCTCCTCGTGACTTCATGTTCCACACACTTACGTCTTTTTGTTGAATTCTTGAAAGCTTCAGAGTTTGGTACAGCGGAAGACTTCATCTTGTACTTTCTTGAATTTTTGTTGCAAAGGACATAAGCATGTGGGAACGACTTTTACAGGTACACCGCAACACCACCGTCTTCACTGGTACTCAGCAACGCCACCGTCTTCAACAGGTACTCAGCAACGCCACCGTCTTTAGCAGGTACACAGCAACGACACGAATAAAATGGCTTTGAACATTTTATTCTAATTCGGTAGCATTTTACCTCCGGTCGGTGAAGACCGTTGGACGATATTAGATATCGTACCCGTGACGGATAGTTACAATTAAGTAACTTCCTGACAGGATTTCGCGGGTAAACCCGTTCTCTTTATTCGACCGTCCAAAGCTGACTGCGAACATAAAGAGTGAATCACTTGGATAAATTATCCTTGTGATTAAAAGCCGTCAATTCATGAAACCTGGAACAAGTGAATTTCAATTAAGATTTTCACCATCGTTGCTTTCCAGTTGTCACGAGTTCAATTCATAACGAATCTTGCACGTTACCTACCAAGTGCTGTTTGATGTTGACACTAGAAGGATTTCCACTCGTCAATGTGGTCAATAAAGAGTCACTCTGAGTGTTCTGGCAAGATCATATGATAATGCGAAGAGGCCTGGAACGAGTTTAAGTTCAATTAAGAATTAAACCACTGTTACCTTCCAGTTTTTCACAAGATTGGTTCTAAAAGAACCGCACGTGTAACCTACCATGAGCTTGTTTGATGTTGGCTCAAGCAGGATTTCCATCTTCATTGTAATACTTATGTATTACTCGGATGTTCTGGCAATATTACAGGAATACTGCGTAGGACTCATGAAAATCTCTTACTTTTCACAGTGTGTGAGAAAGCAAGGAATAGATGGAAAGTGTCCTAACACTACAAGAAAAAGGGGTTTTTAGGATGCCGATTAATGTCCCGTAAAATATGTTTATAGGACCTTTAAGCTAATAAGACCAATATAAATGTGTCCTTTAGGTGGGGGTTGTAATAGATATCTAGGACACTTATGAGCGTCTTAATAAACACTAACATTATAAAACTAGCTTTTTAGTCCCATAAAATCGTTTTTTAAGACCAAAATGGTGTCCTAATAAATCACATAACAGGACGCTATATGGTGTTCTATTACACATTTAACCTTTATGTTGTTTTGTGACGCATCCACAGTCCTATAAAATACTTGCATATGATAAATTAGTAGTGTATACACACTTATCTTAGAACCAAACAATGGGTTCTAATAAATATATATGTATGCTATTAGGACCAAATTTTTAGAAGCAAATTTTAGTCTAATAAACATTTTCATCCACCATTATTCAAAGCAAAAAATGCAAAAAAATTAACGAGATTTCATTTTTGACAAGTAAATATAAGGATATCGATAAGCATGAACAACTTTCATTTCTTTTATAAAAGTACAAGTTGATGTTTTGAGCCATCATACAGAAGGAAAAAAGGAAGATACAAATAAAGTATAGCTGAACATATAGTAAGCTAACAATAACAAACATAAAAAACCTACAAAGTGATGTCTCAAACTCTCAATCATCATGCATTATCCCTGTGCACCACCTACAAATAAACAATCCATGTTAAATTAGAAAGTCAGAGTAAATAAATCTTGATTCATATAAGATGTCAAGGCCAAATATGAGCATCTTAATTGTTCGTCTATTTTGATACTTTAGAGTTATTTTAGTATAAAATATCGAGATAATAAAAGATATTAAGGACTAATGATGTGAAATAACTAGATAGTAAATATTATAATTTTGATTTAGTTGTTGCAGTAAAAGGATGGAAACACATGGAAGTGTCAACTGTAATCATTAACGAAAAGCGAATTGGAAGATCTTTAGATATCTTAATTGTTACGTGATGAGTTCAATGGAATACCTGATCGAATCGTTTATGAAATCTTATTTCCTTGTAACATGTGCTCATTTTTTTAACCTACACAAGGATAATTAGGAGGGGCTGAATACATATTTATTATAAGCTCTGCTTAGGATTTCAATACACTTATTAATGAAGATGGGTTTGTAGAGGGAGGCCTAGCACACCCCACCCCTCTGACGCTATGACATATGATGATTCTAGCACAAGACTTTATTATAGCTTCGCAAAGACCATGCTAGTGCCTAGAAGCATAATACCGCTATCCTTAAGTTAATAAATCTATTACCTGGATATGAGCCCTCGATGCTTTGTTGATCACTTCAACAATATACAGTAACATGTTCTCATGTGTGCTTGACCTATGAACTTCCACCAGCCATTATGTAAGTTATTCATAATAGTCTTAATCATTGTAAACAAGAACAAAAGATCAACATGGCACCATGTCACAGACTCTGAACAACACTGCTGAATGTACATTCTAAAAACGTGAACAAATTCCACACAGTAAGCCCAAAAATATAAAACGATGACAACTATAAGAAAACTCACACACCCAATATAAGACTTGCCCTTAAAGATACTCTAATAAAAGAGAACACTAATATGGAAAAACAGACCTAAAATACTCGTCATTTCATAAACAATGCCATTCAAGTACGCACCTCTAGTATCACTACTGATGACCTTTGACACCAACAAGAAAACTAATCAAATACATAATAGCCCTCATCAGCTGCAAAACATTTCCAAGCGTAGAACACTTGAGCACAATCCCTCTCAAATCCTCAATTAACTGTTTCAATATCACCATACTATCATAATCTGTAATTCTGTATCCCTAAACAACTGGGTGGATCACTAGCACCACTCCCACTTCCATTTCCAAATGCGTCGATATTAGTGGACATCTAATTAAAAATGAAACCCAACAAAGGCGAAATATTAGACTTAGTCCTATTTATCATCATTAAACATATCAGATTACCTTAGATGAATCCTAACTAACTAACAACAAGTTTCTTAGCTTGTTCACAACTAACTCCATTACGCGCCTAAACTATCTTATCTTTCATATTACCAATCTTTTTTTGTATTGCCATAAGCGCTACGATAAACATTAACTAAATAGTCAAAAGGAGGCTCACTACAACTAGAATTTAATTAAAAGATAAACGATCTTCAAGAACACAATCCATTAAAACATTACTATCAATATTAACTTTCAATTCATGACCTTCAAATAAAATCTCGGCTGAAGTCATCTCTAGGTAGATATGATCCTAGTATCTAGTAAATGAAGAAAGCTGAACAATAAAGAAAACTACCTTGACTAGAGCAATTGTAAAGATTGCCATGTTGACTGTTAATCATCCCAAAGCATATGAGATTGTTGGATGACCTCCTCTACGCACGAAGTCTTCCATCACTGTCTGTATAGTATTCTTTCACCAGTTACCATTGTTTAAATTATTAATCCTATATATTTTACAAAATATTTGAACTAAGAAAAAGCCATAATTGTGGACTATACAAAGGACTCTACATTTAAATTAATGGGTTAAAATTCTTGATGGAAAAAGTTACGTGTTGTTTTGAATGATAGAAAGGCAACCCTCGTTATTGTCAATTTAAAAAAGCATGAATGAGCAGATCGGAAATTGACAATCATGAACATACAACAAACACATTTAAACTAACGCAACTATGATAGCGATATATGATATGATAAATAGAATTATTAATCAAACTAACAAAAACAAATATACAATTTAGCAAACATACTGAGTAAACAATTTGAGAAACCAATTCTACAATTAGAACCGTTTCTAACATTTAGATATTTTGATATAAATAATAAGGAGTATTAATACTTAACCTTCGTGTGGGAAGAACGTGGGCCTTCAATTTCGTACTTCTTAGCGCCAACATAAGAATTGCCGTCTAATTATTTTCATCATTTGGCGGGTTTATTTTCCCTAAATCTGGTGAGTTACGCAATATTAGAAGTTACAAGTTAAATCTCCTTTTTCACTCCTATTTCTATTTTTTTTAAAGCAGCCTTTAATGTGTGTCAAAATTTAGGTTCAACTCAAAAATCGAATCGAATGAGATTTTAATTGAACCGAACCAAAAAACGAATAGGACCGGACCAAAAAACGAATAGGACCGGACCAAAAAACGAATAGGACCGGACCAGACCATACACCATACCAGATCGTGGATCAAACTAGACCGCGCCGACCTGGACCAGAACGGACCATTTCGGTCCGGTCTCGGTCCGGTCTCGGTCCGAGATTTTGAACCATTTTGGTCCTCGGTCTTGGCCGGTCCGAGCCCGATGCTCAGCCCAAGATACGAGTAAATGTCTAAACCCGGATGTCTACCCGTGTATAATGCCGAGATTTTATAGAAATATATGTCATAGTAATACCACTAAGCTCAATGTATACACGGATGTTGATTGGGGTTGTTGTCGAGTCACTCGAGGATCAACTAGTGGGTATTGTGTTTTTCTTGGTGATAATTTACTCTCATTGTTTTTTATGCCTAAGTTCGTAACCTTTTGTGAGAATCAGGTGCTCTTTTGCATTCTAGTACGCTTGTTTAATATGACAAAGTCAGTGTCGTGTGTATTTCGACTAATATGGTATAGAACCCACATACTAAGTATATCAACGTATATAAATTTAATCGTGATTCTCTGGCTTCAGGGCAACTCCGTGTAAAACACGACCTCTCTTAGTTTCAATAGTGGATATGTTCACCTAACAACCATATAGTGCCCAATTTGTTGACTTTCATTCTAGTTTGAACATCCAGAAACATCCTAATTCAACTACGGACCAGAACGACCTGGATCAGACCGAGCAACTTCAGTCTAGTCCTCGGTCCATGATTTTAGATCAGTTCGGTCCTCGGTCCGGTTCGGCCTTACTAAAAATTCGTTCATTTTCTCTAATTGGGACCGTACCAGACCGAAGACGAAGACAGGACAAGACCTGACCGAATCGGACCGGATCATTTCGGTCCGGTGTCGGTTCGGAGTTTTGGACCAATTCGGTCCTCGGTACACTTGTTTACTCCAAACATGTTCAGTATTTTATATGCATATAAGATTATTTTTAACTTTTTCATATTAGTGTAGAGGAATTTATATAATTATTTGTAGATAGGGGTAGGAAGTGGGTCGTGTTGGTACGGTTCATGTCAACTCGGGTTCAAGTTAACTTGAATATAGGTAAAATATAAAAAAATAATTATTTTAAAAAATCAATAAAGATATAAAAAAATCTAATAAGACCAAATAAAAAAAGTGTCTTATACAATAATATCTAATAAGACCCATACATTAAAGTGTCATATTAGACTATAATCTAATAAGGCTAAATAAAAAAGTGTTCTATTAAATGTAATTAATAAGACTTTGGTATCAAATGTCTTATTAAGTTATATCATAATAGTACCATATTAAAAAAGTGTCATGTAAATTAACTTAATAGGTCCTACTTATTAAGTGTCTTATAAAAAACCACTATAATATGACTCAAATGTTAACTGGTCCTATAAAATGTTTGTTAGGACTCCCCAAAAAAAAGTGTCCCACAAAAGGGTCCTAAAAGCCCCTTATTTTTGTAGTGTAATGAGACTTTTGATGATCTCTTGGCTCTAGACTCGATTGTGCGTTTTGATTTAGTGAGCGATGGCTGGAGAGGAGTGCCACCTTTTCAATACCAGTCTATTCGGAGTGAATAAACCAATAGATAACGTGTTGATCTCCGTGTGATTAAAACAAATACCTTTTGAGAGATATTTGAGTTAGCTGGGGAAGGGTTGTGCATTGCATCACTGGGTCCATGATGTCTTTCTTCAATACCGAGAATCATTAGCAAAAATGACCTCAATAGCATATGTATTGACCCGGTTTCTGCCTAAATTTGTAAGGAGGGCTTCTTTCTTTACACCCTTTATCTTTACATTTCTTTTTCATTCTTCAACCCCTTCAATGCTTACCAATACGTCATCACTAGCACCTTGTTGTGATTGTTCCAGTGCTAGCTTAAGTACTTGGTCGGCATTCAGCTACGTTCACATTCTTTCTCCATCTTTCCTAGGACTTCTAATTCTAACTAGGGAATTGTCCTTGGGAAGATTCCATCGGCTCTGATGAATCATTGGACTAAACCTATTCCTACCACCCTTTTGTCACCACATCCGTCGTGAATTAAGCGTGTTTTGGGAAGGAATTGCCACCATGAAAACATCATTGAAAATCACCTAAGGTACTTGTGATATTAAAATCAAAAGTTTTGTACCTTAGGTGTTTTGATCATCAAAAACGCTCCCCCTTAACACGTGCTTAACACATATTAAGTTGGATTATCATTAAGTCTTTTTCATCTTTTAGCCAAGTATCACTTACGTCTCCTTAATCCCATTTTCTCCCCTTATCCAAAATGTTAACCATTAATATTTGGGATATTGAATGGATTAACCGGTCTTTGGGTAAAAATGAAATCAATGTTTGGCCATAGAACAAGTTATTGCTCCCCCTTAAGTTAATAAGGGATAGTTGTAGTGCTTTGGTATGACATATTTTGAAAGATTTAGAATCTCGTGAGAAATTCTTGAAAAATTATCATACCTTAACACTACAACAAGCCATACAAGCACATTATACACAAATATACATATTCACAATTGAAAACCAATATAAAGTGACCTGAAATGTACGACCCATTAGATGGATCGTTGCAGTAGCTTGTGGTGCACTAAATACGGTCTTCCACCCACGAATCTTTCCAAGCTCCTCATCAATCTACGTTCACGGAGCTTTTGATCGATCTTTTTGATCACATACTTTGCCATCTGCCGGTAACCCGGATGCCAATCCTCCGTCATCTCTGGCAAAGTCCCACCCGAGTTCAGATGCTCCAACTTATCTCTGACTTGTATGAGAGTTCCATCACTATACTTGTGAAGCTCCCCCACCCTCATAAACTTCATCAAACCTCGACTGTTCAAGTAGAAAATGCCGTAATTTGGGACAGAAATTCCGGTATATGGACATCTTTCTACATGTTGAGGTAGCACTTGATTCACAGGACGGGTTAAATTGAGCTTCCTCTGATAGCTTTCGACTCCCAACTGAAGGTCTTCAACTCGTGACTTGATGACAACGCTTCGTGTGAACATACGAAGTGCTGTATTCAAAGCAATCAGGTCTTCACGAGGAATGTGTGTGAGTTGATCTCGGGTCATTAGAAGCAGCATATCTTCGATATCCTCAAGGCGAATGATGGAAAAATCTCCTTGCTGGATTTTGTATTCCCTGTCATCCTCCCTTTTCAAGCGAATCTCCGTCACATGATAGTAGCCGTTCTTGGCTTCAGTTTTCATTCCTAAGATGCTGGAGATGCGGATGTCGGATCTAACATTGCTTCCAGACTTGACCAAGCAGCAACCCCTGTACGCCCTTCGAACTCGTTCGTCCCAATGAGATGCACCTATGACAGCATACATATCATAATTACGATTCATTTTAGGGACCCAGAGTCGATTTACCTTTTCCTCGATATAGGGTATTGTCCCCCAGTTGGCAGCTTTCAGCAATGTCAGGGAGGTTGCGTACTTTGATGACCCCTTCAGTAGATACTCAAGATCGTTGGTGACGAAGAAGTCAAGAGCAATCTGATTATCTTGAGCAGGATCCATTGGAGGTGGAGCTCTTTCTGATTCATGAAGTCCTGGCCTTTGAACGGTTTTCAAAGCCTTTATGATCTCATCGGCATAATACTCGAACTCCATTCGGGGTAATCGGGTTTTGGCACGCAGTCTCTTATCTTTCATCGCTTTCTTGACCAAGGATGGAGTAACCAAAGTCTTATACTCATGAGCAAGAAATGCACATAAGTCAATCGGACTTCGGATACGCAGATACAGCACATCTTTGTCAGCATCTGTGATCGGATCATATTGAGCTGCTGCCATGATCCAAGCTTGTGGTGGTGCAGACTCGTCTATCTCCAACGTGTCTTCCCAATTTCTTATGCTTGGTTCAGGAACCGTAGATTGTTGAACTTGTTGTTGAGGAGTTGAAGTGCGAACATCTGTTGGTTCTGTTTCAGGCATTTCAGCAGTGTCTTGAACTGGGGAGTGTTGTGCAGCTTCGGGTTCCGTCACTGATTCTGCAATCACAGGAGGAACAACAGCAGAACTAATGGGGTTAGTTGTAACAGGTAAAGATACAGCGATAGAGATACCGGGAGCCGAAGACGCTGTAGTGGCATTCACATCGTGGCGCCACTTAGTTCGTCTTGATCCCGAGGATGTCGATTTGTCCTTCTGTGTTGCATCTTTTGTGGACTTGGTTCCAGTCTTTGTAGCAGTCTTCTTGGAGCTGGTAACCTTGTCTCCCTTTTTCGGTTGTTCACCCCCATCATCATCCTGATTGTCATCCCCGTTACTACCCCTTGCACTCTCCTGATTCTCATCACCACCATCATCGCCATCATCATCCTCATCATCCTCATCATCGTCATCATCCTCATCATCATCACCACCCTCGTCATCGTCTTTATCCTTTTCTCCTTCTTCTTCTTCTTCTTCCTCTTCTTCCCCCGTACCCTCTTCTTCACTCTCTTCCCTTTCTTCCTCAGGTAAGATGTGATATGGTACCACACTTCCAAACGTTTTGAATAATTTATCATCCTCCATGATAGCATCATTCAGGGATTTATATAGAGCCCGTTGAATCCTCGACTTATCATACGACCCAAGTTCCACCATACGAGCCTTAAGGATCTTCTTCAATTCGAAATCCGTCAGGTCATAAGCAATCTTGTAGGCGGCTTTTGAAGGGTTGGATGATTTGACCATTAAATTGTCAGCAGCAAGTGTCTTCATCTCATCGCGAAGTTTAGGCATTAAGGATTCAACGGATTCTTGCACTCTTTCTTTCACAGATGCTTCAAGTGCTTCTTTTTGTTCCTTATATTTATCCCTCATTGCTTGAAGTCTGGTAATGCGTGCAGCATGTTTATCAGCCTCAGCCTGCTTAATTCGAGCAAGTTCCTCTGCATGAGCTTTACGTGTAGCTTCCATGTCTGCAGCGAACTTGGCAATCAACTCTTCTTGAGCTTTCTGAGATGTTTCTTCCCTTTGAGCTCGTCTTTGCAACTCTTGGCGAAGTTCATCCATTTCGCGTTTGTGATTGTCAAGCATTTCGGCCATCACTAATGCAGCCATTGCAGATGTTGCAGAGCTGCTCTGGGTTGACTGAATAGGCTTGGTTGTTACGGCGGTGCTCTGGATGGGAATTATCGGTGGTTGAAGAAATGGTGTGGAAGCCGGTCGGGTTGTTAAGGGTTGGATTGGTGGAGGTAGAGTTGCCAAAGGTTGAGTTGTTACCATGATCGTAGGAGCAACAGGTTCCTTTTCCACACTTGTTGAAATAGGGATTGATGGCTCCTTCGAAGTAGAGTAGTTTTCAGGTGACCCAAACTCATCAACATCATTCGGTTCGACGTACTCATCCTCAATATCTACCCTTGCCCCTGAACCACTACCTCCTGTATCTTTCCTACTCCTTTTAATAGCAATCTTCATCATTTGTTGCTCGGTTTTATCAACAGTAGGATCAACAATATCTTATTCATCACGTAGACGCATCAAATCCTTACCCTTTCCCTTCTTACCCTCTGTCTTCTTCTTCTTAGGTTCGGGTTCAGGTAACGCTGCTGGTTGTTTGCGTTTACCTTTACTCTTAACCGTTGTGGATGAGTCTTCTCCAGTTTGAAGGTTTGCTTTCAGCCTTTGGATTTCTAGCTGCAGTAGCTTGTAATCAGCAGAACCTTTGATTTTGTCTGACAGAAGGTAATCAGGAACAGGACCCGGAATCACACCAGTAGACGGTCCTTCATGCCTCAGATCTACAGTATCATCAGCTTCTTCAGTGTGATAGCGACCTCCTGCACGCCTATCAATAGTAGCATCAAGCTTCATAAAATAATTTATGATGAGCTTAATAAACCGAGGATAAGGAAAGAAGTTTGTCTTCAGCTTCTTGTTGTGGAAGAGTTGAAAGGTGAATTCTTCCCATATCAACAAAGCATAATCTGAATTCGCAGCTTTGTACATGCCATAGAAGAGGTTCATTATCGGACTGCGCAAAGCATCATGGCCAGTCGTTTTTGGTGTAAGGCATTTACTGAGAATACCCATCAAATCTCTCCAGGGTTGTCCTACCTTAGCAGTAGTAAACTCAGATGCAACTCGTATTTCCGGACATCCAAGTGCGTCAAATAACTCCGCGAGTTCATCTTTAGTAGGATCCCTTGAGAAAGACATGCCCTTGGGTGTATCCCGTAAACCAAGTATCTTACGGAAGTCTGAAACGGTGAGTGTCTGCTGCTTGTTGTCGATGGTGAAGGTGATCTTGTTCGAAGTGAAATCCTTGGTTGCCCAAAATTCAAACATATACTCATAAGGCACCGAGGCTGTACTCCTAAGGGCGTTCTTGAAATGAGAGTTATCAAGAATGGCTATGGCGACCTTAAAACCATGGTGAGTGGATTTAGAAACTTGCTTCAGCCTATAGTTGTTGGGTATAAACTTAAGGGTTCGAGCTTTAGCAATATCGGCTTCTCTAGATTCTTGGATAGCTTGTACTGTTGGATTAGTCATTTTATCTGCTTAAGATAAGACATGAAAGGTTGATGCACAAAAACAGATAGATATATATCATTCTTACTTCTAAGCATAACACATTTCATAAGATAAAACAACAAGTACATAGATAGCATGCAAACAAGAAAACTCTTCATCCGGAACTTTTCCTCATTCGGAACTTCTCCTCATTCGGAACTTCTTCATCCGGAAGTTCTTCATTCGGAACTTCCTTCATCCGGAAGTTATTCATTCGGAACTTCCTTCATCCGGAACATTCCTTCATTCGGAACTTCCTTCATTCGGAAGTTCTTCATTCGGAACTTCCTTCATCCGGAAGTTCTTCATTCGGAACTTCCTTCATTCGGAAGTTCTTCATTCGGAACTTCCTTCATTCGGAAGTTCTTCATTCGGAAGTTCTTCATTCGGAACTTCCTTCATTCGGAAGTTCTTCATTCGGAACTTCCTTCATTCGGAAGTTCTTCATTCGGAACTTTCTTCATTCGGAAGTTCTTTCATTCGGAAGTTCTTCATTCGGAAGTTCCTTCATCCGGAAGTTCTTCATTCGGAACTTCCTTCATCCGGAAGTTCTTCATTCGGAACTTCCTTCATCCGGAAGTTCTTCATTCGGAACTTCCTTCATTCGGAAGTTCTTCATTCGGAACTTCCTTCATTCGGAAGTTCTTCATTCGGAACTTCCTTCATTCGGAAGTTCTTCATTCGGAACTTCCTCATTCGGAAGTCCTTCATTCGGAACTTCCTCATTCGGAACTTCCTCATTCGGAAGTTTTTCAGAAGAAATCCTTCATTCGGAAGTTTTAAGCCACGTTCATCCAGAACTTTTACAAACTAAACTCAGATGATTAATTTAGCGCGTTTGTGAGTTTCTAAGGCAAACTAAGGCAATATAAACATCATTTAGTCTATTCCGAGCAAAACCCACCATAAATCCCTTGTTAATTAACCCTAATTAATGAATACCCCTAAATCGGATAAATGTTAATTATCTGGATCAATTCCATGGATATAAATGTTTAATATAGATGTTATGTACCTTAATTTAGCAGATGAACAGGAAGGAGATGGATTAAGCAAGTTATTTGATTTCTTGTGTGTGTGTGATGTTTTCAACAATGGCGGCAAAGTGATATTATGAAACAGTGATTAGAAAATAAGGGGGGCGGGGGGGTGTGATATTTGACTTAGGTCAAAAGAAATTTGCCTAGTTTCATTAATATCACTTTAGTCCCTACACATTTTCATTCCTTTTTCTTTTTGTTTCCTAGTTTTTTCCATTACACTTAACTCTTGTTAAACGTACACACAACTTAGCAAACGCATCTATTAGCATATCCTCAAAATCTAAAAGCCATGCCTATCACTTAGAACGAACACAAGTCGTTTTCTAAAGCAAAACCACTCAATTACCATGTAGCCCTTAATTTTCACAATCACTTTTGAAAAGCAATTTTAATGACAAAGATGATTTTACTATTTTCTCCCCCTTAAACGATGACCCGTTTTCTATTTAAAGAGCTGTAGTCATTGTTTAAAGAGTCAAATAGTGATGAAAGCATTTCCAATTTATCTCTTGAAAAATTTTGATTCGTGGTGTCAATAAGATTTCTCTTATTTTAACAAATTAATGCACTGAGACGTACACAAATTCGTGTCAGACCAAGTTATAAAGTAAACTTGATCCCTTTGCATGATTTGGCTTGTAAATCACGCCCGAGAAAATTAATTCCCGTTCTGAGCCAACGTTTTCCAAGGAAATACGTGACTTTAATATGAAAACCGGGTTGCAGTCTGAAATAACTACAAGCCATTATGGGCATGTTTTAAAAATGTACAACTTTTATACGGACTCTATTTATGGCACCGTGTCAATATTAATCGACATTTCTAAGGCCGTAAATATTACCGTACTAAAAGACATGCCCGTTTTAAAAACGAAAAATCTTTTTGGTTTTTCTTGATTTTATAATTTTTATGGTTTTTCTTGGTTTTATATATTTTTTTTTATGGTTTTTGTTGGTTTTATATTTTTTATGGTTTTTCTTGGTTTTATATTTTTGTATTTTCTTTTTGTGGTTTATATATTTACGATAATATACATGATCACAACCAAAGGATACTCTGAATAGTTTACCACGACTATTCAGCTGATTCTTCTGCCAACTCTTTGAGAGTCGCTGGAGTGAATGATTTCATGCCAAGCTTGTCGATCAAAAACTCGATTCGTCCTCGATCTAAAGCTTTGGTGAACATATCCGCCAGCTGGTACTCAGTAGTGACAAAATACAGCTCGATCACTCCGTTCTCCACCTGCTCCTTGATGAAATGGTAGCGAATGTCTATGTGCTTGGCCCGGGAGTGTTGAACATAGTTGCAGCAAAGGGCAATGGCGCTCTTGTTGTCACAATACATCGGGATTTTGTTAAATCCAAGACCGTAGTCAGTTAATTGTGATCTCATCCAAAGGACTTGAGCACAACAACCGGACATGGCGATGTATTCAGCCTCCGTGGTTGATATTGCAGCGCTTTTCTGCCTTTTTGAAGACCAGCTGATCAATCTATCTCCTAGGAGTTGCACAGATCCAGAAGTGCTACGCCTCGTATCTTGACATCCAGCATGATCGGCATCTGCATATGATATTAAAGCAATCGAGGAATCTTTCGGATACCATAGACCACGATGAAGTGTTCCTTTTAGATACCGAAAGATCCTTTTCACAACATGTAAGTGCTTTTCGGTAGGCCGAGCCTGATACCGGGCACACATGCATACAGCAAATTGCAAATCAGGCCTGCTAGCAGTCAGATAGAGAAGGGTGCCAATCATTCCACGGTAAAGTTTCGGATCAACAATAATCCCATCCCTATCTTCATCTAACTTGGATTTCTCCACCATTGGAGTGTCTACGGGGTCACAATTCTCAAAGTTATATTTCTTAAGAGATTCTAGAGCATATTTGGATTGATTAATAAAGATGCCTCTGGGATTCTGAGAAATCTGTAATCCTAAGAAAAATGAAATTTTTCCCATCATCGACATCTGAAAGCGTGTGGACATTATCTTCTCAAATTGTTTAGACAATTCTATGTTAGTGGCAGCAAAAATTATATCATCAACATAAATTTGTACCAGAAGCATGTCGTTGCCGTCCTTGAGAGTGAATAGAGTGGGGTCCACTTTGCCTTTGGAGAAGCCTTCCGACATGAGATATGTTGACAGGAGATCATACCACGCGCGTGGAGCTTGTTTCAACCCATAGAGAGCCTTCTTAAGCTTGTACACATGGTTAGGAGACTCCGTACTCACGAACCCATCCGGTTGACTAACATAAACCTCTTCCCTTAGTTCACCGTTCAAAAATGCCGTCTTCACATCCATTTGATAGACGATCATGTTCATATGAGCAGCAAACGCAAGGAATAGTCTAATCGCCTCCAATCTAGCCACAGGAGCAAAAGATTCCTCAAAGTCTATACCCAAGGCTTGTTTATATCCTCTAGCGACCAATCTTGCTTTATTCTTCAATACCGAACCCATCTCATCAAGTTTAACCTTATAAACCCATAACAAAGTAAGGATGTTAACCTTGTCAGGGCGAGGAACCAATTCCCATACTTCTAGTCGTTTGAATTCATTGAGTTCCTCCTGCATAGCTTCAATCCAAGATGATTGGGTCATAGCCTGCTGCCAATTTTTGGGTTCAACTTCAGAGAGAAATGCATCAAAGTAACAATATAGTGCACTCTCTTGTAGTTGATGGCGTGTAGAGACTGGTCGATCTAGATCTCCAATAACATTCCTAATTGGGTGATCTTTTGTCCATTTAGTGCTATGGTTTTCAATCCTAGGTGGTCTGGAGTGAACAATAGAAGGAGCTTCTTCTGAGGTAGACGCGGCTGAAGGGTTTTCAGGGATCGCTACACCAAAGAAAGGAAGCTCTTGCAAGTGAGCATATTCCAAGTCGTGATCAGTAGAATCCTCTTCTACATCATTAGGCACAAGTAGGGGTGATGATTCAGGTGTAGTTTGTGAATCACTTGGTGAAGGTGCATCAGGTTCAACTTGAATTGTAGATGCATTAGATAAAGGTTCATTAACTTGAGCAACCACTTCAGGTATGGGAGCAATTACTACAGGTACTGGAACTTCATCAGTCGGGGGATCGAAGAATTCATCAAACAACGGTTGAAATAGTTTATCCCACTCGGGCCTTGATGGTGGTAAAAATGATGTAGAAGTAGGATTGTTGGGAACTAATCCGGAACTTATAGCACCGGGTCCCATCTCATGAAGCGCGGGTTCAGAGCTGTGTTGCTCAGAAGCCATCGCTGTCAGCTCGTCGAAATCAGCGTCCATAGTTTCTACAATCTTTCCAAGACGACGGTTATAGATTCGGTATGCTCTTTTGGACGGTGAGTAACCAATGAAAATACCTATATCGGCTTTTGGTTGAAGCTTACCCAAGTTCTCACTGTTAATGTTTGGGTAACACAGAGCACCAAACACATGGAAAAATGAAACATCGGGTTTGCGGTCATGTAGAAGCTCATAAGGTGTTTTTCCATGGCGTTTCCGAATGATAGAACGGTTTTGGGTAAAACATGCAGTAGAAATAGCCTCTGCCCACAAGAACAATGGAGCGTTCGCATAAATAAGCATGGTCCTAGCAGCTTCCATAAGTGTACGATTCCGTCTTTCAACGACACCGTTTTGTTGTGGAGTGCGTGCAGCGGATGTTTCATGTGATATACCAACTCCTTCATAATAATCACGAAGAGTCTGGTTGACGAACTCTGTACCATTGTCTGTACGGATACGGCGGACAGTGGTATTCAAACGTACCTGGATGAACTTCAGAAAAGTAATGATAGCCTTTGGTGCTTCATCCTTTGTACGTAAAAATCTAACCCATGTAAACCTTGAGAAATCATCCACAATTACCAGAATGAATTTCTTACCGCTCACACTTTCAGTTCTCATCGGCCCACAAAGATCCATATGCAAAAGATGAAGTTTTTCTTGATTGGTGTCTTCAGCTTTGGGCTTGTAAGATTTCTTGGTACTTTTCCCCCTTGAACACGCGGAACATAAATGGTCCTTGTGAAATTTAAGCTTTGGAAGACCACGAACTAACTCGTTTTTAGCCAGATGATTAATAGCATCAAAATTAAGATGAGATAATCTGCGATGCCATAACCATGACTTGGTCTTAGAGGCTTTAGAGAGAAGACATACTGGAGAAGTGGCCATCATGTCTTGTAAGGACAAGGTATATAGATTTGCACCACGAGATCCCTTCAACAAATCTTTTCCTTCCAAGTTGCGGATGAAACAATTGTGTTGTCGGAAAGCAACCTCAAGGTTAGAATCACAAAACTGTCCTACTGAGAATAAGTTGTGACCAAGACCTTCTACATAGTATACCCTAGAAATCGTCACGTTTCCAATCTGATATTCACCGTACCCCATAATCTTTGCTATATGATCATTCCCAAATTTAACCGTACCAAGAAACTTGCTGACGAAATTTCGGAGCATCGAGCGATTTCCGGTCATATGTTTTGAACAACCGGAGTCCAAATACCACAGGATGATTTGGACCACCTGAAAATATCACCACACAAAGACAATGTAGAGGTATCGGAATCTGAGTGTTCCTTGTTATTAGCAGGTACAGATTTAATAATCTTAGATTTGCTAACTCTAGGTTTCTTAGATTTCCTAGCCTTTTTCTTCTTAATTGGTGGTGTAGATTCTAATTGGCTCAAATCCTGAGGTATTTCTTCACTGATAGGCACTACAGTGGGGGCAGACCTAATTAAAGGGCGCTGTTTCCATACTTGAGTGCGAGTGTTCCTAACTAAAGGACGCTCAGACCTAACCTCGATAGATGCATTCCTAGTTAAAGGGCACATTTTTCCATCTAGTGTAAAGGTCCTACCAGTGGGACGCCATTGCCAGCCAACTTGGGCACGAGTTCTACCCGTTGGCTTCCATTCAAGACCATTCTTAATAGCATTCATTTCATTAACGTGATCAATCAAACACAAATCATGACTCTGGGAAAACATACATTCATTACAATTCCAACAATTTAAATCAGAATTCACGAATGGTTTAGGCTGCTGCACAGGCGCAGAGCTTTTAGTCTTAACATGATTCATTTTATTTAAAACTGAACTAGCATTCCTATTGTGGACTTCTACTTTCTTCTTTGTGGCACTACTAGTGGAGGGCTTGATCTTAGCTTTCTTGAGTGGCGATCCTTTAGCCTTAGTAGTCTCTTTTAATCCTGTAGAAGGCAAATTGGGAACATTAGCAGCAGATTTTAAAGGTGTCTTACTTGATTGTGCCAATGACGGTTTCGCTCCTGGAGTCTTATTAAATGGAGTGACAGCAATGGGACTATTATTAAGTAGTGCAGAACCTGGTGTACCTATGTATTGTAAATAAGCCAAGCAATATTGAACTCGCTTAACATATTCATGAGCCGAATAATAGTCGCTACTTGAGGGATCTAAGGCATAAAGATCGTCTAAAATATCCCTAAGAAGATCGACATGCTTAATGGCATTCCTCATATAATCATTGTATACAACCGGGTTTCTCTTATGAAGCGGATTCTTATAAAGCACTACTTTCTTGGTTGTTGGAGCACTAGTGGACGGTGCAGAGTCGGTAGCTAAGTTATCAACAACTTCTTGTCGGGTGAGAAGAAGTGTCTCCTTTAACTCAGCCAAAACCATATTTTTGTCTATGAGCAGGATGTTCAAGTCAGAGATTTCTTCGCACTTTTGGTTCAGTTGTTCAACATAATATTGTTGCTGTGCCGCATTAAAAGCGAAGCGTTCTTCTAGTGAACCATAAAGAGCGGATAGTCCCTGCCTTGTCCGATCCATCTCCCCTAGAACAGTTGATAGTCTAATTTCTAAGACCTGGTTTTTAGACTCTGCAGCCTCTAGTTCCATTCTTAATGTTTCCTTTGATGAAACCTCTCTCTTCAATCTCATGATTTCTTCCTCTAATGTCTTAACAATTGCAATCATCTTGTCACTTGTCTCAACACCGTTTTCACAAACATTTGATATCAAAAGATTTTCATTTTGAGCTTGTTGTTTTAATTCTAAAGATATACAATGTTGTTCTAGTTGATTAAAGCGTTGAGAAAGTAAATTATAAGAATCTTGTAGCTTTAAAAACTCAGCGTTAGATTCGTGACAAGAATGATTATCTACCTCATTTACAGTTTCAGCAACATTTACAGAAATATCACAAACATCATCACAAATATCCTCACAAATATTCACAGCATCACAATGCATCATAGCGGATGTAAGCTCATTCGAATATTTAACATTTACAATAGTAAGCACATCACACGAGATTACTTCGGACAAGAATCGGTCATATTCGGTTGAAATCTTTTCCTTTTCAATTAGTTCCAGTTCGTAAGCGGTGTCCATTTCATAAAACACTTTTTGAACTTCCCCAATTTCAAACTGAAGATTTTCCTTAAGAGATGCAAAACTTCCTTTTAGACTTTCGACAAACGGATTGATCTCAGTTTTAAACACCTCGCTCATGTGTTCGAAAGCCCATTCTCCGGCGTTTAAGCCATTTGAAGTCGTACATTCCAAAATGACCTTGTCAAAGTTAGTAAAGTATCGGTTAATCTCTTTCAAGTTTAACCATACAGTGCTAACAGGTGGAAGATTCTTTGGAATTTCCTTAGGACCTTCCATGTTGACAAGTGTAGGAAATGTACTAGGGCTTTCTTTCTCTATCATGTAGGTTGGTGCTGTAATGAGATCTTTATCCATATGGAAGCGAACTCTAAAATCAGTTTTAGCAAGCTCCTTATTCATTTTAAAATAATCACAATCTGGATATTTTGCTGAATTGTATGACCGATCCTCATCAACTAGATCCTTACTTGTTTGATCATTGGGAAAAATAATCGGGTCTAAAGCCAATCCTAATTGAGTTGCATTATAAAGTCTAGGACTATGTCTTAAAGCTTGTTTTGCATATCGTGGATTAGGGGGAAGGCCTTTTAGACGTGATAAGTTAAACTCTTTAAACGAAGCATCAAATAAGTGAACTAGTTGTGAAGCAGCGTATTGTCTTAAAAGCAAGTAGTCTAGACTTCTAATCTTATTAGTAGCATTAATCTCCATTTCAGTCTTCTTAGATTCGAGTAATTCAAAATCAGTTTGAAGTTTTTGAAAATTAGTGACCACTAACTCCTTTTCTTTAAGTTCACTAGACAGATTTGCTCTTAAGTTCTCGATTTCTTGCAAGTGACCCATTTGTTTGTTTCTAAAGTGATCATATTCGAGATTTGTGAGAACACTAGACGAAGGCACTAATTCCAAAGTTTGTACTTTCTCATTGCTTAAGGCAAGCTCATCAGACAAATTCTTATTCTTGGCTAAGGTTTCTAAGAGTGCAGCATTCATTTGGCTAAGTAATGTAGCAGGAACCATGACCAAATCTTGTTGAGCAGGAGTAGGCGTATGCGAAATGGATCCTGGTTGTGATTCACTCAAAATCTGGGGACTCACATTGATATTGCTATCATTGTTTGTCTCCTCATTTGAACAACTCACCACCGAAGATTCATTCGAATCAGCACTCTCTTGCCCAACTTGATGTGGTTGAATACTAGCATCAGTGGCATTATCGGTGTTATTAATAAGTACCTCAGATTTCTTATCTGGCCCTAAGCTGGAAAAAGTTGCCATGAAAGCAGCCTTTGCAGTTTGAAAGTCATCACAGTCGGAATCATACACATCAAGATCATCGGCTTGGTAAGCTGCATTCTGCGTAGTGACAACGTCTTGTTCAGCAATCCCTGGGTCAGCAAGAAATGCAAGCTCCTCTTCATCAAGTTCCCTTCCTTGCGCCTGAGCATTTACCAGATAGATCTTTTCTGCAAACCACTGTCCATCCCTTCTCCTCTTGGGTTTCTTACAATCCCTGGACATATGACCCTCTTCCTTGCAGTTATAGCATGTAATCATTCTCAACTTGCCCGTATTAGCCCGTGGAGGGTTGTTGACCATTGGAGCAGGAGCAGGATTGGCGGTGCGAACATTGGTTGATGTGGAAGGTCTCCCCTGATATGGTTGAATTGGCTGAACCATTACCCTGCCATTCTCAATTGTAGCTTGTTGGCGAGAATTGGATGAATTCCTCAACTGATTGTTGGTAGGAGCTGATCCTCTGAATCCTCGTTTGCTTAAAGTTCTTGTGAGATATGCAGACATAGTAGTTAGCACTTCAACTGGGTCAGCTCCTTGTTGGAAAACAGGAACAGGGACTTCTTCATCGTCACAATACAGTGCTTGATCTGGATGAGCTGCATAATCAGTAGAAGGAATACTCATTTGATCAGGGTAGCTTGTTTGATATGCTGCATTCTCTTGATAAGACGAATATGAAGGCTGAGCATAAGGTGCAACATTTGCTGGATGAAGTTGTGAACCATACTGTGGTGAAGGTGCATTGAACCGATACTGTTGCTGATGTGAGGTGGGAGGTTGTGGCAAAATCGAGTATTGGGGAAAAGTTGGTGTCATGTAAGGTGATGCATGATAGGCTTGATGTCCCAAGATATAGGGTGTGTTGTTGTGTGACAAACTTGGTTGATTCGCCATCAAAGCTAAGGAATCTGGATACATACCACGAGGAGAACGATGCATAATCACATGCTTTTCATGCTGCTGAAGGAAGGCATATATTTGATCCAAATTGCACTTGTGCAGATCCCTGGTTAACTTGACATCGGTAATATACTCACCCCATTCAGCTTGAGGTAGAGTATTCAAGAATTTGGTGTTAACCTGGAATGGAGCAATCTCAAGATTGTATACATTCAGATCATTCATGAGTGTGGTGAATCTGAAGTAATAATCGTGAAGTGTTTCCCCTGGGTTGTAGGTGAATCTATCAAACAAATCATACAGCTGACACTCCCTTTCTTGTTTGGTGAGAGACGTGCCTTGTAGCAACACCTTAAGACGTTCCCATAAATCTTTTGCCACAGTATACTTGCTTACCATCCTATAAATATCATGGGGAAGAGCTTGGAGAATTGTTTGAAGTGCTTTTTCATCTGCATCTGCAACAAGTTGTTGAGCTGGAGTGAGTTCTTCAAATTCTCGTGGTCTAGTCACGTTGTCAACCGTAATGGTACCATAGTCGAGTGGACCATTCAAAATCGATTTGACCATCAGCCTTCCGTATGTAGGTTTCCCCTTTAGATATTGCATCATTCGACCTTGCCATGCCTCAAACACCTCTTTAATAAGCATTGGTGGACGGCTATCAGTTCCCGTTATGATTGATATATCCGTAAGAGATGTCATCTGAGGCATTACTGAATTTGGATTCATTTTGTTTTTCTTCAAAGAAACAGAGATTATCGGTTGATCGAGCAGTGAAGTAAAGCTTGTGAATTGTGTTGTGTTTTTGTTGTATGAAACCAAGATTAAATCCTCTAAAAAATCATCGAAAAAACAAGCAAAATCACCCTTGATTCGGAACTTTTTGTTGATTCGGAAGTTTGATTCGGAAGATTACCTTGATTCGGAACTTTTTGTTGATTCGGAAGATTACCTTGATTCGGAACTTTTTGGATTGATTCGGAACTTCTTGGTTCGGAAGTTATTGATCCGGAACTTTGGCTTGATCCGGAACTTCTTGACTCGGAAGTTCTTGGTTCGGAACTTTGGCTTGATCCGGAACTTCTTGACTCGGAAGTTCTTGGTTCGGAACTGCTTGACTCGGAAGTTCTTGGTTCGGAAGTTTCTTGATCCGGAACTTCTTGACTCGGAAGTTCTTGGTTCGGAAGTTTCTTGACTCGGAACTTCTTGGTTCGGAAGTTTCTTGATTCGGAACTTCTTGACTCGGAACTCCTTGATCCGGAACTTCTTGATCCGGAACTCCTTGATCCGGAAGTTTTGCTGAATGAACAGAAACTTTGTCCGATGAACAGTAGAACAGTAAAACTTACGATTAAGCCCAGATTTTGACCAAATAACCCAAAAAGTTTTGTGCTTTCGACTAAAATAAGTAACAACTAATACTTATCCACTAATCCCAATCACAAAAACATCAAAAACACCAAGAATCAAGATGATTTTTCTTAAAGAACACTAATACAATCAAAAACTAAAAAACCACACAAATCACCACCTTAAATCACCCCATAGCTCTTGATACCAAATGTAGAATATTGATAATCAATGAATCTATGAAGGGGTTTGTTAATTTCTAGAGAGAGAAAGTTAGAGAGAGAAAGTGAGAGAAACTATGTGAATTTTATTAAGTGGAAACCAAGAAATGATAACAACCAACCCCTTTCCATGGTGGAAATGGGTATTTATAGTTCCAAGTCATAAGTGGACTTGGGCCGGTCCATGACAAGCCTATGGACCGGTTCTTACTTAAGTTAATAAGCAAATAATAACTAATTACTAACTACGAGCTATTACAACATAAATCATATTGTGGAGCGACCGATACTTCTAATATACGTTAAAACGTATTTCTAACAATCTTATTCTCTCCTTTCTCTCTCTAGTTCTTCATCTATCTCATTCTTGTAATCATTCCAAGGTTTAGATAATCCAAGGATTACGTAGGCTTTCAAAAGTGTCAGCATTAGATTGATACTCGCGCCTAGATCGGCCAAGGCGAGACATTCAACATTGTTAGCTAGGGTGCATGGGATAAGAAAGCTTCCCGGATCTCCGAGCTTTGGTGGAAGTTTGTTTTGCAAAATAACGGATCATTCTTCGCTTAGAATGGCAGAAGAAATTTGCTCCATCTTGCTATTGTTGCTCACAAGATTATTAAGGAATTTCCCATAGTTGGGATGCTGGTTAAGATATCAACAAGTGGTACGTTGATCTTAACTTCTTTGATCATGTTTAAGAATTTGGAATTACGCGCCTCCATCTTTTCTTTTCTTAGGCATTAAGGATATGGAGTTTTTGGTGCATACAACTTCGATGTTGGTGTCGTTTGTTTTTTTTTGGGTTTAGAACGAGAAACGGCTTCTTCATTCTCGTTTTCATTGGCTTCATCCTCACTTTTATCGGCAAAAGTGGAAGTCTTGGTGTTTGGGTTAGGTGGTGGATCATAACTCTTACCACTCCATGTGAATACGACATTCACATGCTCATTAAGGGCAGAAGGTAGGCAATATGGTTTATTTGTTGATGCGGATTGTTTTACGTTTGTTTGAGTGTTTCTCGGTAGCGAACCACTCGGTCGGTCGGCAAATTGATTGGAAAGTCGACCTAACTTGGTTTCGAGATCGTTGATAGAGGCAGTGTGGTGTCTTTGTCCTCTTTCAACAATGGTTTTGATATCGAAGAATTGGTTCTTAATAAACGTGTTGGTTTCTTTTTGAGGTTCGATGAACTCTAGCAATGTCTTCTCTAAGTTCTGTTCTTCGGGTTTCTTTTCATTAGATGGAATGGAATTATCGTTCTCACGAGGTTGTGAGGAACCATTTTCGTTTTTGGGATACTCACGTGAAATACCGGAGTTTCTACCGTAGTAGTTACCTCGATAACCACCTCCTCGGTATCCTCTTTGAGTGTAGTTTGCTTCTTGTTTAGGTCCTCCTATCGGTGTGTCATCACACGTCGAAGATGGGTGAGGTCCTCCACAAATGTTACATCCGTCTCGCATTTCTTTCATTTCATTTTGGTTGTTTTTGTATTGCGAGTCGAATTTAGATGTAAGAGCTTCCATCTTTTCCATGAGTTTGGAATTTTTGTTACCCTCAACGAAAGCAACACTACTGTAGGAACAAAGTGCCCTTTAAATAGGTCTACTCCCACTGTAGTGCCCGCTAATACTCCAAAACCTCAGAAAATTGGAACAGTAAAACCTGTAAATGCTAAAACTCACATTAGAAAATGCAGGAAATCAAAGGATAACAAAAATGTTAGCAATTCTGATAATAACATATCTGTATCTGCTAACACTCCGGAACCAATAGTTTCCAATGCATTGTCTACTGTTGTGATTGAAAACAGGTGGTCCAAATTGTTCTCTGGTATTTGGACTCTGGTTGCTCCAAGCATATGACCGGAGATCGCTCTCAGCTCAGAAATTTCGTCAGCAAGTTTCTTGGTACGGTTCGATTTGGTAATGATCATATTGCAAAGATAATGGGTTACGGTGAATATCATATTGGGAATGTTATAATTTCAAGAGTGTATTATGTGGAAGGTCTCGGTCACAACTTGTTTTCTATGGGACAATTTTTTGATGCAAACCTAGAAGTTGCTTTTCGAGAGCATACCTGCTTCATTCGTAATTTGGAAGGGGTTGATTTATTGAAAGGTACTCGAGGGAATAATTTGTATACTTTGTCTCTACAAGACATGATGGCCGCCTCTCCCGTATGTCTTCTCTCCAAAGCATCAAAGACTAAGTCATGGTTATGGCATCGACGGTTATCTCATCTTAACTTTGACGCTATTAATCATTTGGCGAAAAATGAACTTGTTCGTGGTCTTCCTTAACTTTCATTTCACAAGAATCATTTGTGTTCCGCGTGTACAATGGGGAAAAGCACTAAGAAGTCTTACAAACCCAAGAGTGAAGACACCAACCAAGAGAAACTTTATCTGTTGCATATGGATCTTTGTGGGCCAATGCGTGTTGAAAGTCTTAGTGGCAAAAAGTACATCCTCGTCATTGTCGATGATTACTCTCGGTTTACATGGGTGAAATTTCTTAAAGCAAAACATGAGGCACCTAAATTCATCATCGGATTTCTCAAGATGATTCAAGTGCGTCTCAACACTACTGTCCGACGCATTCGTACATATAATGGAACCGAATTTGTGAATCAAATTTTGCGTGATTATTATGAAGAAGTTGGCATTTCTCATGAAACATCCGTTGCTCGCACTCCACAACAAAACGTTGTCGTTGAAAGGCGAAATCGAACACTTATGGAAGCTGCTCGAACGATGTTAATTTACGCAAAGGCTCCATTGTTCTTATGGGCAGAAGCAGTATCTACAGCAGTGTACACCCAAAACCGGTCACTAATTGGTAAACGCCATGGTAAAACACCTTATGAGCTTCTCCATGGACAAGTACCAGATTTATCATATCTTCATGTATTTGGTTCTCTTTGCTATCCAAATAATGATGGTGACAATTTGGGAAAACTTCAACCAAAGGCTGATATTGGTATTTTCATTGGTTACGCACCCGCAAAGAAGGCATACCGAATCTACAACCGTAACTCTCGCAAGATCCTCGAAACTATGAATGTTGATTTTGATGAGCTGACAGCAATGGCTTTTGAGCAAAGCAACTCTGAACCCGCACTTCATGAAATGGGACCCAGTAACATTAGCTCTGGTCTTGTCCCAAACAACCCTCCTTCATCATCATTTACACCACCTTCTAGGACTGAATGGGATATGTTGTTTCAACCATTCTTTGATGAATTCTTTACTCCTCCAAGTATTGTTTCTCCAGAACATGAGGTAATAGCTCCGGTAACCGAAGTTGTCGCTCCAGCAACCGAAGCACAATCAGACACATCTGCACCTACAATT
Source organism: Glebionis coronaria (assembly GCA_025667525.1). Classification (NCBI taxonomy): domain Eukaryota; kingdom Viridiplantae; phylum Streptophyta; class Magnoliopsida; order Asterales; family Asteraceae; genus Glebionis; species Glebionis coronaria. Next base: position 719,018 of record JANFOE010001222.1, read on the forward strand.
GGTCAAGATATACCATCAACAAGTAATTCTCAACCAACACCCGAATCAACTACCCATGTCATGCCTATTGATGATGAAGAGGATGATGATGATGATCACGATTTGGAATTCGCTCAAATGCGTGAACTTCCATTCTTTGGTGTACCAATTCCCGACCCTAATCAAGCCGGGTCGTCCACCTCAGAGGAAGCTCCTAGTACGGTTTACTCCAATCCACGGATTCGTGAACATGACAGCAAGTGGACAAAGGATCATCATATAGATTCTATTGTTGGTGACCCTAATCGTCCGGTATCCACACGAAGTCAGTTACAAGAAAGCGCAATGTTTTGTCACTTTGATGCTTTTCTCACTGAAGTTGAACCTAAGACATGGCAACAAGCTTTTACTCAATCCTGTTGGATAGAAGCTATGCAAGAAGAACTTAACGAATTCATACGTCTTGATGTTTGGGAACTTGTCCCATGCCCTGATCAAGTGCAGTTACTCACTTTGAAATGGGTTTACAAGGTGAAACTCGACGAGTTAGGCGGAATATTGAAAAACAAAGCTCGACTAGTAGCTCGTGGATACAAGCAATTATTGGGCATCGACTTTATGGAATCCTTTGCACCTGTCGCCCGTTTGGAAGCTATTAGACTATTCATCGCTTATGCAGCCCATATGAATATGATCGTCTATCAGATGGATGTGAAGACAGCATTTCTTAATGGTGAACTCAAGGAAGAGGTCTATGTTCAACAACCGGATGGTTTTGTGAATCCTAATTATCCTAATCATGTGTACAAGCTTAAGAAGGCTCTCTATGGGTTGAAACAAGCTCCTCGCGCATGGTATGATCTTTTGTCACAATTCCTCATTACGCAAGGCTTCGCTAAAGGCAAGGTGGATCCCACGATGTTCATTCAGAAACGAGGTAAAGATATGATTATGGTACAAATATATGTTGATGATATTATATTTGCAGCCTCAACCCAAACCTTATCGGATGAGTTTGGGACACTCATGTCTTCCAAGTTTAAGATGTCAATGATGGGCAAGGTATCATTCTTCTTAGGTCTTTAGATATCTCAGAGTCCCAGAGGCATCTTTATCAATCAATCCAAGTATGCCCTTGAATCGCTTAAGAAGTATAAGATGGAATCTTGCGACCCCGTGGATACTCCAATGGTAGAACGAACTAAACTTGATGCAGATCCACATGGAGTTGCTGTTGATCCGACACTTTACCGTGGAATGATCGGTACTCTTCTGTATATCACAGCCAGTCGACCTGATCTTCAGTTTGCTATATGTATGTGTGCCAAGTATCAAACTAGGCTTAGTGAGTTACACTTAGCTACTGTTAAAAGGATCTTTCGATATCTTAAAGGAACCATTAATCGGGGACTTTGGTATTCAAAGGACTCTTCTATTGCACTAATGGCATATGCAGATGCGGATCACGCGGGTTGTCAAGATACAAGGCGTAGCACGAGTGGAACTTTGCAACTACTAGGAGATCGACTAATCAGTTGAGCATCGAAAAGGCAGAAAAGTGCTGCAATTTCATGTACGGAAGCAGAATACATAGTATGTCCGGTTGCTGTGCTCAAATTTTTTGGATGAGATCGCAATTAACCGACTATGGTCTAGGTTTCAACAAGATTCCGATGTACTGCGACAACAAAAGTGCAATTGCCTTATGCTGTAACAATGTTCAATTCTCCCGGTCGAAGCATATTGACATTCGCTACCACTTCATCAAGGAGCAAGTAGAAAATGGAGTAATCGAGCTTTACTTTGTCCGATCTGAGTATCAATTGGCGCATATTTTCACGAAGGCTTTAGATCGCGCCCGAATTGAATTTTTGGCCGACAAGCTAGGAATGAGAACCTTCTCGCCTGAGACTCTAAAGGAACTCGCAGATGAAGCGAAAGAATAGTGGTGGTAAAACTATTCTCCGTATCCTTGGTGATCATTTGTATATATTGTTTATATTTTTATCCACAAAAGCAAAATACAAAAATATAAAACCATATAAAAACCATAAAAATTGAAAATTTCAGAAAAATCCAAAAACATTTTTACTTTATTTTTCAAAGGCGTGTCTTTTGGTACGATAATATTTACGGCCTTAGAAATGTTGATTAATATCGACACGACGCTATAAATAGAGTTCGTACAAAAGTTGTAAATATTTCATAAAACATGCCTAAATGGCTTGTAGTTATTTCTGACTGCAACCCGGTTTTCACATTAAAGCCAAGAATTTCTTATGAAAGCTTTGGCTCATAACGGGAATTAATTTTCTCGGGCAAGGTTTACTTTAAAACCTTGTAACGGATCAAGTTTACTTTATAACTTGGTCTAACACAAATCTATGTACGTTTCAGTGCATTTATTTGTTAAAACAAGAGAAGTATTGTTTTTATGAAGCTATCATCTCTACAACCATGCTATCTACAATTTGTATCTACATACTCGACGATGCGACTACTCAACTGACGACTACAGCTCTTTCGATAGAACACGGGTCAACAATTGAGCGGGAGCAACTGTCAAGCATTCAGAATCTTCGATGCCGAACGTGCCAAGTTCACAAGTTGGTGCCAATACAACAATACCAATAGTACATGTGGTGTCAAGAGATGACTTAAGACGTGACGAGGCGACCAACATATGCTGACAAGAACCATTTGATCCTATCATATGATGTTCTCATCTATCAGGTCCAACCTTGTCAATTCTTTTCTAATAGGGTGAATATGTGATCATGTTACCAATCAGTATCATATCTCATGCGTTTGATATCATGAAGATAAAATGGACTTGCATTTTTCTTCCCAAAACCTTTGTTAAAACTTCATTAAATCAATTGATATTAAAAACATCGATTGGGTTAATATTTTTAATATGGGGGAGAAAATGTGATTTAATATGGGATACTATCACAAATGGTTTGACTTAATGTGCTGGCTTATCCCGACATGTGCGAAATGTTTTCGAATATCGTGGCATATGTTAAGGGGGAGCAAAACGGATTTGCATATCAAAATGGATTTTCATGGTGACATATACTTACCCAAAACCCATTTATTTCACGACGATGAAGATTATGGTGACATAAGGATGGTAGGATAGGTTAAGTCCAATGATTCTTCCAGAACTGGAGGAATCTTCCCTAGGACATTCCATAGCTAGAAATAGTAGTCCTTAGGAAAGATGGAGAAAGATTGTGAACGTAGTTGAATGCCGACCAAGTACTTAAGTTAGCACTGGAACAATCACAACAAGGTGCTAGTTATGACGTATTGGTAAGCATTGAAGGGGTTGAAGAATGAAAAAGAATTGTAAAGATAAAGGGTGTAAAGAAAGAAGCCCTCCTTACAACTTTAGGCAGAAACCGGTCAATACATATGCTATTGAGATCATTGTTAATGACTCTTGATATTGAAGACAGACATCATGGACCCAGTGATGCAATGCACAACCCATCCCAGCTAACTCAGATATCTCTCAAAAGGTATTTGTTTTAATCACACATAGACAACACATTATCTATTGATTTATTCACTCCGAATAAATTGGTATTGAAAAGGTGGCACTCCTCTCCAGCCTCCGATCACTAAAATCCAAAGTGCACGATCGAGTCTAGAGCCATTTGAGATCATCAAATATCTCGTTAGGACACACTTTCATATTTCCTTGCTTCTTCACACACTGTGAAAAGTAAGAAAGATTTTAAGAGTCCTACGCAAAATCTTCATGATCTTGCCTGAACATCCGAGTAATACGAAAGTATTTACAATGAAGATGGAAATCCTTCTTGAGCGAACATAAAAAAGCTCATGGTAGGTGACTTGTGCGATTCTTTATGAATCAAACTTGTGATAACTGGAAAGCAACAGTTGTTTAATTCTTAACTGAACTTAAACACGTTCCAGGCCTCTACGCAATATCTTAGTGATCTTGCCAGAACACTCAGAGTGATACCTTAGTGTTCACAGTGATGAGTGGAAATCCTTCTAGTGTTAACCTCAAACAGCACTTGGTAGGTAACTTGCAAGATTCTATGCGAATCAAGCTCGTGACAACTGGAAAGCAACGATGGTGCGGTTCTTAATTGAATTTCACTTGTTCCAGGAACATGAATTGACAGCTTCAAATCATGCGGATATTATTATCCAAATGATTCACTCTTTATGTTCGCAGTCAGCTTTGGACGGTCGAATAAAGAGAACGGGTTTACCCGCGAAATCCTGTCAGGAAGTTACTTAATTGAAACTATCCGTCACGGGTACGATATCTAATATGGTCCAACGGTCTTCACCGACCGGAGGTAAAATGCTACCGATTTAGAATGAAATTTTCAAAGCCATTTCGTTCGTGTCTACTTATGTTGCGGAATTTGAAGACGGTGGCGTTGCGGGATCCAAGAAGAAGTCGTCCCCGCATGCTTATACTTTATGCACTTAATACCTCATCAAATTCAAGTAAGCCTAAAAGTTAAGTCTTCCGCTGTATCGAACTCTGAAGCTTTCAAGAATTACTAAGGTATAAGTATGTGGGACGTGAGGTCACGAAGAGGCGAAGATCACAAGTGATGGATGCACAAGATCAAGGCAAGAAATTAATGCTCAAAGATTGATATCAATGATCACATCAGCATCTTCACCAGAAAAGAAAAAGAAAAGAAAGACGAAGACTACGAGCTCAAGACAATCATAGTATGCTAGGTTATTGTAACTTGGGTAACGCCCTTGTTTGGAGTGACCTCCCTTAGGGGGAGATTGTTGGAAATACGTTTTATATATTAAGAAGGATCGGTCACTCCAACAATAGTCCATGTAACAGCTCGTAGTTTAGTTACTTATCTTAATTAAACAAACAAACCAAAGCCTAGCCTACAACATGTGTAGGCCGGCCCAAATGTAAGCCCAAGCCCATGACAAGGGCTTGGGTATATAAACCCTCTCCTTTGATGGAGAGGGTGGTGTGGTTTCATTAATTTACACATATTTCTCTTAGCTTTCTCTCTCGAAATGTGTGAAATCCACCATCTCTCTATCTCTTTCTCTCTCTAAAAACATAAGCAAGATTTACAATCCTACAATACTGACGATCCACAAGTAGATACTCAGAAAACTTTGTAGAACTCAAATGGTAAACACCAGCAGCTGAATATAATCTCCATTGAAGACCAATGAGGTCATCTTCAAGATCCTTCCAAATTGCAGGATCCTCATCTTTTGGTCCACACATTCTCTTGAATGTGGACCACAGTTTTATTCCATTAGCTGAAGTTGGTGCTTCAGCCTCATACTTGGTCTCTAGCAACCTCCATAGGTCTACCAAGTCTTCTCTATCACAACTTGCAAACAACGATATGAGAGTGGTAAAACTGTGTACCTCTTTGCCATACCTGCCAATTTTCCAAAATCTACATTCATCTTCTTCATAGCTCACAATTGGATTTCTGGAATCTAGTGGTAACACTTGCACCATATCTGAAGCTTCTAATGGTGAGAGCTTGAGGCTCTTTCTTATGACAGCCTCACTTGGATATAGTGGATCCATATCTTTGGGAAACTCAAGAGAAATTCCCTTTTTCACTGGTCTGGGAACAAACATTGCTTTCTTGAGCTCCATTTCTTCTGCAAGTTCTTCTTTTCTTTCATTAGAAAGAAGTCTGAGAGTGTTTGCTTCCTGCACTCTCACCCAAATGGGATAAGCCTTGCATTCCAACTCATCAAATGTCAATGCCCTCAATTTTTGATATGTCCAGCCTACTCCATGACATCTAAGGAACATGAAGTATAGCTCCCTTCTATCCCTTTTCAACTCTGAGAGAATATTGCTTGCCTTGTGTTTCAAAATTACCTGGCAATCCTTTTTAACTCTGAGGAGAATCTCCAAACCCCATATTTGATCTGAAATGGTCAAGTGTGGATTCTCCATACATCTTTCTTCCCAAGCATTATGCATTTGAACCACCTCTGGCATATCAAAGTCAACCTGCAATTTCAACTCTCTCAACTTCTCCTTGGCCAACTCTTCTCCATACTCAAGCCTTTCTGGTTCTATAATCATAACACTTGAGTCTGAGCTAGCTCCATCACTTCCTTCTTCTAATGTAACAACAAATGGTGACTCTTTCACCTCCTTTCTATCTTGTTCCATGATTTGTGCAGCCAATCTTCTATCAAACTTAACTTGAGTTGCATCCTTTGGAACAATCTCTTCTACCATAATACCCTTACCCTTATCTAATGGATCAATGGTTGGTAAGGTAGATTGTGATACCTGTGAAGAAACCTCCTTGATGATGGATGATGACTGGGATACATCACCCTCATGTGCAGGTCTGTCAATGCCCAATTTTGTTCTATCAGCACCCAAAATATTTCTGTCAGCGTCCAAATTCTCCTTGTCAACGCCTAAATTTCCTGCCTCAGCGCCTTTTGCAATCTCCTCCAACATGGCTGTAAATGATAAATTTAAGTTTGTAGGAGAGACTAAAGACGTATCAAAACCTGTCTGTTTCTTCAAACTTGTAAGGGCCTCAGCAACATCCAAAGATTGACCATCATGGCTGCCCTTATCACTCAGATTTATTGGATCTTCCTCCCCTTTGGAAGATTCCTCCATACCTCTCCTGGCACTTGCAGTCTCCAAAACAACAATCCTCTCCCTCAATTGCTTGAGTTCAAGGCCTTGTGAGCTGACAACTTGTACTAAGTCTGCATTTTGCTTTTGCAAGCTCATGCAGACTACCGTCAATTCAATTAGAGTCATTGGTTCTAATCTGCCCTCTTCTAATATGGGGATTTGACCTCCCAAGTCAGATTCATTGGGCATGGATGAGGACTTAATGATGGTGGGACTGCCTTGGCCAGCATCTAAGCCAGAACCAATAATCCCAGCCTCATCCATATCACCAACCACACTTGTGGTGGTGGTTCACTCTGTTACATGGCTTGGACCACCAGAGGAGAACACTCCAGTATTCCTTTGGCGTTTCATCAACCTATATTCAGGGGGTGTGGAAGATGATGTGGATTGGGTGGATGTGGGTTGGTTAAGGGGTGTTTGGGTTTGTGAAGGTTGTGTGTCAACGTTGGAAATAGGCACATCAACGCCAACATTTAATGTGTCAGCGTTGAAGGGTTCTTGGTCAAGTTGCATATGTTCAGGTGAAGGTAATGGTTCAGGTATTGGGTCAATTTGTGGTTGGGGGTCTGGTTGGGGTTGAGCTGCTGCAATGACAGCAAGCATAGCTTGGGTTAAGGGTAGGTCACGATGGGGGGGGGGGGGGGGGGGGTGAGTTCATCTTCATAAAAATAGCTTTCTTTTGCACAGGGATCTCATAAAAATCATTATGATCCCTTGTGCAGTATCCTTTAACATCAAAGACCATTTGTAAAAATCGGGCATAAGCTAAAGTCATTTTGTTCACCTTATTTTTACACATGCCCTGAAAAATCATTTTTGAATAATTAAATTTTTGCCTAGTTGCAATACACACAATAGCACTTGCAATAGATCTATTGATCTCATTGTGTGCAGTGCATTTGGGACTCAAACATTGAAGGAGGACATGTATGAGGTACTTCCAGGCTGGGGGAAACTCCTGTTTATGATATTTGTTTAAAGTTCCTTCATCAGGAAAAGGATAACCCAAAGCCCTTAGTCCTTGTTCTATTTCACTAATGGGAAGGGTGGCTATACCATCAGCATCATCAAGATGCAAGGCTTGGCGTACCAAATCCTCAGTAACCACCCAAGGTCTCCCATGAACAATAGAAGTCAATGTAGTCACTCTATTAACTGTTGAGGAACTTAAAGTATTCCAAAACTGTTTAATATGTGTGACAGCAATGAGTGGTGCATGAGAAAGAGCATACCTTATGGGGGATGCGTTCAAATACGCCACCATTTGTGTGTATTGGGGAAACAGAGTATCATCAACTTCAAGATACGCAATCATGTTGTGTTGACTTCTGAACCCCAATTCCAATTCTGATGGTTTAAACTTTGGTGCCATTTATTGAAAGCTGTTAAAATGTTTGATGAAGATGAAGTTGATAAGAGAAAATTGTGTTAGACAAGAAATATAGATACCCTGTTTAAAAATAGGAGCCAAATTTATAGGAGAAGAAAATGCATGTGATTGGCCCAAAAATAGGCAAGTATTTTCAAAAACACAATCATGAAAATATTGAAAAAGTATAAGTTTATCTCATGCATTAAATGAAATGTAACAACTCCCAAAATTACGGCCTAAAAATATGTCAAAAAGTAACAACTGGGTAGGACCAATTGAGTGTCAACGGGCAAAAATAACCTATCAACGCCCAACGGCTATAATCTTGTCAATGTTTGCCTATAGCCATGTCAGCGTCTAAATTGGTCACAACAACGCTTGGAAATATACTTGTCAGCGTCCAAAAATAAAAATGTTTAAAAATGAAAAATGACCTTAACAAAGTAATTTATCCTAGAGAAGATAACCAAAAAGCTGATAATTATTATAGAGCGGCAAGCATTGTCCAGTTATGCACACTTGCTTAAACAAGATAGATATAACAGTCCTCTAGTGTCCCTTGCTGACCAAAACTCTTAACAACCAGGTTACCTAATAAAATTCCTTGTTACTCCCAGGTAAATTCCATAACAAAATTATTCCCAAGTCTCCCAACAGACCACAACCAACTCTAGGCCAAAAATGTCTTGGCAGCATGCATAGTATATCAACTTTGCATGCTACAGTGCCTCATGATTTAGTAAAACTAACTCATACTCACCTGTGGACACAATCTAGAATTGTGATAAGAGTATCATATGGATACCCAAACATCTTAAAGGTTCCTAAAACCTCCCCTTAAACTATGATACATAAGTTGCTAAAAACATGCATGAACATAAAAATTTATGTCAAGATAGGAATTAAAAATTCCAACCATCATCCATAAATAAAAACTTGTCCAAATGCTTCTCCATTGATCCATAAGCAACTCTGTATCGAATGGTATACTACTAACACCTTCTTCCCATTTAGATTGAAAACCACCAAACTAACATTGTTGCTGACAACGCCCCGATAACACATGACAGCGTTGAGGGAAGCTTTGTCAGCGTTAGACAATTATATTGCTGACAACGTTACAAAAACACTTATCATCGTTCAAGCAACCTTTGTCAGGGTTAGAAAAATATAGTGGAAAATCTAAATCATCAAGAAGACTAATAACAATGCATCATCCTGTACATACTTTTACAAAAAGACTCCAAAACACATATTATGTGAGATTGATCATTCCAATACTTGTTACCAAGTATTGAAACCTCCCAGCATCAAAAGGTTTAGTTAGTAAATCTGACACATTTTCCTCAGTGTCAACCCTATCTGGTTGTATTAAACCTTTTTCAAAACAATCTCTTATAAAATGGTGTCTAATTTCTATGTGTTTAGTTTTAGAATGATGTACAGGATTCTTAATGATGCATAAAGTGTTGTTAATGTCAACAAATATCTTGGTATGCATGAAATTATACCCATAGTCCAACAGCTGGTTATGAATCCACAAAACTTGTCCACAACAAGCAGCTGCAGCCACATACTCAGCTTCAGTTGTAGAATTAGCCACCACTGTTTGTTTCTTGCATTGCCAAGATATCAACCTGCTCCCAAGAAACTGACATCCACCAGTTGTGGATTTCCTATCATATTTATCACCTCCATAGTCACTATCTGAATATGCAATCAGCTCCAATGGTGAATCGTTTAGGTACCACAAACTAAGACTAGGATAGCATCTTAGGTACCTAAAGATCCTCTTCACATCATATAGGTGACATTCTTTGGGAGTCACTTGATGGCGTGCACAAGCACACACAGCAAACATGATATCAGGTCTGGAGGCTGTAAGATACATCAAGGATCCAATCATGGATCTATAGTGCCTGACATCAACATCTTTCCCATCTCCAATCTTTCCCCAAGGGTGTTCTCTATCCATAGGAGTAGTAACCCTCTTTTCATGTGGAGAAAAGCCAAACTTCTTCAAGATCTCAGCCACATATTTATCCTGGGAGATGAAGATACCATCTTCTTTCTGCTGAACTTGCAAACCAAGAAAGAAGTTCATCTCCCCCATAGCACTCATCTTGAATTTGTCTGTCATAAGCTTGGAGAAATCCTCACTCATCTTTGGATCAGTAGACCCAAAAATGATATCATCAACATAGACCTGGACAAGCAACACATCCTTGCCTTTCTTCTTTGTAAATAGTGTCTGATCTATGGTGCCCCTTTTGAATCCATTGTCCACCAAATAGGTAGACAAAGTACCATACCATGCTCTAGGGGCTTGATGAAGTCCATACATAGCCTTTTTGACTCTATACACCTTGTCTAGATTCTCTGGATCCTCAAAACCAGGAGGTTGCATCACATATACCTCCTCAACAATAGTTCCATAGAGGAAGGTACTCTTGACATCCATTTGATAGACAGTGAAGCCCATGCAAGATGCATAGGCTAAAAATATCCTTATAGCTTCAATCCTTGCAACTGGTGCAAAGACTTCCTCATAGTCTATCCCCTCCTCTTGTGTATATCCCTGAGCCACTAACCTTGCCTTGTTTCTGACCACAATGCCTCTTTCATCTCTCTTGTTCCTTAGAACCCATCTTGTCCCTATAGGTCTGACATATCTGGGACAATCAACCAGCTCCCAAAGATCCTGAATTGCAAATTGGTGAAGCTCATCCTGCATTGCTTCCACCCAACTTGGTTCTTTGAGAGCATCAAATATTTTCTTGGGTTCCTGTTGTGACAGAAAACAGGCAAACAAACATGCTTGCACAAGAGGGGTATCAACCTTCTTGTGTATATTGGCAATAAACCTACCAAGACCTTGATGAGATCTTCTTGTTTGAACTGGATTCATAATATCACCAATGATTTGAAAGGTGGGGTGATTCTTCATAGTGAAAGTAAGAACTCCTCCTTCAAAAAGTCTGGTGTCCTCAACCTCATTCTCCATGTTGCCAATATCTTCTTCATCAGACTCTCTTTCATCAACATGAGGATGAACCTCTTCATATATATTAGAAGGTTAACCTTGTTCAAAAATGGAAGAGAAAAGATGTGGAGAAGTGTTGTCAACGCCTGAACCTTGTTTGTCAGCGCTTGGGCTAACAACGCTTGAACTGTTGTTGTCAACGTCTGAACCATCAACGTCTGAACTGGTCTTGTCAGCGCTAGATTTTCCTTTGTCAGCGCCTGAAGGACCATGCATGTTTGTATCTGGTGGTACTTGGAGACCACCATTATCTTTACCAGCAGCAGCAGCAAAGGCATCTGTCCAAATGGGAATTGTGACATATTCTTGTATAGGAGATGTGTTTTCTACTTGTGATCCAACCGTTTCATGAAGCTGTGTACCTGAAACATCAACAACTTGTTCCTCCACAACATTTGAAGTTACCTTCACAATGTCTGGATTAGTGACAGGCATATAATTTAAAGCTCTAGATAAAGGTTCCAAGTCAAACAACCAATTAGGACCACTTTCAGGATCACTAGGTTTATTCTCTAAAAACCTAACATGTACTATTTCAAGTATACGTTTTTCCTCTTTAAGATGAACCCTATATCCCTTGCTCTACACTGAATACCCCATGAAGTAGCCTTCATCACCTTTTGTACTAAATTTCCCTAAGGCATCACTAGTATCTAAAACTACTACATGACAACCAAAAGGTCTGAGAAAACCAATATTAGGTTTTCTTCCCCAAAGTAACTCATAAGGTGTTTTGTTCTGAATTTTGTTAACCAATGCTCTATTTTGAACATAGCAAGCTGTATTAACAGCCTCAGCCCAAAAGGCTATAGGAAAATGAGCATCAGCCAACATGGTTCTGGCTGCTTCAATTAGGGTTCTATTTTTCCTCTCAGCAACCCCATTTTGCTGTGGGGTTCTAGCAATACTAAATTGCGTAGTAATTCCTTTCCTGGCACAGAAATCATCTAGCTTATTATTCCTAAATTCACCACCATTATCACTCCTAAGCATTTTTGTAACACCCCCAAATTTATACAACTCAATACAGCGGAAGACTCGTTGGTGTTACGGGATAGCACATTACTCACATCATTGACAACGCATAAAAATGGCGTCGTTTAATAATAAAAGCATTTCCATTCATAAATATCAAATTTACATAGGTCCCAAGTCATTATATTTCATACAGGTTTTACAAAGCATTTGAATGGAAATTATTGTTTAAGTGCGGGCCATGAATTCTTGTTGTCTTCCCGAGAATTACCTTCAAGTACCTGAGATAAAACATGTTAAAAGAAAAGGTCAGCGATAACACCGAGTGAATTCATAGAGTTTAATAAATTCCATCAATATAATATCAGTATAAAAGTATTACTGAAAATCATTTTGTACAAATCGTTTTGATAGGCCATGAAACAGCCAAAATCATTTTATACAAATCCTTATCGAAAATCATAATATAGGCATTTGCCTTAAAAAATCATTATACGAGCCAATGTCGTAAAAACATCATACAATACGTCTTATAACATTGTATGAAAATAAAAAACGTTATATGAATATGGTTATAAAAACCAAAATACAAACATAATATCAATAGTATGACCCTGTATTGCTAGTCAGGCAATACATCGTAATTCGGAGCGTCTATTAGTATTTCGTTAATTTTGGATTATTATAAGCCGCATGACATTGTTACCTTACTAAACAAACAACGGGTAGCTAACCCGATACCAATTTTGCCCATCTAAAGTAGTGTGTCGTCACAAAGGTCACGCTATGGAAATCTTCTCATACATAATTTCGCTTACCAATCAATGTGGCACGACGGGGATCAACCGTCAAGCCGCGAACTGGGGTGATCGTCCCCAAATAGTACTATTAAATGCATAAGCGTCTACCAAATCCCGGTAGTTCACAATTCATGCTAATGGGACTTTTAGTGACATAACCTAACCTTAATAATCCATTTAATTTCATCTATCGGGTCCTTTAATCATTTATCGGGTCATACAATCGGGTCATTCAATCATTCGGGTCCAAAATCAATAAACAAACAATCGGGACAAATGGTGTCCTATTTAATAAAAACTAACATATTATCTCCCTCGCGGGTTTATAAAACATTTATAAAAACATTTAAAAGAGTGCGAGGCTATGAACTCACGTTGATATGGGAAGGCGGGTTATCGGCAATTCGGACGTACGATACGTGCTTCAATCACGGAAACCTAGACAAATAATACTCGGTCTTAGACGTTTGTCCAATGACTTTATAAAAATAACAATTATGTATACATATGATGATTATATATATATATGATGATCAAGTGGGTTTACATATTCTCGTTTACTCATTTTAGTGTTATATGTCGATAACTTTTATATTAGTTTACTAGTTTTACCCATTTACGTGTCTTAAGTCCAATAAGCTTATTATAAGTTATTTAACTTATTTTAATCCATTTTGTACTTATATTATCAGTACTTAAACTTTACAAGTTGGGCCCAAATGGGTTAAGCCCTATAAGTTCTTTTTATGAGTGTTTATCTTATTTAGTCCAATTATTAGCCCAAGAATTAGTCCAATATGTTTACTTAGCTCGTTAATGTCCGTATGCCCTATAGTTCGGGTTTTATCGGTTTTTACTTGTTATACATGTCTATATATCAGTATATAAGTTTTATAAAGTTTTCATTAGACGGGTCCAACTATCTAAGTTTTATTTAACAAAAACGTTAATTTTACGGCAATAGCCGAAAAAGTCGTAAAAATCATGTTTATAGTTTTATATCTTATAAAACATAACAATTTACCATTTTTATAATTTATACACTTATTCCATCTTTTACATATTTATATAAATAGAATCCATAAGTTAGTGGGTTTTAATTTATATTTTATACTATTTAAATTTTGAGTGCTTATATAATAGTATTATTCTTTAATTTCCAAAATCTGATTTTTATCTTCACTTTCACCAAAACTGTCATATCTTGAGTTCTATATGGAGATAGAAGCTCAAAATTTTATCACATAAACTACATGATATGTGCTACATTTAACTCTTCTATAGCTACTGTTGAATCATCTTCTAATTATTTTCTAAAAATCGTCCAAAACAGTGAACTCAGATTTGTATCTTAAACTTGTTTTGATCATATCTCACTCATTACTTTGATTCCATTGCATGGCCAACTCTCACATGTGTACAAGACTCATAGCTTACTGTATATAAATTCTACTTCATCATTTTATCAGTTCATAACATGTTTCTTTACTGTTTTATACAGCCATGTAAATTAATCAAGATTTTAACCTTGTTTCTTATAGTTTTTCACCTTTTTAATCATATTTATCAACACCAAATCCCCACATAACATTTTTATCATCATATAATCATCATATACATATACAATAGGAAATAAAATACATGTTTACATAATCAAAATAATAAGAAGATGAGGAGGACAATCTTTATACCACCATGATGATGTAGGTTGTGATCAAAACATGGATTTTGATGGAGATACTTGTGATGCACCAAGACCATCTTCATGATCACCAATATTCATAAACTCCTTGTGGAAAATCAGCCTCAAGACTCCATGGAAACTCCTCCTTGGATGTTATAACTTGCACCAATCAATAGGGCTTCAAAAGGGCATCAACATGTATATGAATAACATGAGATTTTGTGGTTAATTTTGATCAAATTAGGGTGTTTAGGGTGAGCTATAGACGAACTAAGAGAGAGATATGAGAGGATTTTGAGGTGGTTTGCATGAATGAGAAATGGTTTTGTTTGTGCAAGTGGTTTTGATGGAAAGTTGCCTTAAAAATTAGGCTAAGCTTACAAGTGTAAGCTAGTAGTTTACAAGGGTGCCACATCTTTGATGTGGTGTCCCTTTTGGCCATCCCATGCTAGTGGGGTTGGGCAAGATTAATCTTGTCTCATCCCACTATTTTACGGGTATTCCTCGATTCTAGTTTCCTCGATTTGCGTCCCCTCGGGTCGTTTTACGAAAAACGTTTTTATAAATTATGAATCAACGGCATAAAACGAATCCAATAAAAATTGTCTCATCAAAAACGGAGTTCGAAAATGTAAATACGTAATCCTAAGGTTTCTGGTTTAGTCGTAAAGGACGTTAAAATAAAATCGTAAGTCCTAGTCTCTTCTCGTAAATCTGTGAGTTTATGAACCAACACAAATTTAAAATCTCAAAATAATATTCACAGACAAATTTATTTTCTTAAATGTCGGACTGTCTCCAAAGACGGTGTATGTAAACGTAAGCACGTAACGTTGAATCCTCCGGTTTAGACGTAGTCGATGCTACTCCAAGACGTAAATCCAAATTTCTTCCCAAAAATAAGTGAGTTCATATTGTAACATTAAAATAATGTTTTAAATAATATTTGAGAATAAATTATCAACCATAAATTGACGGATTGTCACAACATTTACCCCTAAATAGGATCTTTGTCCTCAAAGATCATCTTACCTTACTACTCGCTTCTTGTAGAGTTAAATCCATGTGGGTATTTCCTCCACATTCGGTCTTTTCTCACAAGTGCAATTCATTACATTACGCGAGTTTCATCAAACATAACTACGGGAATAAGATCAGGCTAAATGTTGACTTACTTTCTCTATCCATGATGTTCACGGGTTTTTGATGAATGCAACTTTTCGCCGATCTAAGCTTTATTAAGAATAATCAGAATTTTACTTGATAGATATTCCATCAAGTGCGATTTACGAAACATAATTCACGCGGTTCTTGAAGTCCTAGGGTAGATCCAGCTTATATGCCTTTCAATCCCAACTTTTACATCATTTCAATGGTCCCATACAACGGGGACTTATATCCCATGATTTGTCAGATCATGAATTTCATTTTTCCAAGGTTATAAATTGTGGCATAACTTCGCTACCCATTTGGCACTTCAAGATCTACAATTCATATTCACATAACCTCTTGCCCACTACCGGCAGTCAATAATTAGATCCTAATTTCAACAATCATTTCAGATCTCGCGGGTCGGGTATTTTGCAAGGATAGGTTCGCCATCATAGGAAACCTTAAACCTAAAAGACATGTCCAACTCACAATGGGTGTATGTCGGATGTCTTTATCTCAACTCTTGCTTACAGATGCTCTAATATTTAGATTCTAACAAGATTCGATCTCAATCCTAATACGATGACTATCAATGATAATCTCTCCAAAGGAAAACGATTATACGGTCTATTACCAAAGGTCAATCATTCAAACATAAAACAACACTTATATTACTCTGTATCGTTACTTTACCTCGTCCCTTCGATTTGGGATGGTCACATAGTACTCTCATCAAGGTTTGTTCTCAATGAATTCTGAGCAAATCTCTAGAAATTTGATGCGAAGTGAAGATCTTGATATATAGATGATCGATACAGGCACACTATGTTTACATAACTCTTTTAAATAAAAGAGTCTATTTCTTCATCAAGATTCTATCATTAACGAGAATGATATTAGCAGATTTGGTCAGTCTGTCGACGATGACCCAAATCGAATCAAATTCAGATGATGACCTTTGAAATAGCTAGATGTTTACTAATGTATGAGGCGATGTCTGCCTTCATAATTGCCATCAGTACATCTTCTTCAGACAAAGATACTTTTAGTCATAAATGACATAAATAGAATACTTATACTTTACAAATTCCAACATAACTATATCTCACAATCCTCTATATTTAGACAATCACAAGTGGTCTTTAAAACATTTAACGCTATCGGCTTCTCAATTATAATGGTTCACATTAGCCGCGAACCACTTTTATTACCTATATTATCCTTTTTACAAACCTTGTTTATTTTTATATCGTTCGGCAATTTATTTTGCACCTTCATTATTAAGGAACATGTCCTAACTGGTTCTTTATCTTTTCTACATAATGCGTCGGTAATTACGTTTACTTTCCTGATGAAATAAATATCATAACTGTATTTATTCAAAATTCTTTCTTCATATCTTCTATGTTTTAGTTTCGTCTTTACTATTATCTTTATCTGTTTTACTCAATCTGACCTCTAAAGTGTCGATAATTATTACATGTAAATTAACAATAAGTATTTAATTTTTATGAAACGTAAACGTAAAAATTTTAAATTTCTTAGTTCGACCAATTATATAAAATGTTCAAAATAAATTTTAATTAACAAGATTTTTGTTGATTTATCGAAAATATTTAATAAGATTCGTAAATGTTCGAGAAAAACCTTTGTTTAGACTTTGGTCAAAGTTTTCTTAGTTGAAAAGTAAAAATTGTCGTTTCAATTTTTAAGTCATGGTTTAAATGTTTTCCTCAATTCTTCTTAAGTTGTCTTAAGGAATGCAAAAACATTTACCCCTAAACAAGAGTTTAGTCAAATGTTTTGGTTATAAGGGAATGATCCCTTAAAAATCCTTTGTTAAAACATTTGTCAAAACATATTTCTATTTTCTTTTTGTCATCACCCTAAGCCTTAATGGCTCTAATCTTTGAAAAGTCAATATAGATTCCATTATCTATTAATCACATAGTCAAATAATGTAAAGGATTAAGTCCTTTATCACATATCAATTATTCAAGGTTCAGGTTTTCATTGTTCGGCCAATTCAGGGCAATCTATAAATAATTATTAACTCATTCTTATTCTTATAAACAAACATATAGTTCTTAATGATCACGAGCATGAATTTATCAAATTACAGCCTACACACGTGATTCACCAAATTTATGAATGCTACATGTGTATTAGTCAATCAAAACGTCAACACGTGAAACTCATAATGTTTCATTACAAGTACAGGACGTAGTGATTGGAATACATAATCCTTTTTCGCAGATGCGAAGTTGATGATAACTATGCTGAGGATCAAAAACCTTGTAAATGATCGAACAAATCTTCCATTTCGAGTTATGGATATTGTTTTCGATTGTCAATTTACTCAGTTCGCAGTAATCTATAAATGTAAGGAATGATAACACCATAGCTCTTCATGATGACGAGCTTGGTAGAATAACATCTTTCTCCGACAACTCTCTCAGTTGTACGGTAATTCCTTTAATTCATATGGTGCTGACGTACAGTGCACACGCCACAGGTGCAGCACCGGGAATATAATCAATACCAATTTCAACTTGCTTTAATGGCGAAAGTCTACCAACAAATTCCTTCTAAAATTTCAGATAACGAAAACATCTTTTAATAAACTCATATTAGGTTCTTTCTAGTTTATAATATCTATGACTAATTCACAACTATTCACGGTATAATTTCAAGTCTAAATGCAGGATATGGTCATCTGTCAAGAATTATTTAGATCACTTTTGATAATCAACATCTTATCATTTAGGGGAATTCTACTCGAGTTCCCATCAATTAAGACAATGTCTTCACGTCATAATCAATCAATCCATTCTACTGGCATTACCAACTTTTCAGTTTTATTGCCGTCGATAAGATGTGAACTTCTCAAAAGACTAATAATAACTCATATTTCTTCACAAATTTAAGGATATCAGGAGACATAACTAACCTTAAAAGAGTAAGGTTAACGCATAATCTATGTGAGAGAATTTCAAATCAGATACAGACGAAAACATTTAACGAATGTGAATACATCCCATGTTTTCATAATTTGAGTACGCATTCGAAAGCTCCTCGGATCGTTAGCCAGGTCATTCAAATGAAATCAAATCATAAGAAATGATAAGAACGTCAATACATCCAGTAGGGTATCAACACTCGGTAATCAGATACTTTTCCTAAGAATCTCACTACGGGAGAATTGGACAAGAAGGGAATATCAATTGTCAAATAAGACAAATTCCACAGATGAGTAAATTCAACTCAGAAGAATAGATGCTACAGGCACATATGTAGGTGTCCCTAACATTATGTCCCTATTTTTCACTTCTTGCAGATCTCATAAATTTTAATCTTTCACAATCTTCAAAGAAATTTAGCGTTTATTAATCAGTTTTATGGTGACTACTAATCAGTCTTGCATAGTCCATTCCAAATTGTATGTAGGCGCGCAACTATATACAATTTCAAGATTAACGATGCAATACTCAGTTCGTCAAAATTTTTATCATCATGTTTATAATAAAAACATTTTCATGCTTAATTCTTAAATAAGAATCAATAATAAATTTACAAAGATTTTCTTTGTTATGGAAACAATTAGGTTTTCCAAAGTGTTTTACAAACAACTTCATTTCAATAACAATCACTTATAAATCTCACTATGAATAATCCTTATAGTAATGAAAATTCAATTTTTCTCAAGGAATACTGTTTTATCTTTTATAAAAACAATGAGTGATCTGCAAAAGAGTGATGTAAGCTTGTTCACCAAGAATTAACTACAATATGATAGGAAATGAGCTTAGCCAATTAATCATGAGGTTCATGATCTCGATGGCACTCACGAAGAATAATTCACAACGTAACTCAAATAAAGATGAGTACTTGTTCAATGGTTGCATCGCTAATGCGAACATTAGGATGAAGCAACAAGAGATAGATAACATCGATACATGTAGAATTTAGCAACCAAAGGTAGTCTTTTCATTAATCATAAACAAGTCAAAATTGTACCGTAACACATCACGCGTCACTATGTCATACAATTCTCAGAACTCATCCTACCAACTGATATCTCAGTTAAGTTAGTGATTTTTAAAAGATACCACAATGAATACTAACCTACAAGAGTCATTAGGTGTTCCACATGTCCCGGAAGATCCATCGGTCTCAATTCAGAAGAAGATTTCTTCAATTTATTTATTGGACACTGGGCATCCTCATTATTGGACAATGGCCTAGGAACAACCCTTAACACGAACCTACAATCATTTAAAACCTTATAATTCAATCACAGAACTTAACGACTTCCTCTTAATAATCTCATATTCCATATAGGTTAAATTTTACTTCATTCAAATTTTAACCAATTTTATACTCAATTCGATATCCTACCTCATTCTCCAATACTTTCAATCTTATTCTTAGGCCTTAATAGGCAATAAAAGCTCGATATGAACAACACTTAATTTCCAATCCTATATCTCTTACAACAACAATTATCAAATGAGTCACTAGTATGAAATGACTTGATCATTCAACTAGACTTCTCGGAAAGGTATTAGTGGCATGAGGCTTTTGGGTAATGGTTCCAATAACAGCCTCAAGTGCAACATTCACCCTTTCGATTTCAATTTAAGAATTGGATGACAACAAATCAGATGACATCTTTCCAGGTGATAACGTTTTGTCAAACTCCACTCTATAAGGAAAGATCGTCATGACATCGATATCGGATTTAATCTCGCCAATTCTTTTTCAATATCACCATCAACTAATATCTACATTTCTACGAATATCAATCATTTGTTGGGATCATAAATATCCGCAACTTGGTTTAGATATAGGATAGCTAGAATTCCTACGAGAATAGCTTCGATTAATTTACTAGGGAATTTAGGGTTTCTTGTGACAATCGACGTCGTATAAATACCTCGTATAAAAATCAAAATAATCATCAAACAATCATGTAATAAAATTACATCATATATATATATATAATCCAAGTTATATATATATATTAAAATAACACTTCTCAGTCTTGGCCTTGTCGGTAACTCGGGAATTCTTCGGCACCGTTATAGTCAAAAGATTTTTAGACATTTTTAGAAAAATGTTTTTAATTAAAAGATTTTGAAATGTTTTATTCAAAACCTTGGTTTTAAAAATCTTTCGTTCTCTATAACGAGAGCTATGGTACCAAACTGTAACACCCCCAAATTTATACAACTCA
Source organism: Glebionis coronaria (assembly GCA_025667525.1). Classification (NCBI taxonomy): domain Eukaryota; kingdom Viridiplantae; phylum Streptophyta; class Magnoliopsida; order Asterales; family Asteraceae; genus Glebionis; species Glebionis coronaria. Next base: position 739,935 of record JANFOE010001222.1, read on the forward strand.
ATACAGCGGAAGACTCGTTGGTGTTACGGGATAGCACATTACTCACATCATTGACAACGCATAAAAATGGCATCGTTTAATAATAAAAGCATTTCCATTCATAAATATCAAATTTACATAGGTCCCAAGTCATTATATTTCATACAGGTTTTACAAAGCATTTGAATGGAAATTATTGTTTAAGTGCGGGCCATGAATTCTTGTTGTCTTCCCGAGAATTACCTTCAAGTACCTGAGATAAAACATGTTAAAAGAAAAGGTCAGCGATAACGCCGAGTGAATTCATAGAGTTTAATAAATTCCATCAATATAATATCAGTATAAAAGTATTACTGAAAATCATTTTGTACAAATTGTTTTGATAGGCCATGAAACAGCCAAAATCATTTTATACAAATCCTTATCGAAAATCATAATATAGGCATTTGCCTTAAAAAATCATTGTACGAGCCAATGTCGTAAAAACATCATACAATACGTCTTATAACGTTGTATGAAAATAAAAACCGTTATATTAATATGGTTATAAAAACCAAAATACAAACATAATATCAATAGTATGACCCTGTATTGCTAGTCTGGCAATATATCGTAATTCGGAGCGTCTATTAGTATTTTGTTAATTTTTGATTATTATAAGCCGCATGACATTGTTACCTTACTAAACAAACAACGGGTAGCTAACCTGATACCAATTTTGCCCATCTAAAGTAGCGTGTCGTCACAAAGGTCACGCTATGGAAATCTTCTCATACATAAATTCGCTTACCAATCAATGTGGCACGACGGGGATCAACCGTCAAGGCGCGAACTGGGGTGATCGTCCCCAAATAGTACTATTAAATGCATAAGCGTCTACCAAATCCCGGTAGTTCACAATTCATGCTAATGGGACTTTTAGTGACATAACATAACTTTAATAATCCATTTAATTTCATCTATCGGGTCCTTTAATCATTTATCAGGTCATACAATCGGGTCATTCAATCATTCGGGTCCAAAATCAATAAACAAACAATTGGGACAAATGGTGTCCTATTTAATAAAAACTAACATGTTATCTCCCTCGCGGGTTTATAAAACATTTATAAAAACATTTAAAAGAGTGCAAGGCTATGAACTCACGTTGATATGTGAAGGCAGGTTATCGGCAATTCGGACGTACGATACGTGCTTCAATCACGGAAACCTAGACAAATAATACTCGGTCTTAGACGTTTGTCCAATGACTTTATAAAAATAACAATTATGTATACATATGATGATTATATATATATGATGATCAAGTGGGTTTACATATTCTCGTTTACTCATTTTAGTGTTATATGTCGATAACTTTTATATTAGTTTACTAGTTTTACCCATTTACGTGTCTTAAGTCCAATAAGCTTATTATAAGTTATTTAACTTATTTTAATCCATTTGGTACTTATATTATCAGTACTTAAACTTTACAAGTTGGGCCCAAATGGGTTAAGCCCAATAAGTTCTTTTTATGGGTGTTTATCTTATTTAGTCCAATTATTAGCCCAAGTATTAGTCCAATATGTTTACTTAGCTCGTTAATGTCCGTATGCCCTATAGTTCGGGTTTTATCGGTTTTTACTTGTTATACATGTCTATATATCAGTATATAAGTTTTATAAAGTTTTCATTAGACGGATCAAACTATCTATGTTTTATTTAACAAAAACGTTAATTTTACGGCAATAGCCGAAAAAGTCGTAAAAATCATGTTTATAGTTTTATATCTTATAAAACATAACAAGTTACCATTTTTATAATTTATACACTTATTCCATCTTTTACATATTTATATAAATAGAATCCATAAGTTAGTGGGTTTTAATTTATATTTTATACTATTTAAATTTTGAGTGCTTATATAATAGTATTATTCTTTAATTTCCAAAATCTGATTTTTATCTTCACTTTCACCAAAACTGCCATATCTTGAGTTCTGTATGGAGATAGAAGCTCAAATTTTTATCACATAAACTACATGATATGTGATACATTTAACTCTCCTATAGCTACTGTTGAATCATCTTCTAAATATTTTCAAAAAATCATCCAAAACAGTGAACTCAGATTTGTATCTTAAACTTGTTTTGATCATATCTCACTCATTACTTTGATTCCATTGCATGGCCAACTCTCACATGTGTACAAGACTCATAGCTTACTGTATATAAATTCTACTTCATCATTTTATCAGTTCATAACATGTTTCTTTACTGTTTTATACAGCCATGTAAATTAATCAAGATTTTAACCTTGTTTCTTATAGTTTTTCACCTTTTTAATCATATTTATCAACACCAAATCCCCACATAACATTTTTATCATCATATAATCATCATATACATATACAATAGGAAATAAAATACATGTTTACATAATCAAAATAATATGAAGATGAGGAGGACAATCTTTATACCACCATGATGATGTAGGTTGTGATCAAAACATGGATTTTGATGGAGATACTTGTGATGCACCAAGACCATCTTCATGATCACCAATATTCATAAACTCCTTGTGGAAAATCAGCCTCAAGACTCCATGGAAACTCCTCCTTGGATGTTATAACTTGCACCAATCAATAGGGCTTCAAAAGGGCATCAACATGTATATGAATAACATGAGATTTTGTGGTTAATTTTGATCAAATTAGGGTGTTTAGGGTGAGCTATGGACGAACTAAGAGAGAGATATGAGAGGATTTTGAGGTGGTTTGCATGAATGAGAAATGGTTTTGTTTGTGCAAGTGGTTTTGATGGAAAGTTGCCTTAAAAATTAGGCTAAGCTTACAAGTGTAAGCTAGTAGTTTACAAGGGTGCCACATCTTTGATGTGGTCTCCCTTTTGGCCATCCCATGCTAGTGGGGTGGGGCAAGATTAATCTTGTCTCATCCCACTAATTTACGGGTATTCCTCGATTCTAGTTTCCTCGATTTGCGTGCCCTTGGGTCGTTTTACGAAAAACGTTTTTATAAATTATGAATCAACGGCACAAAACAAATCCAATAAAAATTGTCTCATCAAAAACGGAGTTCGAAAACGTAAATACGTAATCCTAAGGTTTCCGGTATAGTCGTAAAGGACGTTAAAATAAAATCGTAAGTCCTAGTCTCTTCTCGTAAATTTGTGAGTTTATGAACCAACACAAATTTAAAATCTCAAAATAATATTCACAGACAAATTTATTTTCTGAAATGTCGGACTGTCTCCAAAGACGGTGTATGTAAACGTAAGCACGTAACGTTGAATCATCCGGTTTAGACGTAGTCGATGCTACTCCAAGACGTAAATCCAAATTTCTTCCCAAAAATAAGTGAGTTCATATTGTAACATTAAAATAATGTTTTTAAATAATATTTGAGAATAAATTATCAACCATAAATTGACGGATTGTCACAATTTTAACTTCATTGCCAGATTTCTTCTCAATCTGAGTGATAAAATCAATTAGAATATCAGCTGTGTCACTCTTCATAGCTATAAAGAATGTCCAAGTAAACCTAGAAAAGTCATCTGTGATAACAAAGCCATAGGACTTACCATTTAAACTTTCTATATTGGTTGGACCAAAGAGGTCCATGTGAAGCAAATGAAGAGGTCTAGAACTAGTATGCACCTGTTTGGACTTGAATGAGACCTTGTGCTGCTTGCCTTTAAGACATGCAACACAAGAGTGGTCATTGTGGAAGGCCTTTTCAGGCAAACCATCAACCAAACCAAGTCTCACAAGCCTATTTATATTTTTAAAATTTATGTGCCCTAGTCTCCTGTGCCACAAATTACTCTCATCTACTGAAGCTTTAGCATAAAAACAAGACATATTATTATTCATTCTAATCCAATTCAGATTCACATTGTATATGTCTTTATGCCTAGGTGTTCTATACTCAATATATTTCTCATCAGGGATCTTATAATCCTTGCTTAACACCAAACACTCAGTATCAGTAAACAGAACTTTATTTTTGTTATCACAAACTTGTGATACACTAAAAAGGTTGTAATCAAGTTCTTTTACCAAAAATACGTTTTCAAAACGCAAATTCTTGGTGAGAAGGGTTCCTTTGCCTGTGATAGTACCATATCCGCCTCTAAAGTAAACCTTATCACCATCCTTAATGGGAGTGAAGTTAGTTAAGTAATCTTCCTTCCCTGTCATGTGCCTTGAGCATCCACAATCCCAATATCCATAATCATTGACCTGTTTTTGAATGCCCTGCACATAAAGAAAACAAATTAGTTTTCTTTGGGAACCCAAGCCTTAGAAGACTTGGATTCATCTGGTTGTTCAATAAGAACCGACTTAGTTCTCATAACAACCCCATTTTCAACCTTCTTAGGATGAAATACCCAGTTAACCCCAATAGGTTTTGTAATGACCTTTGAAATGTAATTAAATCTATTGCAGGTCATTGAAATCCCATTATCATTAGGGTTTTGATCTTTCTTGGGTCTCCATGTTAAGCTTGAAGAAGCTTTAGACCCCTTACCCTGTGGTTGCAAATATTTAGGTCTGGTCACGTTTCTGTCAGCGTTGGGATTGGTCTTGTCAACGCTGAAATTACCCTTGTCAGCATTGAACCTAGGGTTTGCTACAGAAACCCATTGCCTATTCGACCAAGTGTTTGTCTTTTGAAATGGTCTTTGTCCATGAGTGTTAGACCCTCTAGTGAAGAATGGGGCAGGTCTAACAAATTGTGGACTTTGCTGCACACAAGGTTTGGGTCTGACAACGTTTGACTTTCTAACAACGTTGACTTTGTTCCTATCAGCGCTGAAATTGTTCCTGTCAGCGCTGGCTTTGGAAGCGTTGGCACACTTGTATGCCATGTGTGAAAAGCTACCACAAGTGTAACAAGCTTTTCTAGACACAACCTTAGGTCTAGAAGAGAAGAATCCTGTTCCATTATTGCTAACTTGGCTCTTGGGTGACCTAGTATTCCTATACATCTCTGCATATTTAATGCTAGGTTTTCTATCAGTGTTTGAGCCAAGGTCAACAGCTTTACCAGTGATTGGGTTTGTAACCTTAATGGGAGTTGACTCATTGGGACTTTCACATAGCAAACCACCCTTAACAAATAAAGTAGGGTTAACTTTCTTCCATTCATTCAGGTCAGTCAACTTTTGTTGGTACTCTTCAACTGGAGTGACAACTCTTGGTGGAGGAATGAATTCCTCCTCTTGGAATTCTGGCAAACCAGTCCAAGATAGGTCCTTTTGTTGGACACCATAGAAGTCACCAGCTGGTGGTGGAACCACAGAGTAGTCTTTCATCCCAATCCTAGTCATGTCCTTAGGATCCCTTTGTTTACCCACACAGTCTCCTAGGGTTTGAGTGGCTCTATCAAATCTTTGAATTTTAAGACCAAGATTGTCTTTATTCTTAATGGCCTCATCTAATTTAGCCTGTAACTCACCATTAACCCTTTCCATAATGTTTCTAATATCCATACTAGCATTTAACTCATGTTTTAAGATATTTATTTTATCTTTTAAGTCAAATTCCATTTTCTTGTATTCAGAAACTGTCTTCTCAGTTTGAGTGAGAGCTAGTTGGTAATTAGACCGTTTGCACTTTTCAGTACTCACATCACTTAATAATTTTAACACCTCTTTGTTAAGCTTCTCAGTTTTTAACCTACAACCTTTACTACAAAAAGCATCATTGTATACCTCATTATCAGATGAAGAGGAGGAGTGTGCCATGAGAGCATATTCAACATGCTCTTCTTCTTCAACTTCAGCAACCAAAGCTTTATCCTCTTCAACATTCTTAGCCAGATAGCTCCAATCCCATCCCATACCATCAATTCCTTGAACTGCAACCATGGCTTTAGGATCCTGAGCTTTGACAACTTGACTTGAGGGTTTACCAGCATCAGATATTCTAGGAGATCTGCATTCCCTCATGAAGTGCCCCATACGATGACAGTTGTAGCATTCAACTTTGGATTTATCAAATCCAGCTGTGTCTTTTGCATTGAAAGTCATCTTCTTCTTAAACCTTCTGTTACACCTATTTTCTCTTATACTAGCAAGAGCCATGTTCCACTTAATGTCCATCTCTTCCAAGTGCTCATCACTTATCTGCTCAAGATCCTCATATGTAATCACTTAACCATTGGGCAAAGAAGCAATATAAGCACATACAGTATCCAAATCCAAACCAGCAGGTTTAACTCTTGGGGAGTCACTTGTGAATGTGTCAGCGTCTGAGAAGGAGACGTTGACAGGACTTGTTCCAGCGCTGACACATGATGATCCAGTAACTGGATGCATGTAAGAGTCCTTCTGATTGAATTGACCTTTACTATGAGAGAAGAAGGCCATGTTACTGTTGGTAGACTTGCTTCCATGCTCTAAAAGAGTTTCATCTTCCAACAGCCTTAGTTTGTTGTAGATGCCATCAAATGTGGAACTTTTGTAGGTATTATTGGCAAGAATGGATCTTGCCTCAATCTTCCACGCCTCACCAAGACTTTTAAGAAAGGTAGCATTAATGTCAACATCACCAAGCTGTGTCCCCATGAAGGACAATTTGCTTGTAATGTCAAGCAATCTGCTTCTCACACTACTCAGCTTCTCATTAGGTTGAGCTTTGAAGACAGCATAATCATGCATGAGTTGTTTCTTCTTTTCTTCCCTGGTATCTGCATTGCCACCATATGCAACTTCAAGAGCTGCCCAAAGGTCTTTAGCAGAATCATAACCTCTGTATTTATGCTGGTTCTCTTGTCCCAAAGAGACTTTCAGAATATTTAGGGTTTTCATGTCAACCCTTTTTTTTGCTATGTCTTCAGCAGCCACAGCTCTACCATCTTCAGGTTTTTCTTTCTTATCTTCTTCAGAACATCCAGCAACAGCTGATCTTTGAGTAATAGCATCAGCAATCTTTTGGGCTTTATCGAATGTGTTTCCATATTCAATGATCTCCCAGAGTGTGTAGTCATAGATCCCTAGATATTGCTCAAAGTTGAATTTCCACAATTCAAAGTTGGTTGCATCAAGCATGGGAATCTTGATGTTTGGTAAAGGTGAGGAGGAAGAGTTTATTGTTTCTGACATGATGTTGTTAGGTTTTTTTTTTTTGAGAAAATTAGGGTTTTGGTGATTTTTATAGGGTTCTTGTGTTCTTTAAGATCAAAAGTTCCTCAACAAGCTCTGATACCACTTGTTGATCCCAAACTTAGATCGATTTAGCTTTATGTATACGAGATTAGATCAAGTAATACACTTAGAGAAACCTTTATATATGCTTATGATAATCTAAGTGTTATGCGGAATTAACACTTAAACAAGAACACACAATGATATAAACAAACTTTCACTTTGATTAATGATATCAAACTTGCTTACAATGAAAGTAGATTACGAATGAAAACTTATATAAAACATTAACCTAAAGGTCTTCTTTTATAGACATAAGAAGCATTGTACAATAATCTGCGTATCAGCTATTCTAGGTAAAGATAAATATAGAAAATACATTGTTGTTCCTATCTTTACTAGAAGTAATCTAGAATACAATAAACGCGTAGAGTATATCTTCCTATCAGTGCTTGTCTTCAATGTATCAACGCTTGACTTTGTCTTGTCAACGCTTGAGCTGTCAGCGCTTGTTTTGCTCCTGTCAACGCTTGTTTTACTCTTGTCAGCGCTCAAGTGATCTGGCCTTAATTTATTCCCAACAACAACTTGTTTTGTTCAGAATAGAGCATTGGTCAACAAGATACACAACAAAACACCTTATGAGTTACTTTGGGGAAGAAAACCTAATATTGGTTTTCTTAAACCTTTTGGTTGTCATGTAGTTGTACTAGATACTAGTGATGCCTTAGGTAAATTTAGTGCTAAAGGTGATGAAGGCTACTTCATGGGTTATTAAGTGTAGAGTAAAGGATATAGGGTTTACCTTAAGAAGGAAAAACGTATACTTGAAAAAGTACATGTTAGGTTTTTAGAAAGTAAACCTAGTGATCCTGAAAGTGGTCCAAATTGGCTATTTGACTTGGAACCTCTATCTAGGACTTTGAATTATATGCCTGTTACTAATCCAAACATTGTGAAGGTAACTTCAAGTGTTGTGGAAGAACCAGTTGTTGATGTTTTAGGTACACAGGTTAATGAAGAGGTTGGATCACAAGCAGACAAGTCATCTCCCATACTTGAGTATGTCACTATTCCCATATGGACAGATGCTTTTGCTGCTGCTGCTGGAAAGGAAAATAGTGGTCCCCAAGTATTACCAGTTAACAACATGCATGGTCCTTCAGGCGCTGACAAAGGAAAATCTGGCGCTGACAAGACGAATTCAGGCGTTGATGGCTCAAACGTTGCCAACTCTAGTTCAGGCATTGATGGCCCAAACGCTGACAACCTTGGTTCAGGCGTTGACAACTCTTTTGACCATATTTTCTCTTCCAATTTTGAACAAGGTGAATCTTCAAGAAGAAATGGAGAGGTTCATACAGATATTGATGGAAGAGAGTTTGAAGAAGATATTGTTAACTTGGAAGATGAGATTGAAGACCACAGACTCTTTGAGGGAGGAGTTCTTACTTCTACAATGAAGGATCACCCCTCTTCTCTAATTATTGGTGATGTGATGTCTTCTGTTTAAACTAGAAGATCTCATCAGAATCTTGGAGGATTTATTGCCAATATACACAAGAAGGTTGATACCCCTCTTGTTCAAGCATGTCTGTTTGCCTGTTTTCTGTCACAACAGGAACCCAAGAAGATTTTTGATTATCTCAAAGAACCAAGTTGGGTGGAAGCAATGCAGGATGAGCTTCACCAATTTTCTATTCAGGATGTTTGGGAGCTGGTTGATTGTCTCAAATATGTCAGACCTATTGGGACAAGATGGGTTCTTAGAAACAAGAAAGATGAAAGAGGTATTGTGGTCAGAAACAAGGCACGTTTAGTGGCTCAAGGATATACACAAGAGGAAGGCATAGACTATGAGGAGGTCTTTGCACCATTTGCAAGGATTGAGGCTATAAGGATATTTCTAGCCTATGCTTCCTGCATGGGCTTTACTGTCTATCAAATGGATGTGAAGAGTGCTTTTCTTTATGGCACCATTGTTGAGGAGGTTTATGTAATGCAGCCTCCTGGTTTTGAAGATGCAGAGCATCCAGACAAGGTATATAGAGTCAAGAAATCTATGTATGGACTTCATCAAGCCCCAAGAGCATGGTATGGCACATTGTCCACCTATCTGGTGGAAAATGGATTCAAAAGGGGCACCATAGACCAGACCTTATTTACAAAGAAGACTGGTAAAGATGTCTTACTTGTTTAGGTTTATGTGGATGATATCATCTTTGGCTCAACAAACCCAAAGATGAGTGAAGACTTTTCTAAGCTTATGACATAAAAGTTCAAGATGAGTGCAATGGGGGAGATGAACTTCTTTCTAGGGTTACAAGTTCAGCAGAAAGAAGATGGTATCTTCATATCTCAAGATAAATATGTAGCAGAAATCTTGAAGAAGTTTGGCTTTTCTCGACATGAAAAACGGGCTAGTACTCCTATGGATAGGGAACATCCTTGGGGAAAAGTTGGAGATGGAAAAGATGTGGATGTCAGGCATTATAGATCAATGATTAGTTCATTGATGTATCTCACAGCTTCAAGACCTAACATTATGTTTGATGTGTGTGCATGTGCACGCCATCAAGTGACTCCCAAAGAGTGTCACCTTCATGCCGTCAATAGAATCTTTAGGTACCTTAGATGTTATCCAGATCTGGGATTATGGTATCCAAAAGATTCACCATTGGAGCTTATTGCATATTCAGACAGTGACTATGGTGGTGATAAATTTGATAGAAAATCCACAACTGGTGGATGTCAGTTTCTTGGGAGTAGGTTGATATCTTAGCAATGTAAGAAACAAACAGTGGTGGCCAATTCTACAACTGAAGTAGAGTATGTTGCAGCAGCTGCTTGTTGTGGACAAGTCTTGTGGATTCAGAACCAGCTGTTGGATTATGGGTATAATTTCATGCATACCAAGATTTTTGTAGACAATAACAGTACATTATGCATTATTAAAAATCCTGTGCATCATTCTAAAACAAAACACATAGAAATTAGACATCATTTTACAAGAGATTGTTTTGAAAAGGGTTTAATACAACCAGATAGGGTTGACACAGAAGAAAATGTGTCTGATTTATTAACTAAACCTTTTTATACTAGAAGGTTTCAATACTTGGTAACAAGTATTGGAATGATCAATCTCACTTAATATGTGTTGGGGTCTTATTGTAAAAGTATGTACAGGATATGCATTGTTATTGGTCTTTTTGAAAAGTTAGATTTTCCACTATATTTGTCTAACGCTGACAAAGGTTATCTTAACGCTGATAAGTGTTATCGTGACGTTGTCAACAACATGTTAGTTTTGTGGTTTTTGATCTAAGTGTGCAGGTGGTGTTAGCATTGTACCATTGGATATAGAGTTGCTTATGGATCCTTGGAGAATCAATTGGCGCATGTTTCAATTTATGGATGATGGTTGGAATATTTCTATTCCTATCTTGACATAAATTTTTATTTACATGCATATTATTTGGCAACTTGTGTATCACTGTTTAAGGGGAGGTTTTAGGAACCTTTAGGACTTTTGGGTATTCTTATAATGCTCTTATCACAATTCTAGATTGTGTCCACAGGTGAGTATGAGTTAGTTTACTAAATCATGAGGCACTGTAGCATGCAAAGTTGACATACTATGCATGCTGCCAAGACCTTTTTGGCCTAGAATTAGATGTGGTCTGTTGGGAGACTTGGGAATGCTTTGTAATGGGTTTACCTGGGAGTTACAAGGAATTTTATGAGATAACTTAATTGTTAAGAATTTTGGTTAGCAAGGGTCACTAGAGGACTGGTATATCTATCTTGCATAAGCAAGTGTGCATAACTGGACAGTGCTTGCCGCCCTATAATAATTATCAATTTATAGGTTATCTTCACTAGGATAAATTACTTTGTTAAGGTCCTTTTTCATTTTTATTACTTTTATTTTTGGACGCTGACAAATATTTTTCCAAGCGTTGTTATGACCAATTTAGACGCTGACATGGCTTTGGCAAACGTTGACAAGAATATAGCCGTTGGGCGTTGATGGGTTATTTTTTACCGTTGACACTCATTGGGACCTACCCAGTTGTTATTTTTGACGAATTTTGGGGCCGTAATTTTGGGAGTAGATAACTTTTAATTAATGCACAAGATAACTTATTTTCTTTTCAATATTTTCATCATTATATTTTGAAAATACTTGCCTCATTTTTTAGCAATCACATGTGCCTATCTCTCCTATATATTTGGCTCCTATTTTTAAACAAGGTACTTCATATTCTTGTCTAACACTTTTTCTCCTATAATTCATCTTTCTCAATAAATCACAAACAACTTTCTTCAACAATGGCACCAAAGTTTAAACCAAGTGACTTAGTATTGGGATTCAGGAGTCAGCACAACATGATTGCTTATTTGGAGGCTGATGATACTTTGTTTCCCCAATACACCCAGATGGTGGCGTATTTGAATGCATCTCCGATTAGGTATGCACTTTCTCATGCTCCTCTCATCCCTGTCACTCATATTAAACAGTTTTGGAACACTGTTAGTTCCTCAACAATTAATAATGTGACTACATTATCAGCTATTGTTCATGGGCGTACTTGGGTGGTTACTGAAGCCTTGGTTCGCCAGGCTTTGCATCTTATGATGCAGATGGTATAACCACCCTCCCCATCAATGAAATAGAACAAGGACTTCGGGCTTTGGGGTATCCTTTCCCTGATGAGGGAACTTTAAACAAATATCATAAACAAGAGTTTCCCCCAGCCTGGAAGTACCTCATACATGTCATCCTTCAATATTTGAGTCCCAAATGTACTGCACACAATGAAATTAATAGATCAATTGTTAGTGTAATTATGTGCATTACAAATGGGCAAAAGTTTAATTTTTCAAAACTGATTTTTGATGGCATGTGTAAAAACAAAGGGACTAAGATGACTTTAGCTTATCCCAAATTTTTGCAAATGGTTTTTGATGTGCAAAATTACTGCACAAGGGATCATGATGATTTTTATGAGATCCCTATGCAAAAGAAAGCTATTTTTAGCAAGATGAATTCACCCCCTTACCGTGACTTACCCTTTACCAAAGCTATGCTTGTTGTTATTGCAGCAGCACAACCCCAACCAAACCCACAACAACAACTTGACCCAATACCTGAACCTTTGCCTTCCCCTCAACACATGGAAATTGACTAAGAATCCTTCAACGCTGACACGTTAAATGTTGGCGTTGACACAAGTAATCCAAACGTTGACACCTTTCCTTCACAGAACCAAACACCCCTTAACCTTCAAACTACCACCCAATCCACATCATCTTCTACACCCCTTGAATATAGGTTGATTAAACGCCCAAGGACTACTAGGGTGTTCTCTTCTAGTGGTCCTATCCATGTTGCAGAGAGAACCACCACCACAAGTGTGGTTGGTGCTATGGATGAGGCTGGGACTATTGGTACTCGCTTAGATGCAGGCCAAGACAGTCCTAACATCTTTAAGACCTCTTCCATGCCCCATGACTCTACTTTGGGAGGTCAAATACCCATTCTAGAGGAGGGCAGATTGGAACCATACACATTCATGGAATTGACGGCTGTCTGCATTAGCTTGCAAAAGCAAAATGCAGACTTGGTACAAACAGTCAGTACACAAGGCCTTGAACTCAAGCAATTGAGGGAGAGGATTGTTCTTTTGGAGGATGCTAACACTAGGCGTGGAATGGAGGAATCTTCCAAAGGGGAGGATGAGCAGATCCATGTGAGTGAAAAAGGCTCACATGATGGAGAATCTTTGGGTGTTGCTGAAGCCCTCACTGAATTGAAGAAGCAACCAGGTTTTGATACATCTCTAGTTACTCCTACAAATTTGAACTTGTCTTTTACAGCTATGATGGATCAGTTCACAAGAGGCGCTGAGACAAGTAAGTTGGGCGTTGACAAGCAAAATTTGAACGCTGACACACCAAGCGCTGACAAGAGTAAATTGGGCGCTGATACAAGGAATTTGAGCGTTGACAGACCTGTAGATATGGTTGATGTATTCCAGTCATCAGCTATCATCAAAGAAGTGTCTTCATAGGTACCATTATCATCTTTACCCCTCCTTGATCCATTAGATAAGGGTAAAGGAATCATGGTAGAAGTAGAAGTTACAAAGGTTGCAGCCCATGTAGAGTTTGATTCAAGGTTGGCTGCACAACTTGTGGAACAAGAGATGAAGACGATTGGTGAATCACCATTTGTTGTCACTTCTGAGGAACAAGAAGGAAGTGATGAAGGAAGTTCAGATTCAAGTGTGATGATAATTGACCAACCAGAAAGACTTGAATATGGTGATGACTTGGCAAGAGAGAAGCTTAGAGAGTTAAAATTGCAAATAGACTATGATATGCCAGAAGTTGCTCAGATGTACCATGCTTTGGAGAATAGGTTTATGAAGAATCCAGATTTGACAACTTCAGACTAAATATGGGGATTGGAGATTCTTCTAAGAGTTCAAAGAGACTGCAAGGTAATTCTGAAGCATAAGGATAGCAATGTTTTCTCACTGCTGAAGAGGGATAGAAGGGAGCTTTATTACATGTTACTCAGATGTCATGGAACTGGATAGACCTTCAAGAAATTGCAGGGATTGTCCTTTGAAGAACTGGAGTACAAGGCTTATCCCATTTGGGCAAGAGTGTAGGAAATGAACACTCTTAGACTTCTTTCAGATGAGAGGAAAGAAGAGCTTGCAGAAGAGATGGAGATTCAGAAGGCAATGATTGTTCCAAGGCCTTTGAAGAAGGGAGTCCCACTTGAGTTTCCTAAAGATCTAAATAAAGTGGTTCCTAGTGAAGTTATTCATAGAAGGAGCATTAAGCTCTCACCTATGGAAGCTTCAGATATGGTACAAGTGTTACCTCTTGATGCCAGAAACCCTATTATTAGCTATGAAGAAGATGCAAGTGGGTTTTTGAATATTGGAAGATATGGGATAGAGGTACACAAATTTACTACTCTTATGTCTCTGTTTTCAAGTATGGATAGGGAAGACTTGGCAGACCTTTGGAGGTTGTTGCTGGCCAAGTATGAGACTGAAGCACCTACTTCAGTCAATGGAATAAAACTTTGGTCAACACTCAAGAGAATGTGTGCACCAGAAGAAGAAGATCCTGTTTGGAAGGATCTTGAGGATGATATCAGTGGTCTTCAATGGCGTTTATATTCAGCTGTTGGTGTGTATTATTTGAGCTCTACAAAGTTTGCTGAGTATCTTCTTGTAGATGATGAGTATCCCATGTCCAAAGAGGTTTTGGACAACATGAAGACAACACAGCTGGAGATTGATTATTCAAGTGATGTGGCCAAGATTTGATTAGGCATGTTTATTACCAATATGATAAGATTTGTAAGATTCCTCCTAGTTCTTAATTTTTATTCAAAAACTTGTTACTAGAGTAGATATCAAGTTTAGGGGAGGAATGTTGGGAATAAAATGTAGCCAGTACACTTGAACGCTGACAAGAAGAAAACAAGCGTTGATAAGAAGAAAACAAACGTTGACAGATCAAGCGTTGACAGGAAGAAGTCAAGCGTTGATAGGTTGAAGACAAGCACTGATGGGAAGATATGGTCTACGCGTATTATGTTTTTAGTTTGTTTCTAGTAAAGATAGGATCAACAATGTATTTTCTATAATTATGTTTACCTAGAATAGCTGATACGTAGACTCTTGTACAAGGCTTCTTATGTCTATAAAAGAAGACCTTTAGATTATGTTTCATATAAGTTTTTCATACGTTTAACACTTTCATTGTAAGCAAGTTCGTTATTATCAATCAAGTGAAAGTTTGTTTTACAACTGTTTGTGTGTTCTTGTTTGAGTGTTAATTCCGCATAACACTTAAATTGTTTTATATACAAACAAAGTTTCTCTACGTGTTTAACTTGATCTAATCTCGTTTACACAAGCTAAATCAATCTAAGTTTGGGATCAACAAAAACGTGTATTTTATGTCGTAAATGTCGAAATTATGCGTGGTTTGTGTTTTTGTTGTGATTTAGGATCAAAATGTGAAAAGGGAAGAAAACATGGGCTTTCATGGGCTTTTATCGAAGAAAAAGACAAAATAGGAAGTCACAACATTAAGAGTGCAAAAAGAGCGGAAGTCCAAGGCCTATTCTGAAGATTTATCGAAGAAAAAGTCTAAAGACGGAATTTTAATGAAGTCAAAGAACTCAAGTCTAAGTAATGAAGAAATTACAAGACGAGTTTAATTAATCCCGAGACAAAGTCGAAAAAGTCGAAGAATTTAGAAGACGAAAAGACGAGGAAGAAAGAAAGAAGGAAGCTTCCAACACATGCTTACCTCCCTAATCACTATAAATACCCTCCTAATGACACATTAGGAGGTGTTGGCTAACTTGACAAACTAGTCTTCCACCATTTTCATTACTTGCACCTTTATTTCATGTCATTTACTTAATTGTCATTTAATTACTTGTCTTGCACCTTTAATTTCTTGCCTTTAATTCAAGTAAGTCTTTTAATTTTGTTGTTGAATCTTTTCTTTTAATCAAGTTCTTATGTTTAATCTCTAATTCTACCTTTCTTGTTTTGCTTAATCTTTATGTTTATGTGCTTATTGTTTTGCTTATTTGATTAAATGTTATGTTTTTATGCTTTTGATTGTTTTGGATTATTGATTTTTATAGCTTTTTTGTGTTTATCTTGAATTTACTTAAGTTTTTATAAAAGTTCTTTTTATTAAAAAGCCGTTTTTAAATATTTTATCATTTAGTGTTTTTGAAAGTTTTTGAATTTTAGCTTCTTAGCTTTTTCTTACGTGTTTAGTTAAGTTTTTAGTTGTGTGCTTATTTGGTTTATAGCTTATTTGTTGTGCTTATTTTGATCTTGCTTATTACGTTACTTTTACTGTATTCCGACTATTACCCGTCGGAAAGGGGTTTTGCCTTTCTGACCCACATTCCGATCACCCCAAATCGGAAAAGGGTTTGTCATTCCGATGGGGATTCCGATTTGTATTCCGCCAAGGGGTTTTGTTTGGTATTCCGATTAGGAGTTTATGACCAGGATTCCGATCCTAATTCCGATCGGGGATTCCGATCAACATTCCGATTAGGGGTGTTTGTTTGGTTATACCGACATCTTTGGTTTACAATTATTCCGATCACATTCCGATTGAAGCTCATTCAGACCATATTCCGATAAGGGGAGGTAATCACCTATTCCGACCGGATTCCGATAAGAGTGTATTCCGACAGGGTTTGTTTTAATCTTTTGCCTTTGTTTTATTTTTAAGTTTGCATTATTTTAAGTTTTCACGTTTTCATTTTTTTGTCAAATTTACTTTTCGTCACGCTTTAAATTCTCGTCATTTAATTAATTTACTTCTAAAATTTTTAATATTGCACCATTTACGTTTTAATTAGTTTTAGATTTAATTACCGTCATTTACTTTAAAGTCTTGCAATTTATTTTACAACAACCAAAAATATTCTTTTTCGCCAAAAGACGACTGAGTCGCACTTAAACTGGTAGTAATAACTATAAGTTTAGTTGATTAAAAATGTTGCTTTTACTTGCAAGATCTTTCTTTGCGTTGCTCGTACCCAATTGATATAACTATAATTTGAATATTCCGAATAAACAGCAATCCACCAACTCGATCCGGAATATTTAGATATTCCGAACCAACACAATCCTAGACTCCCTATTCGGAATCTGGGGAAACTCAGAAACTTAATAGCGAAGAACAGAGGGTTGCAAAAGCACGAATTTAACACCAAATTTCACCAAGTTTTCAATCAAAACTCAAATCAATTTCACCACTAATCATTTACCTAAGGTAAACATCAATTCAAAACAACAAAAACACAAAAACCCACTTACTTTTTATAATCAAAATAAAACTTAAGAGCTTAGAATCAAAAAGAGATGAAGAACAAGATGATGGAAAGATTAAAAGTAAAATTGTATTAATCATTTAAGATTCAACAAACAAGTGGAAAAATTAAACTTACAAGATTGGAAGAAATCAAAGAAAAATGGAAAACCACTCCTTAAGGGAGATGGTTTCTTCCTAAGAACTCGGAAAGAAAAATAACAGAAAGGAACTAGTGGAGTCTTGAATGGGAGGAGTATTTATAGGCTTCTCCCTTGGTTGGTGAGTGGGCTTTCTTCCTTTCTTTTTGTCTTCTCGTCTTTTCAGAAAAGTTGACGTTTTCGATTTCGATTCAGGATTTGTCGACGAATAATTTCAACTCGTCTTTTAATTTCTTCATTTAATAGACTTGAGTTTCTTCGACATAGGTAAATCTTCCGTCTTTGGCCCTTTTCTTCGATAAATCTTCAAATAGGCCCATTGACTTCAAATCTTTTGCATCTCTTGGACTATAGACTTCATCTTTTCGTCTTTTTCCTCGATAAAACCCGTGCAATCCCATGTTTTCTCCAATATTTATCCGGTCGGCTCTGAAATCACAACAAACACACAAACCACGCATAATTCCAAACAAATGACATTAAATACGCGTTTTGGTCTTGTTTTTGGTAAAAGGATGGGTGTTTTCACACCTATCAAAGAGGAAGCAACCCGCCTGCTGTGGCGGGGCGGCTCTCCCCTACACTTAACCATTGCCATGCCCTCATGCAATGCTTAGTGATAAAGCAAATTTACATTTTTCTCATAATTAATCAACCTTGGCCTTATTAACATTCTACTAAACAAAAATTAAAGTACTAAGAGAAACTAAAACTTTAAAATAAACTAAAGGATAGAAAACCATTTTCACTTGAAAATAGCTTCATGGAAATAACTTGCAAAGAGATCAAGGACTTACATTAGGGCTTTGGTGCTGCGAAGATTTATCACCCTCAAGTTTCATGTTCCCCAAACTAAGCTTAAAAACGAGATCATTGTTATTATAAATTAGCAAAACAAACACTTACACACATGGCTTAATTAAATGCTTAAACTCCCTTATTCCTAGGTGTATCTCTTATATTTTATTTTTGTCTTGGAATGATCATGAAGATGCATTTTTGGACTTATTTCGATAGTTTATTTGGGCTGAAAGCAAAGTAGGACGATTTGATCAATAGTTAGCTAAAGGAAAAAATATCTTAAAACTGCTTCTCGGGATATCAAAAAGTTCATATCTTGGCATAACTCGGTTCACGATTTGAGACCTTTCTCGGGCCGATATTTGGCATGTACTTCATACTTCATATCTTGAGAGACGTGCTTGAGATAATGGTCTTCTCTTCGTTAATAGAGTTCTTCACTTGTAGACTTTTGAGGGGTACTCCAACATTGTTGACCACGACTTCATGATTATTTCTTCAATTTCTAATTGGGATTTTGAGATACAACGATCCGCCTCCTTTTCGGACTTGGATCTATTTATCCTCATACCTTGTTAGGGTCTTTTCGGATAGACTTCTCCATGATCTTTATGGGAGTTGATTGCTTTTCGTCGTGAGTCTTGATCCTTCATATTGATTTTGGGAATAATGCTTTTCACATCACCTTGGATCTTCAGCAATAAAATGGAATCCTCATGCCTTGTTAGGGACTTTTCGGACTCGCCAATCTTCGCGCCCCGCTTCATAAGTTATGCCTTGGCTATGAACTCTTATCATTACCGAGCAACTTTTAAACGATCTTGGGCTAGACGCTAAGTAACTTTTAAAATCGTACGACCTTACTTATTGCAGATAAATTATTAGCAAGTGACGGGAGAATAGGCAAATAATTACACCAAGTGAGCTTGTGCAAGAATACCGACTTATAATTGACTCTATCATTTCTCGTCCTCCACAATTTAAAATCTCAAGTAATGAGACTCGTGGATACTTAGCCTAATAAACCAATTAAGGTCTACATGGTTAAGGATACTAGCTAGAATAAACTTAGACAAGTCTATTCGGGTTGAGTCAAAATAATCGCAACGGGCCTAATATGTCAAAGATTTCAAAACTAGCTACCCACTTTATTAATATTTTTGACTTTATTGCGGGATATATACAAATGAAAGCAACGATAAAAATTTAAAAATTACGAATAAATGGCCACAGTTAATAAAAAATTTGAAAAATGCTGAAAAAGATGATTTTCTGGTTAAATGAAGGCATTTTAATGGAAAGGTCCACTTAAAACTTCGATAGAAGTCTCCCCTACACTTAAGATAAACATTGTCCTCAATGTTTAAGCATGTGGAAAAAGTCTCCCCTACACTTATGGCATTGTGCACGTTGGTTAAATCAAGCTAAGGAAGAGACGACTAAAGTGCTCAATTTCAAATGTGAATATGAAGAGAATTGAACGACGATAGTTGAGAGAAAGAACCGGTATTGCGGATAACATGGAAGCACGGTTCTTCAAAGATTCCAAGAGTGCACTTATCCCTGTAATCACATCACCATCCATATACAAGCAACCTATATAGCTCCCCCTACACTTAAGATGAAAAACGGGAAAGGGGGATAGATACTCGGGTTGCCTCCCGAGGAGCGCTTGTTTTTGTTTACCGAGTCGCGAGCCTGACTCGGTCCCAAACTAATTCAAGGGAAACATGGTGAGGGATTGAATCATATCTTGAGAGATGTCCTCACCAAAGTACAATTTCAAACGCTGGCCATTCACCTTGAAGTTGGGCCCATTTGGCTGAGAAAGCTCAATGGTGCCATAGGGAAAGACATTGGCGATGGTGAATGGACCAGACCAGTGGCTCTTCAACTTGCCTGAGAAGTTAAAGAGTAAGACTTGATCACCAATGTGGAACTCTCAGTTCTTGATTTTAGCATCATGGATAATCTTAGTCTTCTCCTTGTAGATCAATGAGTTCTCGTAAGCTTGATTCCTCAATTCTTGTAGCTCGTTGAGTTGAATCTTGCGAAAATCACCGGCTTTGTTGATGTCGAAGTTAGCCTACTTCAAGGCCCAGTATGCCTTATGTTCCAGCTCGATGGGGAGGTGGCAAGCTTTCCCGTACACAAGACGATAAGGTGTACAACCAATCGGCGTCTTATAGGCGGTACGGAAAGCCCACAGAGCATCATCAATTTTATCGGCCCACGAGGCACGATGCTCTCCCACAGTACGTTCCAAAATTCTCTTCAATCCATGGTTGGATATCTCGGCTTGAACGTTGGTTTGAGGATGATAAGCGGTGGAAAGACGGTGATTTACACCATACTTAGCCATGACTCTTGCAAATTGATCGTTGCAAAAATGAGTCCCGCGGTCACTGATAATAGCACGAGGAACACCAAAACGAGCAAACAGTTGTTTCAAGAAATTACAAACCACCCTCGCGTCATTAGTGGGTAAAGCTTTGGCTTCAACCCATTTAGAAACGTAGTCGACAGCGACAAGGATGTATTTGTTGCCTTTAGAAGAAGGGAATGGCCCCATAAAGTCGATGCCCCATACATCAAAGATTTCACATTCTTGTATGAAATTTTGAGGCATCTCATCTTTATGTGTGATCTTGCCTTGTTTTTGGCAAGCATCACAATGTTTAACCATCTCGTGAGCATCACGGTAAATGGTGGGCCAATAGAATCCCGAGTCAAACACTTTTTTGGCGGTGTAGTTGGGACCAAAGTGACCATCGGTGGGTCCTTTGTGGCAAGCTTGGAGAATGTCAAAAGCTGCCGGTCCGTCAACACATCGGCGAATAATCAGATCGGCACATTGTTTGAACAGAAAAGGTTCATCCCAAAAGTAAGTCTTAACATCGTTCAAGAACTTCTTCTTTTGTTGGGATGTTAACCCTTGGATGAGAACACCACCCGCTAAGTAGTTTCCAATATCGGCAAACCATGGGGTGCCATCAAGATTGAGATTTATAGACATTAAGGTCTCAATGGGGAAAGAATCATTGATCTCTTTGTTCGGATGATCCCCTTGATATGGATCCTCAAGTCTACTCAGATGATCTGCGGCTAGGTTTTCAGCACCCTTCTTGTCACGAATTTCAATGTTGAATTCTTGAAGGAGTAAAACCCAGCGAAGAAGTCTTGGCTTAGAGTCGTGTTTAGTCATCAAGTACTTCAACGCGGAATGGTCCGTGTATACGATGGTGGTGGATAAAACAAGATAGGGGCGGAATTTTTCAAAAGCATAGACAACACCTAAAAGCTCTTTTTCGGTTGTCGTATAATGCAATTGAGCCCCCGTCATTGTTTTGCTAGCATAGTTGATTGGTTGGAAATGTTTGTTGATTCGTTGTCCCAAAACCGCACCAATAGCAAAGTCGCTAGCATCGCACATCAACTCAAAAGGCCGCTCCCAATTAGGGGTAACCAAGACCGGTGCCTTAGTTAGCTTATCCTTAAGAAGATTGAAGGCTTCGAGACACTCTTTAGAAAAGATAAAAGGAGTATCTTTTTCCAAGAGGTGGGTCCTCGGGCGAGCGATTTTAGAGAAATCCTGAATGAATCGGCGATAGAAGCCCGCATGACCCAGAAAACTTCTCACACCCTTCACGGTTGAAGGTGGAGGTAATTTGGCTATGATATCTACTTTAGCACGGTCGACTTCAAGACCGGCATTAGAGATTTTGTGTCCTAGAACAATGCCTTCTTTTACCATAAAATGTCATTTTTCCCAATTCAGAACAAGGCGAGTGTCTTCGCACCGCTTAAGCATACATTCCAAATTGGCAAGGCAAGAAGAAAAGGAATCCCCAAAGACTGAGAAATCATCCATGAAGACTTCCATGGTTTGCTCAACCATGTCATGGAAGATAGCCAACATGCACCTTTGGAAAGTCCCGGGGGCATTGCATAAGCCAAAAGGCATTCTTTTATAAGCAAAGGTTCCATAGGGACAAGTGAATGTTGTCTTCTCTTGATCTTGGGGATCGATGGGTATTTGGAAATAACCCGAGAAACCATCAAGAAAGCAGTAATATTCATTACCCGCTAAACATTCAAGCATTTAGTCCATAAAAGGTAGATGGAAATGATCCTTTCTCGTGGCATCATTGAGTTTGCGGTAGTCTATACAAACTCTCCACCCAGTAACGAGACGGGTAGGAATCAACTCGTTGTTCGCATTGGGCACAACGGTAATTCCGCCTTTCTTAGGCACACAATGGACTAGACTAACCCATGGTGAATCCGAAATAGGGTAAATCATACCCGCATCAAGAAGTTTGATAACCTCTTTTTTGATGACTTCATGGATTTTAGGATTCACCCTTCGTTGGCTTTGAATTGTGGGCTTAAAGTCGTCCTCCATGAGAATTTTATGTGTGCAAAAGTGAGGATCAATTCCGCGAATGTCGGAGATTTTCCAAGCGATAGCTCTTTTATGCTTCTTCAACACGGCGACAAGTCGGGCTTTTTCTTCTTCTTTCAGGTCCTTCGCGATGATGACCGGTAACTTCTCGTTGTCTTCAAGGAAAACGTACTCAAGATGAGGAGGTAGGTCCTTAAGCTCAAGAGTAGGAGGATCCTCAATAGATGGTGTAACTAACGATGGATCATCATTAGTCACCTCTTTAGGAGAGGGAGGAGGAAACGGGTCTTCATTGAGAAGTCTCTCAATAGTACGAATGTCTTCATCCCAATCAGTGGAAGAATCATCATACTTAATATCGAGAGGACCCAAGCTAGCTTCGAAATCATCCAAGTCACTTTCTCCAAAAGGAGTCAATGCCCGAGCAATTGAGGCAACGGTCTCAACATTGGGTAGAGAAAAGAGAGTACTTTTGAAAGCATCATGAAAATGTTCTTCACAAGCCTCATCAAGAACATCAATAGCATTAACACTCTCATATGAATAAGGTTTCTTAGAAATATTACCCATGTTGAAGACAATTTTGTCGTCACCAACTCTCATGATTATTTCGCCTGCGGCTACATCAATGAGAGTGCGACCGGTCCTCAGGAATGGACGTCCAACGATTAATGGAACACGGGGGTCCATCTCGTAGTCAACGACAACAAAATCCGCCGGGAAGGTGAATTTGTCAACGCCAACAAAGACGTCTTCGGCTATCCCCACTGGATAAGCAACCGTACGGTTGACTAATTCCAAAGTCATTTTGGTGGGGACTAGCTCGGGGAGAGATAATTGCTTCCAAACACTTAAAGGCATTAGGTTTATACTGGCACCTAGATCGGCTAAGGCCATGCAATTCTCTATTCCCGGGAAGTTGCAAGGAATCAAGAAGCGACCCGGATCACCATGTTTGGTGGGCAATTTACTTAAAAGCACTGCGGAGCAGTTCTCATTAAGTTGGGTCTGAGCAATGTCAAGAAGCTTTTCCTTATCACTTAGAAGATCTTTAAACATCTTAGCGTATTTGGGCATGTGAGCGAGAGCCTCGGAGTGGAGATGTTAAAATTCAATTGTTTAAACATTTTTAGAAAGTTTGAAACCTGAATATCATCCTTGCTCTTTTGCTTCTCTTTCCTAAACTTTGAAGGATAAGGTATATTGGATGAAGAAGAAGGCTTCAGGGGAGTAGGATCACTCACAACCACGGGTGGTGGGGAAATGGGGATAGAAGGTGAAGGAGGTGGGGAAAGTTGCTCTTTTTCCTTGTTCACAATCACGGGTGGAGGTGTAGGAAGCTCGGGTTCCGTATAACCTTTTCCACTACGAGTGGTGATTGCTTTCATCTCCCCTCTTGGATTCGCAATGGTGTTACTCGGAAGAGTACCCGAAGAAGAGGGTTGATTACCATGGATGAGCGAACCAATCATATCACGAATGTTAAGCGCTTGAGTGCTGAAAGAATCTATGATGTCGGCACGAATTTCATTGCTTTGTTTTGCCATATCATTCCTTAGCTCAGCTTGAATATCATTCCCTTGTTTCGCCATGTCATTCTTCAAGTTGACAAATTGACTTTGAAGATTCGTCACCATCTCTGGATTAGTCTTCATGAACGTCTCGACGTCTTGATTCACTTCCATCGGTTGATTGAGAGGTGGAGCTTGGTAAGCTTGAGAATTTTTTTGAGTTGGGTATGGGTTTCTTTGGGGCTGATATTGATTTTGAGCACGAGGTTGGGATTGGTTGTTTCGGTTATAGCTTTGTTGTTGGTTTTGGTTTGTAGGAGGGAAACCGGGTGGAGCCAGATAATTGTTTGAACGATAACTTAGCAAGCTACGGTCTCCTTGAGGGCGAGCTTGATAGCCTCCCGTGGGATAAGTACAGTATGCTGCGTTAACGTTTCCAGAATAATTGCCTTGAGTAGAAGGACAATCATTATAAGAATGAGGACCACCACATGTGTCACAAGAAATAGCAATGGCTTTAGCTTGTTGAAAGTGGTTTGTGGCCATGGTCATGAAATTCTTGTTCATCTCAGCGAGTTGTCGAGAAATTTTAGTCATCTCAGGATTGGAAGTAGTAGAAGAAACATTTACTCTCGAGTTAGATCTTGAGGATGCGGATGAATCCCAAATCTTGTGGTGAGTAGTCATGTTTTCAATCAACTCTCAACACTCCTCCGGTCTCCTTTTCAGAAAAGTACCACCGGCGGCGGCATTGATCGTGTCACGATCACGAAAAGTGAGACCATTGTAGAAAGTATCAATGAGAGTGACGGAGAGCATATTGTGATTTGGACAGCGGTCGATCAAATCATTGTACTGTTCCCAAGCATCAAAGAGCGATTCATCATTGTCTTGCATGAATCCACTAATTTGGTTACGAAGGCTCGTGACCATGGATGGTGGGAAGTAGCGCGACAAAAAGCGTTGAGTCATGTCGTCCCAAGTATGAATAGAGTTCTTTGGGAGACGGTCAAACCATTTTTTGGCATGGTGAGAAAGCGAGTGGGGAAAGAGTTGAAGGCGAAGGTCATCCATAGAAACACCGGGGGACTTCATGCTTTGGGTTATGGTAATGAATTTGTCGAGGTGTTTCTTGGCATCATCATCCGGAATTCCACGAAATGGGTTAGTTTGCACTTGTTGGATCATGTGATGCTTCAACGAAAACTCCTGAGGCGTGACATGCATCGGTGCAATCGGGCCTCCACGTCCGTTCATCGTGGGTTGACATAGCTCCTCCTTGGTTCGTAGGTCGGGTAAGGGTGGATTATTCATGTTTTAGTGGGGTGGATGATTATTGTTGTTGTTATTTGGGAGGGGTGGATTATTATTGTTGTTGTTGTGTACACCGGCCATGTCTAAATCTTCGAGAGTCTCGGGCTCTGAATAAGACGTTGATCGAGTACGCATACACTAAAAAGGAAAATGCAAGAGAAAATATTTTTGGTTTTTATAGGTTTTTTAATGTTTTTGTATTTTTGAAAATTTTATATTTTTATGTTTTTGAAAATTTTTGTGCTCAAAAATAACGTTCCCGAAAGAACGGATCCCAAAATCCAATTTTTCTCACAAAAAACTGTTGATCTTAACGAGAAGAGCCGGAAGCGGCGCCATTTTAATAACTATAATTTTAGTTGATTAAAAATGTTGCTTTTACTTGCAAGATATTTCTTTGCGTTGCTCGTACCCAATTGATATATGTCGTTGTTTCGTTCTCGGTATCTTCTCGAATTGATCACGGTCAAAAGTGGAATAGTTGTAAATGGTGACTAAAAAAGGGGGAGCTTTGGTCAAAATCTACTAAAATGATAAACGCTAGAAATAATAAAATTAAAATAAAAACAATTACTGATATTAAAGCTAGAATTTGGGTAAAACAGTAAGTACCTTTATGAAGAATAAAACTAGAAGTCTCTATCCGGAATGACTGCTCTTACTCGGAATAATACTGCTGTGCGGAATATAGTGCCCTACTCGGAATAATAACCCTACTCGGAAAAAGTACTATAATGCTGAATAATTGGCCTATGCGGAATGTTGGTTCTTACTCGGAATAATCAAGACCATGCGGAACTTTGTGCTATGTGGAATGCTGGCGGAATATTTTGACTATGCTGAATACTAGTTATGCGGAATAACCTATTCGGAATGTTTGAGAAAAACCATTATGCGGAATATTTGGAAGAATAACCCTATGCGGAATATCTATGCGGAATATTTGAAAAGTAAGGCTATGCGGAATAATTAAAAATCAACCATGCGGAATATTTGTAGAGAAACCCTATTCGGAATATTTTGATGAAAACACTATCCGGAATATACTGAATATTCCGAATAATCAAGGAAATTAAACACTACTCGGAATATTTTGAATATTCCGAATAAACAGCAATCCACCACCTCGATCCGGAATATTTAGATATTCCGAACCAACACAATCCCAGACTCCCTATTCGGAATCTGGGGAAACTCAGAAACTTAATAGCGAAGAACAGAGGGTTGCAAAAGCACGAATTTAACACCAAATTTCACCAAGTTTTCAATCAAAACTCAAAATCAATTTCACCACTAATCATTTACCTAAGGTAAACATCAATTCAAAACAACAAAAACACAAAAATCCACTTACTTTTTATAATCAAAATAAAACTTAAGAGCTTAGAATCAAAAAGAGATGAAGAACAAGATGATGGAAAGATTAAAAGTAAACTTGTTTTAATGATTTAAGATTCAACAAACAAGTGGAAAAATTAAACTTACAAGATTGGAAGAAATCAAAGAAAAATGGAAAACCACTCCTTAAGGGAGATGGTTTCTTCCTAAGAACTCGGAAAGAAAAATAACAGAAAGGAACTAGTGGAGTCTTGAATGGGAGGAGTATTTATAGGCTTCTCCCTTGGTTGGTGAGTGGGCTTTCTTCCTTTCTTTTTGTCTTCTCGTCTTTTCAGAAAAGTTAACGTTTTCGATTTCGATTCGGGATTTGTCGACGAATAATTTTAACTCGTCTTTTAATTTCTTCATTTAATAGACTTGAGTTTCTTCGACATAGGTAAATCTTCCGTCTTTGGCCCTTTTCTTCGATAAATCTTCAAATAGGCCCATTGACTTCAAATCTTTTGCATCTCTTGGACTATATACTTCATCTTTTCGTCTTTTTCCTCGATAAAACCCGTGCAATCCCATGTTTTCTCCAATATTTATCCGGTCGGCTCTGAAATCACAACAAACACACAAACTACGCATAATTCCAAACAAATGACATTAAATACGCGTTTTGGTCTTGTTTTAGCAAGAAATAAGTGGTAAAAGGATAGGTGTTTTCACACCTATCAGGTAGTCAATTCGAGAAGATCGGACGATAACTTTTAACCCTAGCAAAATCTTAATTTCATTCCCCGCATGGTAATTTGCAATGTCGGCAAACCATGGGGTGGTGTCTTTAGAATTTACTACACCGAGAGTCTCAAGAGGAAATGTTTCGGTAATTTCCTTATTCTCGAAAACATCTTTGTGAGGATCTTCTAGACGAGAGAGATGATCGGCCGCTAGATTCTTGGCTCCTTTTTGTTCAAGCACGGTGACATCAAATTCTTGGAGGAGGAGCATCCAATGAAGAAATCTCGGCTTAGCATCTTGCTTAGCTAAGAGATATTTGATAGCCGAATGATCGGTATACATGATGCTTTTAGTCAAGACGAGATAAGGTCGGAATTTCTCAAAAGGATAGACCACGACAAGGAATTCCTTTTCCGTTGTGGTGTAATTTAGTTGATCCTTGGTCATCGTCTTGCTAGCATAATGAATAGGACGGAAGTGTTTTTCATAACTTTTCCCTAAGACGGCCCCTATTGCATAATCACTTGCATCGCACATGATTTCAAAGGGTAATTCCCAATTAGGAGCAACAAGAATGGGAGCTTCGGTAAGTTTCCTCTTAAGAGTTTTGAAAGCTCTAACACAATCCACATTAAAGTTAAGAGGAGCATCCTTCTCGAGAAGGTGTGTCATTGGTCGAGAGATTTTCGAAAAGTCTTTCATGAAACGACGATACGTGGCCTGGGAAACTCCTAACTCCCTTAACGGTTTTGGGATGAGGTAACTTGGCAATGAAGTCTATCTTAGCTTTATCGACCTCAATCCCCGCTTTCGAGACCTTGTGCCCTAAGACGATTCCTTGTTTACACATAAAATGACATTTTTCCTAATTAAGCACAAGGTTGGTTTCTTCACAACGTTTTAATATTTGCTCGAGATTAGATAAACATGACGTGTACGAATCACCATACATCGAAAAGTCATCCATGAATATTTCCATCGACTTCTCGATCATATCATGAAAAATAGCCATCATACACCGTTGAAACGTACCCGGTGCATTGCAAAGTCCGAAAGGCATTCTACGAAAAGCACACGTTCCATAAGGACACGTAAACGTAGTTTTCTCTTGATCACGAGGGTAGATATGGATTTGAAAGTAACCGGAAAAACCATCTAAAAAAAAATAGATTTCATTTCCCGCGAGTCGCTCCAATAATTGATCCATGAAGGGCAAAGGAAAGTGGTCTTTACGAGTGGCGTCATTTAACTTTCCGTAGTCAATACACACCCTCCAACCGGTCACAACACGAGTGGGAATTAACTCGTTGTTTTCATTGGGTACAACGGTCATTCCTCCCTTCTTAGGGACACAATGGATTGGGCTCACCCATGGGCTATCAGAGATAGGATAAATCATTCCCGCGTCAAGGAGTTTTAAGACTTCCTTTTTTATGACCTCGTGAATTTTGGGGTTTACCCTTCTTTGTCTTTGAATTGATGGTTTGTAGTCCTCCTCCATTAAAATCTTGTTAGTATAAAATTTTAGGTCAATACCCTTAATGTCGGAAATCTTCCACGCAATTGCCCCTTTATGAGCATTAAGAACTTTCAAAAGTGCGGTTTTTTCATCATTAGCAAGATCTTTTGCAATAATAGCCGGCAACTTGTCATCACCTTCCAAGAATGCGTATTCAAGGTGAGATGGGAGATCTTTCAATTCAAGGATAGGTGGTTCCTCGATCGAAGATTTTTGTTCAATACTCATAACTGCCATCGGCGGAAGAAATGGTGGAATGAGAGTATCATTACCAGTAACCACCTCATCTTCATTGTCGATTTCATTTGAAGTGAAATCGCCTCCTTGGAATGGAGTGAGATTTGGTGTAGAATTAGAAAGAATCGGATCCAAAATAGTGGGATTGCCACTTGACGAACTATAAGAAAAACCTAACACTTCTTGTGAAAACACATCGCAAACCACATCAACTAAGTCAGTGTGATTGATGGTAGCGATTGCATAAACATGAGAAGGTACCGATTTTTGAGTAGCGTTTGTAACAAGTTCCTGTTCGTTGAATCTCAAAGTAATAGTTCTTGCATGAACATCGATAAGCGATCTCGAGGTGTCTAAAAATGGACGACCTAAAATTAGAGGAACTTGAGGATCCGCGGGGATGTCAACTACTATAAAATCAACGGGATAGTAGAACTTCCCCACTTTCATAAAAACATCCTCGGCTACTCCACATGCTAAAATCATAGAATTATCGGCCATCTCGATAGACATGTTAGAAGGAGTAAGAGCCGGAAGCGAAAGCGATTTCCAAATGGAAAATGGCATCAAATTAATGCTCGCACCAAGATCGGCCAAGGCAAGGCATTCTTTCATATCTTGTATATCACAAGGAATGAGAAACTTCCCGGGGTCACCAACTTTCTCCGGTATTCGATTAAGATAAACCGAAGAACAATTAGATAGCTTCGGGAGCTTTTCCTTATCGTTCATCACACCTTTGAAAGTGGAAGCGAAATGAGGCATATATAACAACGCGTCGGCTAAACTTACATCAAAATTAACTTGTTGAAACATTTTTATAAAAAGATTGATTTGTTGTTTGTTACGTTCTTGCATTTTCTCTTTATGTCGTCTCGATGGGTAAGGTAAGGGTGGTGTGGGTTGGGTCATAGGCAACGGCCTTGGAATCTCGGGTTCCATAATTGGTATTGGTTCAACCGTAGGTGTGGTATGAACGGTACTTCGTGGGCTTGTGATATGCTCCTTTTCGACCATCACCTCGGGCTCTTTCTTGATTTCCTTCTCCGTAGAAGTACTTGGACGAGAGATTGGTTCCTTGAAAGTTTTACCACTACGAGTAGTAATAACCTTCATTTCTCCCTTCGGTTTTGCAACGGTATCACTTGGAAGACCACCCGAGGAAGAGGGTTTACACATGAATGCTTCAAACATTTTAACCATCTGGTCTTCAAATTTTGATTACCTAGCATCCGCATTTAACAACTCTTGCTTAATCTCATGTTGACCTTGTTCCATCTTTTGTTGATTTTGTTGAAAACATTGAACGTTTCCTTCCATTTTATTAGCATGAGTTTTCAATTCATTAGCAAGTTCGCTTTTAAGCTCGTTTTTCAACTCGGATCTTAAGCTAATCATCTCACGTTGCATATTGTCAAACTTAGCATCGTTTGCTTTTGCATAATCCAAGAATTCTCCATTAAGATTTTTAGTGTGAGCATTTTGATAACCTTGTGTAGTGTTTTGAAAATCACGGTTTTGGTTTTGATTTTGAACTTACCCATTCCCACTTTGGTAATTCCCTTTGTTGTAATTACGTGAATTGCCTTGATGACCACCATTTTGATTGTTGTTTCGATAGTTGTTAGCATTTTTATTTTGGGGAGCTTGATTTGGGCGAGAACCTTGGCCGTTTTTGTTGTAAGTTCCCGTTGCTACGTAAGCACTCGAAGTGTTACCACCGGCGGTAATTCACTCGGAAAGATCATGAGCTCCAGGACAAGATAAACAACTCTTTTCAACCGCTTTAACCGATGCGGAATTCAAAGAACCTTGCGCTTTCCAATATGTCATAAGCGTCGAAAATCTATCGAAAAACCGATTTTCCTCGTTTGCTTCATCATGTAAGGCATTAATGTTACGAGACGATGATGATGAAGATGAACCCATATTGGCAACACTCGATGTGTTACGAGGGTTATAAACCTTAGATATATTCTCGATAATATTTAAAGCCTCATCGGTCGTTTTGCACAAAGACTTACCACATGCGGCGGCATTCAAATACTCTCATTCATGATCATTAGGCCCATTATATAAAGTATCTATTTGATGCAATTTCGAAAAATCATGGTGTGGACACTCATGTAACATTTCTTTAAATCATTCCCATGCCATTGAAAAACTTTCATTATTACGTTGTGTAAACCTTGAAATCTCATTTTTCAAATGTGTTGTTTTAGATGGCGGAAAAAATTGGTTCACAAACTTAGAGACGAGATCACCCCATGTCAAAATCGAATTTGGCGGTTCTTTCTCAAGCTAAATTTTGGCGGGTCCATCCAACGAGTATGGAAACAACATCATCTTAATGGCGTCATGCGGAACATCCTTAAACTTGCTTGTTGCCGTGAGACGATTGAAATTCCGTATGTGATAAAGCGGGTTGTCTTTTTCATTACCTGGAAACTTGTTTGCTTGTAACATCGACATTAAACCCGTCTTAATCTCGAAATTCTCCGCAAGGATGGCGGGAATAACAATAGCTTCTCCAAAACCCTCGGTGGGTGCTTGAAGCAACTCCATCATAGTACGATTAGCCATGGTGACTATTGGTTCTACAACGGGTTCGACAATTGGAGTTTCTTCCTCAATCAAATTTCGTTGGTTTTGACGACGTTTGCGAGCTCGTTTTGCTTGATTACGAGTTTGCATAAACGTGACGTAGAATGGGAGGTGAAGAAAGAATATTCTTTTGGGTGTTTTGTGGATTTCCATCTTTTTGTGTTTTTGATTGTTTTTAATTTTTTTGGATTTTGTGTGTATTCGTAGACAACAATCTACCAAATCTCTCCTCGAATCAAACTCTTGATTAAAGAAGCCTCAAAATATTGAAAACGATCACGTGGAGTGAACTCCTTCGATTGACTTTAGAACTTTGGTGAAAACCAAATTGTTCAAGAGGGTTTAATCACAAAGAAACCAAGCAAATATATATGATACGTAATAATACTTTGGGCGGCAAAACCCTCGATTAGCTTTCAATCTCAAAATACTCACAAGCAAGCGGAGAAACGAGGCGGCGCGAAGAACTTAAGAGACTTTTTTTCTTTAGGGTGTATTTTATAACACCCGCCTTATACCTACCTTATAATTTCTATTTTTCAAAATCGAGCTTCACGAAAGTACTTATCTATTTTTGCCTTTTTCTTTTTGTATGAGATTGATGAAATCCCAAATCAAGGTTATGTTTTCACAATTTTGGAGATATTTTGACTTTGTTGTGATACTTAATACAATATAGTAATAATAATTTCACAAGAAAAACAAAAAAAAACTGATAATACATATTAGTAGATTTCTACTAATACAAATAGTATTTATGGTTAATATTAAAAACAAAATGAACAAATTAATCACGACACACCTCCCCGGCAGCGGTGCCAAAATGATTGTAGTAAAATACGACCTTTTAGGAAAAAGGCGTAAAAGCGATAAGTATCAAGTGATGATTTAGGAAAATCAAGCACTAATGACCCAAATAAGTTCAAAGTTCGTTTCCCAAGGAGGTATATGTGTGTGAATAATTCAGAATGTTTTTGGATTAATATGAAAAAAGAAAGGGTGGGAAAAGAGAATGACGGATACGATAAAATTATTACTACGACGACTAAATTAAAAACCGTAAAAAGTGACAAAATAAAAATTAATTCCAAAAATTCCCAAAAAATACCAAAAATCAATTAAAATAAATTAAGAGTTTACAAATGATCAAAACTTTTTCAAACCTTTTAATTAAATAACTATTAATTTTTAAATGCTAATTAAAGCCCTAAAAATCCAAATAATTAATAAAAAGCCCAAATAAAGATTTTTCACTTTGTAAAACTCTAAAATCACTCAATTAGACTAAAAACTATTTTTATGAAATTTTAAACTAATGAAAACTATTTTAAAATTATTAAAAACTATTAAAATCATAAAATAGTTCTAAATATTGATAAAATGATGAGAAAATTAATCTAAGAGTTTTAAAAATCCTAACTTAATGTATTTGACCTAAGAAAATTATAAAAGTTGCAAAAATATTAAAAATGAAATTTAATAATAAAATAGTATTAAAATAATATTAAAAATCCAAAAACTATAAAAATATCTAGAAACATGGAAACTAGTTTAACCTAAATACACAGAAAATGAAAGTAAAATTACCAAAATACCCCTATTGGGCCCCCAAATGGGCTAAAATCCAAAACAGTCCAACTTATTGGGCTTTTTGGCCCAAAAAGATGAAACTTAACCAAATAAGCTGCAAATCACTAGTCTAGCTTAAAATCCAACTCTAAACACAAAAGTCTGAAGGCCCAAAAGCTGAATGTGAGCTTATCACAGCTTAATTTAACAACAGCTTATTCTTAATGGGCTTTTGGCCCATTAAGCTATAAGCTAATGCCATAAGCTCTAATTTGACACAAAACCTTCTTTTGAGATGCCTAAGAGATCTATGAAAAGAAATTTTCAATAAGCTCAACCAATAAGTCAGAAATAAGCAAAGTAAAATTTCACTAAAAGACAAATTAGTCAACTTGGAGTTCTAGACCACCTCAGATCTTGATTCAAGTTGCAAAAGACTCTAAATGACTTAATTAAAACAAATCAAAAAAGAAAATTTCAATAAGCCAAGCCAAATAAGCAAAATAAGCTGATAAGCACTTATGTAAAAGTCAAAGGAGTTGGTTTTCTAGTCAAAGCTTAAAGTCAACCACCCAAATGCTCCACTATGAACAAATAGGTCTAATAAGGAACACCTATTACAAAATTAAAGTTGTTGCTGGTTAAAATAAGCTAGAACAGCTTATTGATAAGCTATTCAAGAAATAACACGAGCAGTGGCTAGCAGCAGGGGAAAGGAGTTCCCACTGCTTTGACTATTTGACTGTTGATTTGTGAGAGATTCACTTGGATTCAATGGAAAACAAAGGCACCCTTACAACCAGTAAATTTTAAGGAGTCAATATCAAGCAAGAAATGACAAAATCACCAAGCAAATAAGCACAAAAATAAGCAAACAGTACACAGATATGATACAGACCTTGAAAATAAGCAGATATGAACAAATAAGTAGTTTAAGCATGAATAAGCCAACCAAAATGAACCATATGCATACACAAGCTATAATAAAGTCCAATAAGCACAAATAAACTTGTTTCAAACACTGATTCAATGATTAGAAGACAAATCAAAGTATAAACAGTTACTGATGAACAAAGTCAATATCCAAAACCCTTTTGCTGATCTAAATGACCACAAATCCAAAATCAAACCCTTAAATCCCTTTCCCTGGTTGTATTAACTAAGATTTAACACTTGTTATCCCTAGTCTACCCTTAGATCTAGGTGTCCCCAAAATTTTAGTCAAAAATACCAAGTATAACAGATATTAAGACCACTTGATGGATTTAGGTGATTCAACCCTCAAAGCTTGAAGATAATGAACCAATAACACAAGAATAACAAGAACAAACAAACAGCACAAACCGATCCCTACTCAAGTCAACACAAAACAAGGATATGCAGTTAACCCAAACACCCCTAAACAATCTGATATAACAAATTTTCAAAGGATTATTCAGATTTTAACCACAAACCAAGCTCAAATCAACTTAATATTAATAAACAAACCTCAAATAACCAGATTCAACAACAATATCATAGATTCACAGACAAATATTCAAATTCATCAAAACTCATGCAATATTCAGAAAAATGAAAAGAGTTTAGAGAAGTGCACCTCCAAAACATACATCCATGCTTTGGGATGTGTGAGCTTAGGTGCTAGCTAAACAAGCACCAGCTTCCTTGTACCTGCTAAGAACAACAAACACCAAAGTGAATCAAATAACAATGAAATCTGATTTTCGAAAACAAGAGTTTTAATCCTTAACACCTTTCCTCAAAAACCAACAAAAGATAAATGGAACTCAGACTTTAGCTAATCAAACACCAAACTTTTACAAAAACATAAAAGTGAAATCACAATTTTCAGAAAACCAAACTTTTATTTCATAAAAAGGAATTACAAGGAATTAGCTAAAATGTGGAACAAAGGGACTCTCACATGTTGAGCTCTCCTTTTATAGACTACATAGACGATTCTAGAATCAAAAATACATGTGAAACCCTAGCTATGAAGTCTCAAAAATGCCCTTGGCCTTCTAGACGCGTTTGATGTGTATGAGCTGTCGAATTCAATCCTAGCTGTTCATTTTAGCTTTGGGGCCAAGCAACGAGTGTGGGACGTTGATCATGTCACGTGGCATTGCTTGGAGAGGAGGGTATCATGTGATTGGTGGACGGGTGAATCGGGATGGGGTCCTTGGTGAGTGCGATAGTGAGTTCAAGCGTGGGATAGGTTTATGATTGTGTGAATTAAGCGTGGGTGTGGGTAATTTGATTTTACCCTTTGTTTTAAGTGATGGGGTTACTGGGTTCTTGGGGTAAACAGTAACTTCATTTGATCCGGTTTTAGTGGATTGGATAACTGTTTGGCGCAAATATCATTTGAATGTTTGGTTTGTACAACATTAGTCCTCAAACTTTGGCCAAAGGTGTATACAAAGTTTATTCAGCTTGTAAACTCGTTTCCCTTTGTATTTGAAGTTTCTGAATTTAGAGTTTGGCCACAAATACTTTTCAAAAAGGATTTTAGGGCTTTTATAACTTTGGTCTATTTATAACTTTAGTCCTTTTGATATTTAATTCATTTTTAAAGGACCAGAAGTGTAATATTCTTGAACTTCAAGGGTCTTCATTGGGCTTTGACTTCATGAGGGACCATTATTGACAATCTAGTTTTGTTGAGGGACTAAATTTGCCAATTCTTCAATGATGAAGGACCTTTTTGTCATTTTGACAAACTTAAGGGACCAAACATATAATTATGAATATACAAGGGTATTAAGTGTCAATTATTCATAAATGAGGGGTCGATCTTGTACATATTCAAGTCTTCAAGAGTTTTTCTTTGATAAATCACAAACTAGGGCCTGGTTCATTGTGCGGCTTCGTTTCTCGTGTTGTTTTCTTTGTTTCTTGTGATCTTTTGTCTTTTTCACGATATCCATACCTAAAATACAAAAGTAAACAAACACAAGCATATATATATGGTATTTTGATGACATTTTATTCATTTAAAGCCCGAAAAGAACGATGAGATCATGTATAAATGCCATCTCATCATGTTGTCTCCTATATGTTGTGTTCTATTACATGAATCTTATTTTTAGTTCTTAATATTCTTGTTATAATGCTTGTTTAAGATTTACTTGGACTAAAAACATTTTTAGCTTGATAAAATCTTGATTCAGTATTTAAACCAGTGTTTGGGTCTGCATGATTTAAGATTTTTGTTGATAGCTGGATAGGTGTTAAGGGTTTGTTTGAGTTTGTATCTTATATTGAGGTGTATGTGAGTTGATGAGATGGCATTTATACATGATCTCATCGTTCTTTTCGGGCTTTAAATGCATAAAAATGTCATAAAATACCATATATATGCTTGTGTTTGTTTACTTGTGTATTTTAGGTATGGATATCGTGAAAAGGACTAAAGATCACAAGTTACAAGGAAAAACGGACATGAGAAACGAAGCCGTACAAAGAACCGGGCCCTAATCATGGAATACTCAACAAATACCCTTGAAGACTTGAAGACATACAAGATTGATCCTTATTTATTGAAGAAATGACACTTAAAACCCTTGTATATTAATAATTACAAGTTTGGTCCCTTAAGTTTGTCAAAATTACACAAAAGGTCCCTCAACTTTGAAGAAATGGCAAGATTAGTCCCTCAACAAATTCAAATTGCCAACAATGGTCCCTCATGAAGTTAAAGTTGCGTTAAAGACCTTTAAAGATCCACATTGTCCAAGATCAGCCATTGAAATATCTCAAAATGGCAAAAACAACCCTTTGAAACCTTTTTCCAAAAGTTTGTGCCAAAACTGCCAAGTGGTGAAAGTTAAATACAAAGGAAACACGTTTTGTTTGCAAAATAACTTGTTATACAACTTTTCCCAAAACACAAGGACCTAAACTGCCAATTCCAAACTTCAAATTCCTAAAAATACGCCAAACACTTACTGTTTGGATTTTTACCAGGCAAGAACAAGTTTTTACCTAGGATCAAAAAGGAGTAAAACAAAGGGGAAATCAAAATTGATTAATCCCACGTGTGATTCACATCACCTCAATCATATCCCACACCTTAAACCTCAAATCCCACTACCAGAATGATACCCCCATCCCCACTCACAATACGACACCTGGCATTTGATCCTTACTTGGCAAAATCAAGGGCTGCAAATCATTACTTGGTCCCTAAGCACTCAACAAACGTCCATGATTCAACCAAAACAGCTGGCAACACACCTAGAAGATTCTGCAAGGATAGAATAGGAATTTCAGTTGCTAGAGTTTGTGAATAGTGCTAGCCTTGGCATTTGCCTATATAAAGACTCCTCAACCTGTGAGAGAGCTTTGTTCCAGTTTTAGGCTATTATCTTTGTAATTCCTTTTTAAGTTTAAATAAAATTTGAATTTCTGAAATTTAGAAATCTCTTTTTGATTTAATTAAAAGTTTGGTGTTTGAGTAGCCTAATTCTGAGTTCCATTTGATTGATTAGACCTTCCTTAACCTTGTGGTTAAGGCACGTCTAGGTTTGAAAGGTTTTCAAGGTTCAAAGGCCTTGAAATCCTTGTTTATGATTTTGGCTTATTTTGTGTACTAACCCTTAGCCATAAGCCTTGAGCTCCTTCAAGCTTGTTGACACCAAGCCTGAGAAGGATTCTAAGCCTTTGGTTGAGTTTGTTTGCTGCTTGTGTTGAAGACATATCATAATCAAAGCCTGCTTTGAACATCAGCAGGCTTTGATCATCTTCATTGAAGTACCTTGGTCTTGTTCTAGTTGTTGAACAAGGTCCAAGGAGCATAGCTGGCCTTCCTAGGATGTTGTGGAAGGTAGGTATAATCCCTTGATTAAAATTCCTCTCAAAATTTCATGTTTATGCCTGTTTTGGATTTGGTGCTTTTATTTTGAGTATTTGAGTTTGTGCTGGTGATTTATGTGTTTGATTGTGTTAGTTGCTATCTAGTGAGTGTTTTTGATCATTAAAATTAGTAGGTTATTAGAAGAAATCACAAGTTTCTTTATTAAGTGGTAGATTAAGGGGTGTTTGGATCTACTGCTTGAGTTGGATTTGTTGTTTGCTAAGTGTTTGTATTGTGATTTCAAGTGTTG
This sequence comes from Glebionis coronaria, assembly GCA_025667525.1. Classification (NCBI taxonomy): domain Eukaryota; kingdom Viridiplantae; phylum Streptophyta; class Magnoliopsida; order Asterales; family Asteraceae; genus Glebionis; species Glebionis coronaria. The sequence goes on from JANFOE010001222.1 coordinate 778,240, forward strand.
GTATCTGTTACTTGGGTGTATTTGTTCATCTGTTTGCAGGTTTTGTGGGTTTGAACACATAGATTCATAATTTGGCTATAAAATCTTAAAAACTTGGTAAAATTAGCTAGGATTTTGAGGACACCTAGATCTAAGCTTAGGCTAGGGCTAACAAGTGCTAAACCTTAGTTAATCACACCAGGGAAGAAGGATTTGAGGCTTGAAATTGGATCAAGTGTCAAATACATCAGCAAAACTTGTCTGCATATTGTTCATTGTTCCTCAAAAACTTTGTGTGCTTTGATCTTGTTATTTACTTTGATTCAGTGTTTGATTCTTGTTGCTTTGTGTTTATTCATCGTTTATATAGCTTGTGTATGCATCCTGTTAAGTTTGGTTGGCTTATTCAGTCTAAATCTGCTTATTAAGTGCTTAACTGCTTATTTCCATATTTGGTGCATATCTGGTGACTATTTGGCTTATTGTGGCTTATTGTGTGAACTTATTTGTGATTTTCTAGTTGCTATTGACTCCTTGTGATTCACTGATCACAAGGGTGCCTTTGTTTCCAATTGAATCAAACCAGAACTCTCAAATAAGCTTGGTCAAATAGTCAAAGCAGTGGGAACTCCTTTCCCCTGCTAGTTACCACTGATAGTGTAAAATTGGGTTCAGCTTATCAATAAGCTATAATAGCTTATTTTAACCAGCAACAACTTTGTTTTTGTAATAGGTGCTCATATTTTGACCCATTTGTTCATACTGGAGCATTTGGTGGGTTGACTTTAGGGTTTGACTAGAAAACCAACCTCATTGACTTTTTCATAAGTTCATTTGTGCTTATTCTGGCTTATTAGTTGTGCATTTTGGATTTTTGTTGATTGATTTTGCTTATTGAGTCCATTTGAAATCTTTTGCAAGTTGAATCAAGTCCTGAGGTGCCCTAAATCTCTAAAACGACTATTTTGTCTTTTAGTGAATTTTTACTTTGCTTATTTCTGGCTTATTGTGTGAGCTTTTTCAAAATTTCTTTTTACAGATCTCATAAGCATCCCAAAAGAAGGTTGTGTGTCAAATTAGAGCTTATGGCATTAGCTTATGGCTTAATGGGCTGAAAAGCCCAATAAGAATAAGCTGAGTGTTAAATAAGCTGTGATAAGCTCATATTCAGCTTTTGGGCCTTTAGAGTTTTGTTCTTAGAATTGAATTTTGAGTCAGATAGAGCTTTTCCAAGTCAATTGGGCCAAGTTTGACTTTTTGGGCCCAAAAGCCCATTTTGGTTGACTGTTTTTGGTTTTGGCCCATTTGAGGGCCCAATAGGGGTATTCTGGTAATTTCACTTTGATTTTCTGATTATTCAGGTTAAAATAAACTAGTTTGCTAGTTTTTAGAATTTTTTTTAATTTTTGGATTTTTAATATTATTTTATTATTATTTTATTATTATTTTTAAAATTTCACTTTTTCCAACTTTTTATATTTTTCTTAGGTTTAGTACATTAAAATAGGAATTTAGCAACTTTTAGAATAATTTTATCACTTTTAGATTAATTTTTATAATTATTTTAAGTTTTAATAGTTTTTAAATCATTTTAAATAGTTTTTATTAGTTTAAAAATTTCTAAAAATAGTTTTTAATCTTTTTAGGTCATTTTAGAGGTTTACCAATTGAAAAGTCTTTATATAGGCTTTTTGATAATTTATTTGATTTTTAGGGCTTTAATTAGCATTTAAAAATTGAATATATAATTATTTAAAAGGTTTGAAAAAGTTGTGATCATTGGTAAACTCTTAGTTTATTTATTTTGATTTTTGGTGAATTTTTGGTAGTTTTTGGAATTTATTTTTATTTTTGTGGTTTTTAAGGATCTACGTTTTAACTTTCTAGTAGTACTTATTTTTTATTTTTACGTTTTCGTCATCTTCTTTTCTCACCCCCTTCTAAACCAATCTTTAATCACAAATATTTAACAAATTTCTCACACACATATACCTCCTTGGGAAACGAACTTTCATTTCATAAGGGTCATTAGTGTTTACGTTTTCCTAAACGTACACTTAATACTTACCGCTTTTACGCCTTTTTCCTAAAAGGTCGTATTTTACCACAATCATTTTGACGCTGCTGCCGGGGAGGTGTGTCGTGATTAATTTGCATTGTTGTTTTTAATATTAACCAAAATAGTATTTGTATTAGTAGAACTCTACTAATACGTATTATCGGTTTTCTTGGTTTTTCTTGTAAAAATATTATTACTATATTGTATTAAGTATCACAATAAATTCACAATATCTCCAAAAGTGTGAAAACACAACCTTAATTGGGATTTCATCACTCAATTATTGTATTCGAATCTCAAACAAAAAGAAAAAGGCAAAAATAGATAAATACTTTCGTGAAGCTCGATTTTGAAAAATACAAACTATAAGGTGGGTATAAGGCGGGTATTATAAAATATACCCTAAGGAAAAAGGCTCTTAAGTGCTTCGCGCCGCCTCGTTTCCCCGCTTGCTTGTGAGTATTTTGAAATTGAAGGCTAATCGAGGGTTTTGCCGCCCAAAGTATTATTACGTATAATATATTTGCTTGGTTTCTTTGTGATTAAACCCTCTTGAACAATTTGGTTTTCACCAAAGTTCTAAAGTCATTCGAAGGCGTTCACTCCACGTGATCGTTTTCATTCCTTTGAGGCTTCTTTAATCAAGAGTTTGATTCGAGGAGAGATTTTGTAGATTGTTGTCTACGAAGATACACCAAAATCCAAAAAAATTAAATATCATCAAAAACACACAAAAATTGAAAATTCACAAAACACCCAAAAAGAATCTTCTTTGCTCACCTCCCATTCTTAGTGAAGTTTATGATCACTCGTAATCAAGCAAAACGAGCTCGTAAACGTCTTCAAAAGCAAGCCAATCAAGAGACGTTGATTGTAGAAGAACCTCCAAATGTTGAACCTATTGTAGAACAAGAAGTCGTCATGGCTAATCGTACTATGATGGAGTTGCTACAAGCACCCACCGAGGGTTTTGGAGAGGCTATTGTGATTCCCGCCATCCTTGCGGAGAATTTCGAGATTAAGACGGGTTTAATGTCGATGTTGCAAGATAATAAGTTTAGAGGTCACGAGAAAGACAACCCGCACTACCACATTAGGAATTTTAACCGTCTCACTGCCACTAGCAAGTTTAAGGATGTTCCACATGACGCCATTAAGATGATGTTGTTTCCATACTCGTTAGATGGACCCGCAAAAATTTGGCTTGAGAAAGAACCACCAAATTCGATTTTGACATGGGCCGATCTCGTTTCTAAGTTTGTGAACAAGTTTTTTCCACAATCTAAAACAACACATTTGAAAAATGAGATTTCACGATTTGTGCAAAGAAATAATGAAAGTTTTTCAATGGCATGGGAACGATTTAAAGAAATGTTACATGAATGTCCACACCATGATTTTTCGGAATTGCATCAAGGTGATACTTTTTATAATGGGCTTAATGATCATGAACGAGATTATTTGAATGCCGCCGCGGGTGGTAACTTTTTGTGCAAGACGACAAATGAGGCTTTACAAATCATCGAGAATAGATCTAAGGTTTATAGCCCTCGTAACATACCGAGTGTTGCCAATTTGGGTTCGTCATCATCGTCACAATCGTCTCGTAGCATTAATGCCTTACATGATGAAGCTAATGAGGAAAATCGGTTTTTTGATATATTTGCTAATCTTATGTCCCATTGGAAAGCTCAAGAAGCTTCCAATTCCGCTTCGGTTAAAGCGGTTGCTAAGAGTTGTTTATCTTGTGGTGGAGCTCATGATCTTTCCGAGTGCATTACCGCGGATGGTAACACTTCGAGTGCTTATGTAGCAACGGGAACTTACAACCAAAACGGCCAAAGTTCCCGCCAAAATCAAGCTCTACCAAACCAAAATGTTAACAATTATCGAAACAACAACCAAGGTAATTACCAAGGCAACACACGTAACTACAACAAAGGGAATTATCAAAATGGGAATGGACAAATTTCTAATCAAAACCAAAACTGTGATTTTCAAAACACTACACAAGGTTTTCAAAATGCTCACACTAAAAATTTGCAAGGAGAATTTTTGGATTATGCTAAAGCAAATGATGCTAAATTTGATAACATGCAATGTGAGATGATTAGCTTAAGATCCGAGTTGAAAAACGAGCTAAAAAATGAACTTGCTAATGAACTTAAAACTCATGCAAACAAAATGGAAGGAAATGTCCAACGTCTTCAACAAAATCAACAAAAGATGGAATTAGGACAACATGAGATTAAGCAAGAGTTATTAAAAGCGGATGCTAGGCAATCAAAATTTGAGGACCGAATGGCTAAGATGTTTGAAGCAATCATGTGTAAACCCTCTTCCTCGGGTGGTCTTCCTAGTGATACCATTTCAAACCCGAAGGGAGAAATGAAGTTTATTACTACACGAAGTGGTAAAACTTTCAAGGAACCAATCTCTCGTCCAAGTACTTCTATGGAGAAGGAAATCGAGAAAGAACCCGAGGTGATGGTCGAAAAGGAGCACATTACAATCCCACGAAGTACCGCTCAAACCAAACCTACGGTTGAACCAATACCAATTGTGGAACCCGAGTTTCCAAGGCCGTTTCCTAATGACCAACCCACACCACCTTTACCCTACCCTTCGAGACGAAACAAAGAGAAGTTGCAAGAACGTAACAAACAACAAATCGAGCTTTTTATAAAAATGTTTCAACAAGTGCATTTTGATGTGAGTTTAGCCGACGCGTTGTTGTATATGCCTCGTTTCGCTTCCACTTTTAAAAGTATGATGAGTGATAAGGAAAAGCTTTCAAAGCTTGCTAATTGTTCTTCGGTTTATCTTAACCGCATACCGGAAAAGGTTGGTGATACCGGAAAGTTTCTCATTCCTTGTGACATACAAGATATGAAAGAATGCCTCGCCTTGGCCTATCTTGGTGCGAGCATTAATTTGATGCCATTTTCCATTTGGAAATCGCTTTCGCTTCCGGCTCTCATTCCTTTGAACATGTCCATCGAGATGGCCGATCATTCTACGATTATGGCATGTGTAGTTGCCGAAGATGTTTTCGTGAAAGTGGGGAAGTTCTACTATCCCGTTGATTTTATAGTAGTTGACATCCCCGCGGATCCTCAAGTTCCTCTAATTTTAGGTCGTTCATTTTTAGACACTTCGAGATCGCTTATCGATGTTCATGCGAGAACTATCACTTTGAGATATAACGAAGAGGAACTTGTTATAAACGCTACTCAAAACTCAAAACCTTCTCATGTTTATGCAATCGCTACCATCAATCACATTGACATCGTTGATGTGGTTTGTGATGAGTTTTCACAAGAAGTGTTAGGTTTTTCCGATAGCTCGTCAAGTGGCAATCCCACTATTTTGGATCCGATTCTTGATAATTCCACACCAAATCTCACTCCATTCCAAGGAGGCGATCTCACTTCAAATGAAATCGACAATGAAGATGAGGTGATGATTAGTGATGAAACTTCTATTCCACCATTTCTTTCGCCGATTGAAGTTATGAGTGTTGAACCAAAATCTTCAATCGAGGAACCTCCTATCCTTGATTTGAAAGATCTTCCTTCTCACCTTGAATACGCATTCTTGGAAGGTGATGACAAGTTTCCGGTTATTATTGCAAAAGGTCTTTCTAATGATGAAAAAACCGAGCTCTTGAAAGTTCTTAAGGCTCATAAAGGGGCAATTGCGTGGAAAATATCCGACATTAAGGGTATTGACCCAAAATTTTGTACTCACAAGATTTTAATGGAAGAGGACTACAAACCCGCAATTCAAAGTCAAAGAAGGGTGAATCCCAAAATTCACGATGTCATCATAAAGGAGGTCCTTAAACTCCTTGACGCGGGAATGATTTATCCTATATCTGATAGCCCATGGGTGAGCCCAATCCATTGTGTCCCTAAAAAGGGAGGAATGACCGTTGTGCCTAATGAAAACAACGAGTTAATTGCCACTCGTGTTGTGACCGGTTGGAGGGTGTGTATTGACTACCGAAAGTTAAATGACGCCACTCGTAAAGACCACTTTCCTTTGCCCTTCATGGATCAAATGTTGGAGCGACTCGCTGGAAATGAATTTTATTGCTTTTTAGATGGTTTTTCCGGTTACTTTCAAATCCCTATCGACCCTCGTGATCAAGAGAAGACTACTTTTACGTGTCCTTATGGAACGTTCGCTTATCGTAGGATGCCTTTCGAACTTTGTAATGCACCGGGTACGTTTCAACGGTGTATGATGGCATTTTTCACGATATGATCGAGAAGTCGATGGAAGTGTTTATGGATGACTTCTCGGTGTTTGGTAATTCATTCACTTCATGTTTATTTAATCTCGAGCAAATGTTAAAACATTATGAAGAAACCAATCTTGTGCTTAATTGGGAAAAATGTCATTTTACGTGTAAACAAGGAATCGTCTTAGGACATAAGGTGTCGAAGGCGGGGATTGAGGTCGATAAAGCTAAGGTAGACGTCATCGCCAAGTTACCTCATCCCAAAACCGTTAAGGGAGTTAGGAGTTTCCTAGGCCACGCGGGCTTTTATCGTCGTTTCATCAAGGACTTTTCGAAAATCTCTCGACCTATGACACACCTTCTCGAGAAGGATGCTCCTTTTAACTTCAATGAGGATTGTGTTAAGGCTTTCGAAACTCTAAAAAGGAAACTTACCGAAGCTCCCATTCTTGTTGCTCCTAATTGGGAATTACCCTTTAAAATCATGTGCGATGCAAGTGATTATGCTATAGGGGCCGTCGTAGGGCAAAGTTATGACAAGCATTTCCGTCCTATCCACTATGCTAGTAAGACGATGGCCGAGGCCCAATTAAAGTACACCACAACGGAAAAGGAATTCCTTGCCGTGGTCTATGCTTTTGAGAAATTCCGACCTTATCTCGTCTTGACTAAAAGCATTGTGTATACCGACCATTCGGCTATCAAGTATCTCTTAGCTAAGCAAGATGCTAGGCCGAGATTGCTTCGTTGGATGCTCCTCCTCCAAGAATTTGATATCACCGTGCTTGACAAAAAAGGAGCCGATAATCTAGCGGCCGATCATCTCTCTCCTCTAGAAGATCCTCACAAAGATGTTTTCGAGAACAAGGAAATCACCGAAACATTTCCTCTTTAGACCCTCGGTGTAGTGAATTCTAAAGATACCACCCCATGGTTTGCCGACATTGCAAATTACCATACGGGCAATTTCATAATCAAGGGTATGACGACACAACAAAAACGAAAATTCTTTCGTGACGTCAAGTTCTATTTTTGGGACGACCCTTATCTCTTTCGGATTTGTGCGGATCAACTCGTTCGACGTTGTGTTTTTGGTGCCGAAGCTTCTAATATCCTTAGATCTTGTCACGAGGGATCCACGGGTGGTCACCACGGTGCTAATCTCACGGCTAAGAAAGTGTTCGATGCCGGTTTCTTTTGGCCTTCTATCTATCGTGATGTACACGCACTTGTAAAGTCGTGTGATTCGTGCCAACGTCAAGGAAAATCGTCTCAACGTGATGAAATGCCGCAAAACATAATTCAAGTGTGTGAGATTTTTGACATATGGGGAATAGACTTTATGGGGCCGTTCCCATCGTCTCATGGCAACAAATATATCCTCGTCGCGGTGGACTACCTTTCTAAGTGGGTGGAAGCTAAGGCTTTGCCTACTAATGATGCTCGTGTGGTAGTGAAGTTTTTGAAGCAACTATTCTCTCGGTTCGGAACCCCTCGTGCTATTATAAGCGATCGTGAAACCCATTTTTGTAATGACCAATTCGAAAAGGTTCTAAAGAAATATGGAGTTACTCATCGTCTTTCTACGGCTTATCACCCGCAAACGAGTGGGCAAGTCGAGGTTTCGAACCGAGCTTTGAAGAGGATTTTAGAGAGGTCAATTGGAGAAAACCGTGCTTCATGGTCTGACAAACTTGATGACGCTTTATGGGCCTTTAGGACCGCTTATAAGACACCTATCAGTTGCACTCCTTATAAGTTAGTCTATGGGAAGAATTGTCATTTGCCCATTGAGTTGGAGCACAAGGCATATTGGGCCCTTAAGCATGCAAACTTTGACTTGAAGACCGCGGGAGATCACCGGAAAATACAATTGAATGAATTGGATGAATTAAGAGATAATGCTTATGAAAATTCATTAACTTTTAAAGAAAAGACTAAAAAGTTTCATGATTCAAAGATTAAAAACCGGGTTTTTAACGTTGGTGATCAAGTGTTGCTTTTTAAATCTCGTCTTAAGATATTTTCCAGGAAATTGAAATCTCGTTGGTCGGGTCCGTTCACCATTACACAAGTGTTTCCATATGGGACCATTGAGCTAGCTCAAGATGATGGTCCTAATTTCAAGGTGAGTGGACATAGGCTTAAGCACTACTTTGGTGGGGAAATTCCTTCAATGGTTGCCCTCGACCAAGTCACCTTCCCCAATGATAATTAGCATTGAGGGGATCGAGTCGAGCTCATGACTCAGTAATCAAAAACGAGGTGCCTCGTGGGGGAGATCCCATGCTTATCCTTTATTCTTACTATTCACTAATAAGGGGACTTGTACCCTTTCGACTCGTTGTCTCGTGGTTGTTTGTGATTGTGTTATCTAGATCATCATCATCATCTACGATTGAAGACTCTCGTGTTCGTTTACGTGAGCCTCCATCGTTTGCTTGAAGAAGTTTTTCACGAATCCATGACATATCCTTTATTGTTCTAACAATTATCTTTTAGCATACTCAATAAACGGCTTTAGATATATTGTTGATCACCCTTTCCATGCTAGATCCTAAGCATTCGACTCTTCGTCTCTAGTATGGGGGTGCTCCACCTTTAGACTCGAAACATTGAGGACAATGTTTGCTTTTAGTATGGGGGGGTGAATAGGTACTTGCTTTGCTACGCCCTCACGCTTTCCAACTTTCAATGTTTTTGTTGCTAATAAGGCTAAAAATGGCCAAATTTTAAAAATTTTCTTAGTTTTTCATAAGTGTTTTTAAGACACGAATGTATATTTTCCGATGGGTAGAATAAGAGTTAATTTTTGACTTGATGGGCATTTGGAGCCATTTACATTCCTTAACCCGCTCAATTCAAGTTTTGCTAGACTTTTATATTGGGAGCTTTAAAACGCGAAAGTCTTAATTCATTCGGGTTAAGAACAAGAACTTTTCGCAAGTTCCTATAATTGATCCTAGAAAGTCACTTATCAAGGGAACTTTAAAATGCATTCTCTAAACTTGAAAAAGTCCAAGAAAGTGCAAGATCCTATAAGTGGCTTGAAAACCCAAAACTTTGATTTGATATAGTCTTAATGAAAGCTAATCCAAATTTGGCTTAATTTTGACTTGCATGGCTAAGTATTCACGAGTCTCTTTAGTTAGAGGTCTTTATATAGTGAAGAACGAGAAATGATAGAGTTAGACAAGTGATCATGCTAAACGTAGAACATGAAAGTGTTCTTTCAAAAACTCATATGTTTTTAATTGTGGTTTTTTCTTCCCATAAGATCAATGCATTAGGAATAAATCATAATTGCAATAAGTAAGGTCGTACGATTTGAAAGGTTACTTAGCCTCTAGCGGAAGATCGTTTAAAAGTTGCTCGGGTTTGAATAGAGTTCATAGCCAAGGCATAACTTATTGAAGCGGGACGCGAAGATTGGCGATTATCCAAAAAGGCCCTAACAAGGCATGAGGAGCTCTATTTTTGCTAAATATCCAAAGATGATGTGAAGTATCATTGTTCCTAAATCAATATGAAGGATCGAGACACACGACGAGAAGCAATTACTCCCCTAAAGATCATGGAGAAAGTCTATCCAAAAAGACCCTAACAAGGTATGAGGATAAATATATCCAAGTCCGAAAAGGAGGCGGATCGTTGTATATCAAAATCCAAAGTAAAGATTGAAGAAAAATGATGAAGTCATGGTCCAATATGAAGAATCTCTCAAAAACGTCAAGCGAAGAAATTCCAAATATATGAAGAGAAGACCATAATTTCGAGAACGTCTTCCCAAGATTTGAAGTATGAAGTACATGCCAAATATCGGTCCGAGAAAGGTCTCAAATCGTGAAACGAGTTATGCCAAGATATGAACTTAAGGAGATACACGAGAAGCCGTTTTAAAAGATTTTGTCCTTCGGCTTACTATTGATCAAATCGTGCTACTTTGCTTTCGGACTAATAACTACTCAAATAAGTACATATGAATCACTTGTGATCCATGACAAATAGATAAAAAATGCTAGTAACCCATTTTCTTTTATAATAACTAGGATTGCGGGGAGAAAAAGTATTACACAATTTGGACGTATGAGTAGTGTTAGCATTGTGACTTGTACCAACAATGATCTCGTTTTTGCACTTAGCATGGAATGTATGACAATCAAGGATGACGAAGTTTACTCTAAGGGACATTCACTTGTTTCTATTCTTTGACCCTAAAAGTCACTTTTTGTGATGAAATCATATGTTATGTCTTTACACATCTTCGTAGTATGTTGAAAGTCTTTTACCTTTCAATAAAGGTTAATAAAATTGAACTTTGGTGATGCTTAGATACTTTATTCTAGCATTGCGTGAGGGCAAGGCAATGGCTTAGTATGGGGGAGTGATGAGATGGCATTTATACATGATCTCATCGTTCTTTTCGGGCTTTAAATGCATAAAAATGTCATAAAATACCATATATATGCTTGTGTTTGTTTACTTGTGTATTTTAGGTATGGATATCGTGAAAAAGACAAAAGATCACAAGTTACAAGGAAAAACGGACACGAGAAACAAAGCCGTACAAAGAACCGGGCCCTAATCATGGAATACTCAACAAATACCCTTGAAGACTTGAAGACATACAAGATTGATCCTCATTTATTGAAGAAATGACACTTAAAACCCTTGTATATTAATAATTACAAGTTTGGTCCCTTAAGTTTGTCAAAATTACACAAAAGGTCCCTCAACTTTGAAGAAATGGCAAGATTAGTCCCTCAACAAATTCAAATTGCCAACAATGGTCCCTCATGAAGTTAAAGTTTCATTAAAGACCTTTGAAGATCAACATTGTCCAAGATCAGCCCTTGAAATATCTCAAAATGGCAAAAACAACCCTTCGAAACCTTTTTCCAAAAGTTTGTGCCAAAACTGCCAAGTGGTGAAAGTTAAATACAAAGGAAACACGTTTTGTTTGCAAAATAACTTGTTATACAACTTTTCCCAAAACACAAGGACCTAAACTGCCAATTCCAAACTTCAAATTCCTAAAAATGCGCGAAACACTTACTGTTTGGATTTTTACCAGGCAAGAACAAGTTTTTACCCAGGATCAAAAAGGAGTAAAACAAAGGGGAAATAAAAATTGATTAATCCCACGTGTGATTCACATCACCTCAATCATATCCCACACCTTAAACCTCAAATCCCACTACCAGAATGATACCCCTATCCCCACTCACAATACGACACCTGGAATTTGATCCTTACTTGGCAAAATCAAGGGCTGCAAATCATTACTTGGTCCCTAAGCACTCAACAAACGTCCAGGATTCAACCAAAATAGCTGGCAACACACCTAGACGATTCTGCAAGGATAGAATAGGAATTTCAGTTGCTAGGGTTTGTGAATAGTGCTAGCCTTGGCATTTGCCTATATAAAGACTCCTCAACCTGTGAGAGAGCTTTGTTCCAGATTTAGGCTATTATCTTTGTAATTCCTTTTTAAGTTTAAATAAAATTTGAATTTCTGAAATTTTGAAATCTCTTTTTGATTTAATTAAAAGTTTGGTGTTTGAGTAGCCTAATTCTGAGTTCCATTTGATTGATTAGACCTTCCTTAACCTTGTGGTTAAGGCACGTCTAGGTTTGAAAGGTTTTCAAGGTTCAAAGGCCTTGAAATCCTTGTTTCTGATTTTGGCTTATTTTATGTACTAACCCTTAGCCATAAGCCTTGAGCTCCTTCAAGCTTGTTGACACCAAGCCTGAGAAGGGTTCTAAGCCTTTGGTTGAGTTTGTTTGCTGCTTGTGTTGAAGACATATCATAATCAAAGCCTTGTTCTGCTTTGAACATCAGCAGGCTTTGATCATCTTCATTGAAGTACCTTGGTCTTATTCTAGTTGTTGAACAAGGTCCAAGGAGCATAGCTGGCCTTCCTAGGATGTTGTGGAAGGCAGGTATAATCCCTTGATTAAAATTCCTCTCAAAATTTCATGTTTATGCCTGTTTTAGATTTGGTGCTTTTATTTTGAGTATTTGTGTTTGTGCTGGTGATTTATGTGTTTGATTGTGTTAGTTGCTATCTAGTGAGTGTTTTTGATCATTAAAATCAGTAGGTTATTAGAAGAAATCACAAGTTTCTTTGTTAAGTGGTAGATTAAGGGGTGTTTGGATCTACTGCTTGAGTTGGATTTGTTGTTTGCTAAGTGTTTTTATTGTGATTGCAAGTGTTGGTATCTGTTACTTAGGTGTATTTGTTCATCTGTTTGCAGGTTTTGTCGGTTTGAACACATAGATGCATAATTTGGCTATAAAATCTTAAAAACTTGGTAAAATTAGCTAGGATTTTGAGGACACCTAGATCTAAGCTTAGGCTAGGGCTAACAAGTGCTAAACCTTAGTTAATCACACCAGGGAAGAAGGCTTTGAGGCTTGAAATTGGATCAAGTGTCAAATAGATCAGCAAAACTTGTCTGCATATTGTTCATTGTTCATCAGAAACTTTGTGTGCTTTGATCTTGTTATTTACTTTGATTCAGTGTTTGATTCTTGTTGCTTTGTGTTTATTCATAGTTTATATAGCTTGTGTATGCATCCTATTAAGTTTGGTTGGCTTATTCAGTCTAAATTTGCTTATTAAGTGCTTAACTGCTTATTTCCATATCTGGTGCATATCTAGTGACTGTTTGGCTTATTGTGGCTTATTGTGTGAACTTATTTGTGATTTTCTTGTTGCTATTGACTCCTTGTGATTCACTGATCACAAGGGTGCCTTTGTTTCCAATTGAATCAAACCAGAACTCTCAAATAAGCTTGGTCAAATAGTCAAAGCAGTGGGAACTCCTTTCCCCTGCTAGTTACCACTGACAGCGTAAAATTGGGTTCAGCTTATCAATAAGCTATAATAGCTTATTTTAACCAGCAACAACTTTTTTTTTGTAATAGGTGCTCATATTTTGACCCATTTGTTCATACTGGAGCATTTGGTGGGTTGACTTTAGTGTTTGACTAGAAAACCAACCTCATTGACTTTTTCATAAGTTCATTTGTGCTTATTCTGGCTTATTGGTTGTGCTTATTGGATTTTTGTTGATTGATTTTGCTTATTGAGTCCATTTGAAATCTTTTGCAAGTTGAATCAAGTCCTGAGGTGCCCTAAATCTCTAAAACGACTATTTTGTCTTTTAGTGAATTTTTACTTTGCTTATTTCTGGCTTATTGAGTGAGCTTTTTCAAAATTTCTTTTTACAGATCTCATAAGCATCCCAAAAGAAGGTTGTGTGTCAAATTAGAGCTTATGGCATTAGCTTATGGCTTAATGGGCTGAAAAGCCTAATAAGAATAAGCTGAGTGTTAAATAAGCTGTGATAAGCTCATATTCAGCTTTTGGGCCTTTAGAGTTTTGTTCTTAGAATTGAATTTTGAGTCAGATAGGGCTTTTCCAAGTCAATTGGGCCAAGTTTGACTTTTTGGGCCCAAAAGCCCAATTTGGTTGACTGTTTTTGGTTTTGGCCCATTTGAGGGCCCAATAGGGCTATTCTGGTAATTTCACTTTGATTTTCTGATTATTTAGGTTAAAATAAACTAGTTTGCAAGTTTTTAGAATTTTTTATAATTTTTGGATTTTTAATATTATTTTATTATTATTTTATTATTATTTTTAAAATTTCACATTTTCCAACTTTTTACATTTTTCTTAGGTTTAATACATTAAAATAGGAATTTAGCAACTTTTAGAATAATTTTATCACTTTTAGATTAATTTTTATAATTATTTTAAGTTTTAATAGTTTTTAAATCATTTTAAATAGTTTTTATTAGTTTAAAAATTTCTAAAAATAGTTTTTAATCTTTTTAGGTCATTTTAGAGGTTTACCAATTGAAAAGTCTTTATTTAGGCTTTTTGATAATTTATTTGATTTTTAGGGCTTTAATTAGCATTTAAAAATTGAATATTTAATTATTTAAAAGGTTTGAAAAAGTTTTGATCATAGGTAAACTCTTAGTCTATTTATTTTGATTTTTGGTGAATTTTTGGTAATTTTTGGAATTTATTTTTATTTTTGTGGTTTTTAAGGTTCTACGTTTTAACTTTCTAGTAGTACTAATTTTTTTTTACGTTTTCGTCATCTTCTTTTCTCAACCCCTTCTAAACCAATCATTAATCACAAACATTTAACAAATTTCTCACACACATATACCTCCTTGGGAAACGGACTTTCATTTCATAAGGGTCATTAGTGTTTACGTTTTCCTAAACGTACACTTAATACTTACCGCTTTTACGCCTTTTTCCTAAAAGGTCGTATTTTACCACAATCATGAGTTGATATTTGTAAGTCTTGCGCTTTGTAACATCAAATCTGAATCAGTGGCATATCAAGCTTGTTTTAGGTCATTTTAGGCTGAAACTTGGTGAACACCTAGTATGCATGAGTAAATAGGGTAAACAAGTATTAAAACAATGTTTGTGTAACCTGATTTGTGGATTTAAGGGTTTGAAGTACTAGTTTTGGTCAATTAGATCGGCAAGGTCACTGTGTGTTCATCCGTTAAGTCACATAGGGTTGATAGTAGATCTAATCTTGGAATCAGTGCATAAAACAAGTTTATTTGTGTCTCACTAAGTCTATTATTGCTATTGTACGCTTTTGGTGGAGTTTGGTCTGCTTATACTAGCTTAAACATTGGCTTATATCACCAGATCTGCTATTATCATGTATGTATCATGTATGTGGACTGTTTGATTAAACTATACTAATTGGCCTGTTGTAATTGTGTTTTTCTAATTGATTGTAAGTCCCTACAACTCACTGGTTGTAGGGGCGCCTTGATTGTCCAAAGAAACCAACTGAATCACTAAGCAAGTCAAGAAAGTCAAGCAATGGGAACTCTTTCCCACTGAAAGTTACCACTGATAGTGTATTTTGGTCATCAGCTTATTAATAAGCTATTCTAGCTTATTCTATTTGCAACAAATTTGATTTTGTAATCAATCTTACTCATTTGACCCATTTATAAATCTGGAGATGTTTCGACTTTGACTTTTAAGTTTGACTAGAAAACGAATTGACTTTTGTTTTCCAAAACAGCTTATTGATTTTTCCAGCTTATTGAGTGTTCTTATTTGAAATCTTTTTGTTGATTAAGCTTATTTAAGTGATTAAAACCTTTTGCAAGTTGAATCAGCTCTTGAAGTGGTCTAGAACTCAAAAACAACTATTTTGTCTTTTTCTATAGAGAGCTTTGGCTTATTTAAGGCTTATTTCTTGAGATTTTTCAAAAATTCTTTATACAAACAGCTTTATAATCTCATAAGAAGGATGTGTGTCAAATTTCAGCTTATGGCATTAGCTTATGTCTTAATGGGCCAAAAAGCCCATTAAGAATAAGCTGAATTATATTAAGCTATGATAAGCACTGATTCAGCTTTTAGGCCTTTAGAGTTTTGTGTTTAAAATTGAATTTTTAGCTTATCTGGAAGTTTTGGGCTTATTTGGTTCACATTTTTCTTATTGGGACATAAAAAGCCCATTAAGTAATCTGTTTTCTATTTTGGCCCATTTGGAGGCCCATTAGGGGTAATTTGGTCATTTCACTTTCAGTTTCTATTTACTTAAGTTAAAATACATTAGTTTGCAAGTTTTTAGAATTTATTATAAATTTTGAATGTCTAATATTATTTAATTATTTTATTTTATTTTTTAATCATTTTAAATTGTTTTAATTAGTTTTAAATTTTCCAAAAATACTTTTTAATTTAAATAAGTTATTTTAGAGGTTTACAAATTGAAAAAAAAATCTTATTTTGTGATTTTTATTAATTAAATTGATTTTTAGGGCTTTAATTAGCATTAAAAAATTATTATGTAATCAAATAAAAGGTTTGAGTAAGTTTTGATTTTTGGTAAACTCTAATTGCATTTTTAGGGATTTATTTTGATTTTCTAGGAATTTTTAGGGTAATTATTAAATTTCGTCACGTTTTACGGTTTTACGTTTACTTCATCCATTGTAGTTTAATTTTATTTGTATCCGTCATCATTTTTCTTTTTCCATTCTCTCATCAATATTAATCTCAAAGTTAATCATGTCTTAACACACACACCAAGCCTCCTTGAGAACGAACTCACAACCTTTGGGTCATTTGTGCACGGTTTTCCTAAATCGTTATACTTACCCTATTTACGCTCTTTTTCCTAAAAGACGTAAAAATACCACTTTCATTTTGGCGCCGCTGCCGGGGAGGCGTGTTGTGTTTTGATTTAAATAAATTTTGTTTTTATATTAACCATAATAACTATTTGTGTGATTAGCAATCTAATCATACGTATTATCGGTTTTTGTTTTTTGTGAAATATTATTACTATATTGTATATGCATCACAATAAATTTACAAGTACTCCAAAAGTGTTAAAACACAACCTTGATTGGGATTTCATCACTCAATCATTGTATTCGAATCTCAAACAAAGAAAAAAAAGGAAAAATAGATAAATCCTTTCGTGAAGCTTGATTTTGATAAACACAAACTATAAGGTGGGTATAAGGCGGTTGTATTTCACGACCTAAAGAAAAAAGGCTCTTAAGTGTTTAGCGCCGCCTCTATTCCTCTGCTTGCTTGTGCGTATTTTGATAAAAAAGGGCTAATGGAGGGTTTTCCACCCAAAGTATTATCTACGTATCTATATATTTTTTTGTTTCAAAGATTAAAACCTCTTGAACGTTTTGATGTTCCACCAACGTTCTAAATTCATCGAAGGCGTTCACTTCACGTGATCGTTTTCATTCTTTGAGGCTCTAATAAGTGTGTAAACACATATCCTTTTGCCACTAAAATCAATGGAAAACAAGACCTATTCATGTGTTTAATATCGTAAAAGTCGGAATTACGCGTGGTTTTGTGTTTTTGTGTGAAATAGGTACAAAAGATCAAAAGAAAATAAAACACGGGATTTCACGGTCAATTGTTGAAGAAAAGTCAAAGAAAGAGATAAAGACAAAGTCAAAGAACCAAAAGTGTACCAAAGTTCACGAAAACCGGCAAATTCAACACGGGTTTTGAAGAAATGATTAAGGAAGCCAAAGACGAGTTCATTTTTGAGGATTAAAGTTTATCAAAGTTATTTGGGACAAGTGGGTCCCACACAAGCTTATTGGGCCTGAAAACCCAAGTTACAAGCCCAAATTAAATAACCAAGGGACGGATTGAAAGATTTGGACCAAAAGCCCATATTACTTGGGAAATTTACTAGGGACGGATTGAGAATTTATATAACCTAGCCCAAATCAATGAAACGAAGGTGTTGAATTTGGGCCTTGTATACCCACTTGGTCAAAAAGGGAAGAAATAAACGTTTTGTTTATTTATCTCATTCAGTCAAACATCATAAACACATTCACCCCACACACGTTTTATCTCCTCTCACACCTCATATTTACTTCGATACTTACTATCCTTCATCTCCTCCTCTCTCCCAAAACCAGACACCCTTTTTACTATTTACCTCAAATCTCAAAACCCTGATAAAAAAATATATCAAATAAATTGGGGCTTTTGTGGGATACGTGTGATTCACACATATGGGAATTAAATCCCCATCTAAATCGGAGCAGCACGATGGAGGATCAATCAAACGTGGCTTCTTCCTTGCCTTTGATTGGCTCATCCACCTTACCATCCCACACTCCACCAATCAAATTAATCCACCTAGGCATCAAATTAGCACAACAAAATACAAAAATGCCAAGGTGGCGATCCGTGTGACCAAGGGGATAATTTCAGTTGTTTGATCAAGTTTTGGGAAGAAAGAGAAGAAAAGATGTCTAATGAAGGGTCGAGATTTCTCTCCGTGCTCATTAAGCATCACACCAACAATTTTAAGGTTTGCCTATAAAACCCCCATCATTCTGTAATTTTGAGGGTGCCATTTTTTTTATTTTCTAGTTATTATGCTAAATAGTTTTTAGATTAATTGTATTTTTCTTTTTTAGTATTTGTAATGAATTTCGATTATTAATAAAAAATTTATTCAGTTAAATCTTGTCTCATATCTTTTAGTCGATTTTAAGTTTTAATCTAAGTTCTGATTTTATTTGAGTTTTAATATTGATGTTTAGAACTGTTTAGTTGTTTTTTTTATCTGTGTTTAAATATGATTTCGGGGTATAGTACTTTGGTTTGAATAGTTGATGATTTTCTTATCTGAATTGTTTCATTTTACTGCTTTTGTTTAAGTACTAATTAAGTTTTTGAGGTCCTTTAGTAGTGTTGCTGATTTCATTTAGTCTAATTTAATTAGTTAAGTCTGCTCAAGGATTGTTGGATCCTAATTTTGCTTATACAAGCTTGTTTGTCTGCTGAATCTCATTGCATATCTGCTTGAAGTTAAATCTGATTATTGTGCTTTTAGATTGCTTTAAGTTTAGATTTCTGATATTTTAGTTTAGATTGCTGATATTTTAGTATTGCTTGCTGATTTTCATAAGTTTAGATTTGCTGATTGTTTAGGTATTATTTATCATTTTGCTGAACTGATTTGCTTTGCTGTTTTTGTATTTTGCTTGTTTTGCTATTCTAGTTATTGTTGTATAGGCTATCAGACTCACTTGGTCTAATAGTTTTTAAACTTCCAAAAAAAAAAATATTAATTAATCGCAAAAATTTGTCCTCTTAGGGACTTGAACCCGTGACCTTCTGTTCACTGTCCCAACATGTTAACCATCTCACCTAGTTACTTATTTTGTTATAATTTTAGCTTTCCTTATTAATATAGTTTTTTTATTAGCTGCCAGTTTATTTAATAATTTTAATTACAAGTTTTTGTTTTGTTAATTTTAATTAATAATTTTTATAAATTTACTTTTATAAAGGTTAAGAAAAACAAAAAAAATATATAAAAAAATAGTTTACTTATTTAATTAATTTTAGTTAATTTTAATTAATAGTTCTTATAAAAATAGTTTTTAATTAGTTGTTTAAATAGCTTTATTTTAAATATTTTAAATAGTTTTTAGTTTTTAAATACCAATCAAAGTTTAATTAACCAAGAACAATTAATCTTACGTTAAAATTGGAAATTAATTCGAGTGAGTCGAGGAACAAAAAATAGACTTTTAAGAATTACAAAATTCATAAATTAAATTGGGGCCGCTGCCGCTTCGCTCGTTATGATTGACGATTTTTCGTGAGAAGTTTTGGATTTTGGGATCCGCTCAATTTTGAACGTTACTTTTCTTGCTAAAAAATCAAAAACATAAAAAAATACAAAACTTAAAAATACAAAAAAAAATAAAAAAATCATCAAAAGCGAACTCTTTCCTAAGATTTGCACCAAAAAAATTAAGAAATCCAAAAGCAATACTTTTCCTAAAGTATTACACCAAAAATATTACGTATTATTGTTATTTTTCTTTTTTCGATTTCTTTCGCTTTTTATTGTGAATATATATTTTTCTAAAAAAAATACAAAAAGATTTATCTTTTACTATATTGTATTACGTAGAACAATTAATTTACCTAGTTTCAAATAAGACCTTAGTTGAGATTTCATCACCTAGCTATTGTATTCGAATCCAAAATTAAAAAAAGGGCAAAATAGATAAATACTAGTAAAAAGTTTGAACTCAATTTATACAAACTATAAGGTGGTGATTGTAGAGTTTTACTACTCTTTAGGAAAAGAGCGTAAATAGGGAAAGTATTAAATACGACGGTTTAGGAAAACCGTGTACAAATGACCCAATGAAGTTCGTTTCCCAAGGAGGTATATGTGTGTGACTAAAATGTAGCAAGATTTGAGATTAATATTGGTTAGAAGGGGATGAGAAAAGAGGATGACGAAGACGTGAAATTAATTACTACTACGACTAAACGTAAAACCGTAAAAAGAGCAAAAATAAAAATTAATTCTAAAAATTACCAAAAATTCACCTAAAATCAAAATAAATAAACTAAGAGTTTACCAATGATCAAAACTTTTTCAAACCTTTTAATTATTTAAATATTAATTTTTAAATACTAATTAAAGCCCTAAAAATCAAATTAATTATCAAAAAGCCCAAATAAAGATTTTTTAATTGGTAAACCTCTAAAATGACCTAAAAAGATTAAAAATATTTTTATAAATTTTTAAACTAAGAAAAACTATTTAAAATGATTTAAAAACTATTAAAACTTAAAATAATTATAAAAATTAATCTAAAGATGATAAAATTAATCTAAAAGTTGCAAAATTCCTATTTTAGTGTATTTAAGCTAAGAAAATTATAAAAAGTGCAAAAATGTGAAATTTGAAAAATATTAATAAAATAATATTAAAATAATATTAAAAATCCAAAAATTATAAAAAATTCTAAAAACTTGCAAACTAGTTTATTTTAACCTAAATAATCAGAAAATGAAAGTGAAATGACCAGAATACCCCTATTGGGCCCCCAAATGGGTCAAAAGCAAAAACAGTCAAGCTTATTGGCCTTTTTTAGCCCAAAAGGTCAAAATAAGCCCAAATGACTTGGAAAAGAACTATCTGACTCAAAATTCAATTCTAAACACAAAACTCTGAAGGCCTAAAAGCTGAAAGTGAGTTTATCACAACTTAATGAACACATAGCTTATCCTTATTGGGCCATTAAGCCCATTAAGCAATAAGCTAATGCCATAAGATCTAATTTGACACACAACCTTCTTTTAGGATACCTAAAGAGATCTGTAAAAAGAAATTTTGAAAAAGCACACTCAATAAGCCAGAAATAAGCAAAGTACAAATCCACTAAAAGACAAAATAGTCGGGTTTGAGATCTAGGGCACCTCAGGACTTGATTCAACTTGCAAAATGTCACAAATGACTTCAATAAGCCAAAACAATCAACCAACATTCAATAAGAAACACCAATAAGCTGGAATAAGCCAATAAGCACTTATGAAAAAATCAATTAAGTTGGTTTTCTAGTCAAACCCTAAAGTCAACCCACCAATTGCTCCAGTATGAACAAATGGGTCAAATAATGAGAACCTATTACAAAATCAAAGTTGTTGCTGGTTAAAATAAGCTAGAATATCTTATTGATAAGCTGATGTCCAATTAACACTAGCAGGGGGAACTTTCAGTAGGAACTGGTTCCCACTGCCTTGACTATTTGACTTGGCTTTTTAGAGAGATTCTGTATGTTTTATTGGAAGACAAGGGCACCCAAGTGATCAGTTAATCACAAGGAGTCACAATCAAGCACAAAAACACACTACAGTTCACTCAATAAGCACAGAAAAATCAAACAATGCTCAGATCTAGCACATACATGGAATATAAGCAGTTATGAACACTTAAGCAGTTTTAAGCTAGAATAAGCACTCCAAATTCAACCAGATGCATACACAAGCTATATAAACTATGATTAAGCGCAAACAAACTTAAATCAATCACTGAAACAAGGTATGGAACAAGATCAAAGCAGATTACACTTGCTGATATGAACTTCAAGAACACATGCACACTTTGCTGATATAAATGACCAGAGATCCAATTTCAACACTCAAATCCTACTTCCCTGATGTAACTAACTAGGTTTAATCACTTGTTAGCCCTAGTCTATGATTAGATATAGGTTTCCCTTAAACCACAGCCAATTTCAACAAGTTTACAAGATTTTAGAGCCTATTTTTGATTCTAGGTGATTATATGATCAAAGCTTGCAGGTAAATATCACTTAGCACTTATGAGATATGTTCCAACACAAAGCAACACAAAGCACCAACTCAAAATAGCACAAATCCAAAATAGGCTGTTATACCAAACAACCCTTAATCTACCATTTTTCAAAGCAACTTTTGATTTTAACTAATAACCTACTGATTTTATGAATCAGAAACACTTCCTAGGTGACAACTAACAGATTCAAACACTAAAATCACAACCTCAAACACAAGAACACAAAATCAAAGCTCAAAATCCAAAACAGGCAGTAACATGAAATATTTAGGGGAAACTTAAACAAGGGATTATACCTGTCCTCCACAACATCCTAGGAGGACCAGCTATGCTCCTTGGACCTTGTTTAACAACTAGAACAAGACCAAGGTTCTTCAAAAAGGAAAATCAAAACCTGTTGATGTTCAAAGTAGAACAAGGTTTTGATTATGATATTTCTTCAACACAAATGAGCAAACAACTCAACCAAGAACTTAAAACTCTTCTCAGGCTTGGTGTCACCAAGCTTGAAGGAGCTTAAGGCCTTTGGCTAAGGGTTAGTACAGTATAATAACCAAAACAGAACCAAGGATTTCAAGGTTTTTGAACCTTTGAAAACCTTCAAACAAAGACGTGCCTTAACCACAAGATTAAGGAAGGTCTAAAAGATCAAATGGAACTCAGATTTTAGCTATTCTAACACCAACTTTTAATAAACACAAAAGAGATTTCAAAAATTTTAAGAAATTCAAATTTTATTTAACTAAAAAGGAATGACAAAGATTGATAGCCAAAATCTGGAACAAAGGTACTCTCACAGGTTTAGGTCTCCTTTTATAGGCAAATGCTATCCTAACACTATTCATAAACCCTAGCACTAAAATTCCTAAATTATCCTTGAGTGCTTCTAGACTAATCTTTGATATGAGCTGTCCAAAATGATCAAGGACGTTCATTTTAGCTTTCTAGTTAAGCATAGAGTCTAGGCTGTTGATCTTGACACGTCATTTGCCTTGGGGAGAAAGTTACGTTTTCATTGGTTGAGGAGGTTGAGTGTGGGGTCCATTGGGTAATGGGATTGCGGGTTTTGTGTGTGGGATGGGATTCTGCATGTGTGAATCACACGTGGGTGTGGGTAATTGATATTTACCCTTTGGTTTAAGTGGTATGGTAACTGGTGGTGAAAGATGAATAGTAACCTTTTTGATCCGTTTTTGTAGGAGTTGCAAAGTGTTTGGCGCATTTTGAGTTTGAATGTTTCAAATAAACACCTTTGGCCCTTGTGTTTTGGCAAAGTATGTATAATAAGAATTTCAGCCCACAAAACGAATCCCCTTTGTTAATAAACTTTCCAAGTTTATACTTTTGTCACAAAACTTTGGTGAAAAGGTTTAAAGGGTTGTTTTTGCCATTTTTCCATATTTGAAGGACTGAATTTGGACTTTCTTGATCTTCAAAGGTCTTCAATGTTTCTTTGACTTTATGAGGGACCATAATTGACAAATTAGATTTGATGAAGGACTAATCTTGCCATTTATTCAAGGTTGAAGGACCTTTTTGCAATTTTGACAAACTTAAGGGACCAAACTTGTAATTATAAATTCACAAGGGTTTTAAGTGTCATTTCTTTATTGTTTGAGGATCAATCTTGCATATCTTCAAGTCTTCAAGGTTTAATCTTGGTTATTTCATGAATAGGTCCCGGTTCTTTGTACGGCTTCGTTTCTCGTGTACGTTTTCCTTGTTTCTTGTGATCTTTTGTCTTTTTCACGATATCCATACCTAAAATACACAAGTAAACAAACACAACCATATATATGGTATTTTATGACATTTTTATGCATTTAAAGCCCGAAAAGAACGATGAGATCATGTATAAATGCCATCTCATCACTCCCCCATACTAAGTCATTGTCGTGCCCTCACGCAATGCTAGAATAAAGTATCCAAGCATCACAAAAATTCAATTTTATTAACCTTTATTGAAAAGTAAAAGACTTGCAATAATACTACGAAGATGTGTAAAGACATAATGTATGATTTTCATCACGGATGTGACTGTTAGGGTTAAAGAATAGAAACTAGTAAATGTCCCTTAGAGTAAATTTCGTCATCCTTGATTGTCAAACATTCCATGCTAAGTGCAAAAACGAGATCATTGTTGGTACAAGTCACAATGCTAACACTACTCATACGTCCAAATTGTGTAATACTTTTTCTCCCCGTAATCCTAGTTATTATAAAAGGAAATGGGTTACTAGCATTTTTTAACTATTTGTCATGGATCACAAGTGATTCATATTGACTTATTTGAGTAGTTATTAGTCCGAAATCAAAGTAGCACGATTTAATCGATCATTAGCCGAAGGAAAAAATCTTTTAAAATGGCTTCTCGTGTATCTCCTTAAGTTCATATCTTGGCATAACTCGTTTCACGATTTGAGACATTTCTCGGACCGATATTTGGCATGTACTTCATACTTAAAATCTTGGGAAGACGTTCTTGAAAATATGGTCTTCTCTTCATATATTTGGAATTTCTTCACTTGACATTTTTGAGAGATTCTTCATATTAGGACCACGACTTCATCATTTTTCTTCAATCTTTATTTTAGACTTTGATATACAACGATCAGCCTCCTTTTCGGACTTGGATATATTTATCCTCATACCTTGTAAGGGTCTTTTTGGATAGACTTTCTCCATGATCTTTAGGGGAGTACTTGCTTTTCGTCGTGTGTCTCGATCCTTCATATTGATTTAGGAATAATGATACTTCACATCATCTTGGATCTTATCAACAAAATAGAGCTCCTCATGCCTTGTTAGGGCCTTTTTGGATCTTCACCAATCTTCACGCCCCGCTTCAATAAGTTATGCCTTGGCTATGAAATCTAATCAACCCCGAGCAACTTTTAAACGATCTTGCGCTAGAGGCTAAGTAACCTTTCAAATCATACGACCTTACTTATTGCAATTATTTTTATTCCTAATGCATTGATCTTATGGGAAGAAAAAGACACAATTAAAAACATATGAGTTTTTGAAAGAACATTTTCATATTCTACGTTTAGCATGATCACTTGTCTAACTCTATCACTTCTCGTTCTTCACTATACAAAGACCTCTAATTAAAGAGACTCGTGAATACTTAGCCATGCAAGTCAAAATTAAGCCAAATTTGGATTAGCTTTCATTAAGACTATATCAAATCAAAGTTTTGGGTTTTCAAGCCACCTATAGGATCTTGCACTTTCTTGGACTTTTTCAAGTTTAGAGAATGCATATTATTGTTCCCTTGATAAGTGACTTTCTTAGGATCAATTATAGGAACTTGCGAAAAGTTCTTGTTCTTAACCCGAATGAGCTAAGACTTTCGCGTTTTAAAGTTCCCTATATAAAAGTCTAGCAAAACTTGAATTGAGCGGGTTAAGGAATGTAAAGGGATCCAAATGCCCATCAAGTCAAAAATTAGCTCTTATTCTACCCATCGGAAAATATACATTCGTGTCTTGAAAACACTTATGAAAACTAAGAAAAATTTTAAAATTTGGCTGTTTTTAGCCTTATTAGCAAAAAACAAAACATAGAAAGTTGGAAAACATGAGGGCGTAGCAAAGCAAGTACCTATTCACCCCCATACTAAAAGTAAACATTGTCCTCAATGTTTCGAGTCTAAAGGTGGAGCACCCCCATACTAGAGACGAAGAATCGAATGCTTCAGGATCTAGCATGGAAAGGGTGATCAACAATATATCTAAAGCCGTTTATTAATTATGCTAAATGATAATTGTTAGAACAATAAAGGATATGTCAATGGATTTGTGAAAAACTTCTTCAAGCAAATGATGGAGGCTCACGTAAACGAACACGAGAGTCTTCAATCGTAGATGATGATGATCTAGATAACACAATCACAAACAACCACGAGACAACGAGTTGGAAGGGCACAAATCCCCTCTCATTAGTTATTAGAAAGCATAAAAAGATAAGCATGGGATCTACCCCACGAGGCACCTCGTTTTTTATTACCGAGTCATGAGCTCGACTCGATCCCCTCAATGCTAATTATCATTGGGGAAGGTGACTTGGTCGAGGTGAACCATTGAAGGAATTTCCCCACCAAAGTAATGCTTAAGCCTATGTCCATTCACCTTGAAGTTAGGACCATCATCTTGAGCTAGCTCGATGGTCCCATAAGGAAACACTTGTGTAACGGTGAAAGCACCCAACCAACGAGATTTTAATTTCCTGGAAAATATTTTAAGTCTAGAGTTAAAAAGTAACACTTGAACACCAACGTTAAAAACCCGGTTTTTAATCTTTGCATCATGAAAGTTTTTATTCTTTTCTTTGAAAATCAATGAATTTTCATAAGCATTGTCTCTTAGTTCATCCAATTCATTCAATTGTATTTTCCGGTGATCTCCCGCGGTCTTTAAGTCAAAGTTTGCATGCTTAAGGGCCCAATATGCCTTGTGCTCCAATTTAATGGGCAAATGACAATTCTTCCCATAGACTAACTTATAAGGAGTGCAACTGATAGGTGTCATATAAGCGGTCCTAAAGGCCCATAAAGCGTCATCGAGTTTGTCGGACCATGAAGCACGGTTTTCTCCAATCGACCTCTCTAAAATCCTCTTTAAAGCTCGGTTCAAAACCTCGACTTGCCCACTCGTTTGCGGGTGATAAGCCGTAGAAAGACGATGAGTAACTCCATATTTCTTTAAGACCTTCTCGAATTGGTCATTACAAAAATGGGTTCCACGATCGCTTATAGTAGCACGAGGGGTTCCGAACCGAGAGAATAGTTGCTTCAAAAACTTCACTACCACACGAGCATCATTAGTAGGTAAAGCCTTAGCTTCCACCCACTTAGAAAGGTAGTCCACCGCGACGAGGATATACATGTTACCATGAGACGATGGGAACGGACCCATAAAGTCTATGCCCCAAATGTTGAAAATCTCACACACTTGAATTATGTTTTGCGGCATTTCATCACGTTCAGACGATTTTCCTTGACGTTGGCACGAATCACACGACTTCACAAGAGCGTGTGCATCACGATAGATAGAAGGCCAAAAGAAGCTGGCATCGAACACTTTCTTAGCCGTGAGATTAGCACCGTGGTGACCACCCGTGGGTCCCTCGTGACAAGCTCTAATGATATTAGAAGCTTCGGCACCAAAAACACAACGTCGAACGAGTTGATCCGCACAAACCCGAAAGAGATAAGGGTCGTCCCAAAAATAGAACTTGACGTCACGAAAGAATTTTTGCTTTTGTTGTGTCGTCATGCCCTTGATTATGAAGTTCCCCGCATGGTAATTTGCAATGTCGGCAAACCATGGGGTGGTGTCTTTAGAATTCACTACACCGAGAGTCTCGAGAGGAAATGTTTCAGTGATTTCCTTGTTCTCGAAAACATCTTTGTGAGGATCTTCTAGTCGAGAGAGATGATCGGCCGCTAGATTCTCGGCTCCTTTTTTGTCAAGCACGGTGACATCAAATTCTTGGAGGAGGAGCATCTAATGAAGCAATATCGGCTTAGCATCTTGCTTAGCTAAGAGATACTTGATAGCCGAATGGTCGGTATACATGATGTTTTTGATTAAGACGAGATAAGGTCGGAATTGCTCAAAAGCATAGACCACGGCAAGGAATTCCTTTTCCGTTGTGGTGTACTTTAATTGAGCCTCGGTCATCGTCTTACTAGTATAATGGATAGGACGAAAATGCTTTTCATAGCATTGCCCTAAGATGGCCCCTATAGCATAATCACTTGCATCGCACATGATTTCAAAGGGTAATTCCCAATTAGGAGCAACAAGAATGGGAACTTCGGTAAGTTTCCTTTTAAGAGTTTCGAAAGCTCTAACACAATCCTCATTGAAATTAAAAGGAGCATCCTTCTGGAGAAGGTGTGTCATAGGTCGAGAGATTTTCAAAAAGTCTTTGATGAAACGACGATAAAAGCCCGCGTGGCCTAGGAAACTCCTAACTCCCTTAACGGTTTTGGGATGAGGTAACTTGGCGATGACGTCTACCTTAGCTTTATCAACCTCAATCCCCGCTTTCGAGACCTTATGTCCTAACACGATTCCTTGTTTACACATGAAATGACATTTTTTCCAATTAAGCACAAGATTGGTTTCTTCACAACGTTTTAACATTTGCTCGAGATTAGATAAACACGACGTGAACGAATTGCCAAACACCGAAAAGTCATCCATAAACACTTCCATCGACTTCTCGATCATATCGTGGAAAATGGCCATCATACACCGTTGAAACGTACCCGATGCATTACAAAGTCCGAAAGGCATCCTACGATAAGCAAACGTTCCATAAGGACACGTAAACGTAGTCTTCTCTTGATCACGAGGGTCGATAGGGATTTGAAAGTAACCGGAAAAACCATCTAAAAAGCAATAGAATTCATTTCCCGCGTGTCGCTCCAACATTTGTACCATGAAGGGCAAAGGAAAGTGGTCTTTACGAGTGGCGTCATTTAACTTTCGGTAGTCAATACACACCCTCCAACCGTTCACAACACGAGTGGGAATTAACTCGTTGTTTTTGTTGGGCATAACGTCATTCCTCTCTTTTTAGGGACACAATGGATTGGGCTCACCCATGGGCTATCGGAGATAGGATAAATCATTCCCGCGTCAAGGAGTTTTAAAACCTCCTTTTTAATGACATCGTGAATTTTGGGATTCGCCCTTCTTTGACTTTGGATTGCGGGTTTGTATTCCTCCTCCATTAAAATCTTGTGAGTACAAAATTTTTGGTCAATACCCTTAATGTCAGAAATTTTCCACGCAATTGCCCCTTTATGAGCTTTAAGAACATTCAAGAGCTCGATTTTTTCATCATTAGCAAGACCTCTTGCAATAAGAACCGGAAACTTGTCATCACCTTCCAAGAAGGCGTATTCAAGGTGAGAAGGAAGATCTTTCAATTCAAGGATAGGTGGTTCCTCGATTGAAGATTTTGGTTCAACACTCATAACTTCCATCGGCGGACGAAATGGTGGAATAGAAGTATCATCACTAATCAACACCTCATCTTCATTGTCGATTTCATTTGAAGTGAAATCGCCTCCTTGGAATGGAGTGAGATTTGGTGTGGAATTATCAAGAATCGGATCCAAAATAGTGGGATTGCCACTTGACGAGCTATCGGAAAAACCTAACACTTCTTGTGAAAACTCATCGCAAACCACATCAACGATGTCAATGTGATTGATGGTAGCGATTGCATAAACATGAGAAGGTTTTGAGTTTTGAGTAGCGTTTATAACAAGTTCCTTTTCTTGGAATCTCAAAGTGATAGTTCTTGCATGAACGTCGATAAGCGATCTCGAGGTGTCTAAAAATGGACGACCTAAAATTAGAGGAACTTGAGGATCCGCGGGGATGTTAACTACTATAAAATCAACGGGATAGTAGAACTTCCCCACTTTCACGAAAACATCTTCGGCTACTCCACATGCTAAAATCGTAGAATGATCGGCCATCTCGATAGACATGTTCGAAGGAGTAAGAGACGGAAGCGAAAGAGATTTCCATATGGAAAATGGCATCAAATTAATGCTCGCACCAAGATCGGCCAAGGCGAGGCATTCTTTCATATCTTGTATGTCACAAGGAATGAGAAACTTTCCGGGGTCACCAACTTTTTCCGGTATGCGGTTAAGATAAACCGAAGAACAATTAGCAAGCTTTGAAAGCTTTTCCTTATCGTTCATCATACTTTTAAAAGTGGAGGCGAAACGAGGCATATATAACAACGCGTCGGCTAAACTCACATCAAAATGCACTTGTTGAAACATTTTTATAAAAAGCTCGATTTGTTGTTTGTTACGTTCTTGCAATTTCTCTTTGTTTCGTTTCGAAGGGTAAGGTAAGGGTGGTGTGGGTTGGACATTAGGCAACGGCCTTGGAAACTCGGGTTCCACAATTGGTATTGGTTCAACCGTAGGTGTGGTATGAGCGGTACTTTGTGGGATTGTAATGTGCTCCTTTTCGACCATCACCTCGGGCTCTTTCTCGATTTCCTTCTCCGTAGAAGTACTTGGACGAGAGATTGGTTCCTTGAAAGTTTTACCAATTCGTGTAGTAATAACCTTCATTTCTCCCTTTGGGTTTGCAATGGTATAACTAGGAAGACCACCCGAGGAAGAGGGTTTACACATGATTGCTTCAAACATTTTTTCCATTCGGTCCTCAAATTTTGATTGCCTAGCATCCGCTTTTAACAATTCTTGCTTAATCTCATGTTGTCCTTGTTCCATCTTTTGTTGGTTTTGTTGAAGACGTTGGAAATTTCCTTCTTTTTTATTTGCATGAGTTTTAAGTTCATTAGCAAGTTCATTTTTAAGCTTGTTTTTCAACTCGGATCTTAAGCTAATCATCTCACGTTGCATGTTATCAAATTTAGCATCATTTGCTTTAGCATAATCCAAAAATTATTCTTGAAGATTTTTAGTGTGAGCATTTTGAAAAACTTGTGTAGTGTTTTGAAAATCACGGTTTTGGTTTTGATTAGTGACTTGTCCATTCCCACTTTTAGAATTCCTTTTGTTGTAGTTACGTGAATTGCCTTGATAATTACCACCTTGATTGTTGTTTCAATAGTTATTAGCATTTGGATTTGGTGGAGCTTGATTTGGGCGGGAACCTTGGCCGTTTTGGTTATAAGTTCCCGTTGCTACATAAGCACTCGAAGTGTTACCACCAGCGGTAATGCACTCGGAAAGATCATGAGCTCCACCACAAGACAAACAACTCTTTTCAACCGCTTTAACCGAAGCGGAATTCAAAGCCTCTTGAGCTTTCCCATGAGTCATAAGATTAGCAAATCTATCAAAAAACCGATTTTCCTCATTAGCTTCATCATGTAAGGCATTAATGCTACGAGACGATGACGAAGATGACGAACCCAAATTGGAAACACTCGGTGTGTTACGAGGGCTATAAACCTTAGATCTATTCTCGATAATCTTTAAAGCTTCATTGGTCGTTTTGCACAAAAAATTACCACCCGCGGCGGCATTCAAGTAATCTCGTTCATGATCATTAAGCCCATTATAAAAAGAATCAATTTGATGCAATTCCGAAAAATCATGGTGTGGACATTCATGTAACATTTCTTTAAAGCGTTCCCATGCCATTGAAAAACCTTCATTATTTCGTTGTACAAATCTTGAAATCTCATTTTTCAAATGTGTAGTTTTAGATGGTGGAAAAAATTTGTTCACAAACTTAGAAACGAGATCACCCCATGTCAAAATTGAATTTGGCGGTTCTTTCTCAAGCCAAATTTTAGCGGGTCCATCTAACGAGTATGGAAACAACATCATCTTAATGGCGTCATGTGGAACATCCTTAAACTTGCTAGTAGCGGTGAGACGATTAAAATTCCTTATGTGGTAATGCGGGTTGTCTTTCTCATGACCTCTAAACTTATTAGCTTGCAACATCGACATTAAACCCGTCTTAATCTCGAAATTCTCCGCAAGGATAGTGGGAATCACAATGGCCTCTCCAAAACACTCGGTGGGTGCTTGTAACAACTCCATCATAGTACGATTAGCCATGACGACTTCTTGTTCTACAATAGGTTAAACAATTGGAGTTTGTTCTTCAATCAACGTCTCTTGATTTGCTTGCTTTTGAAGAAGTTTACGAGCTCGTTTTGCTTGATTACGAGTGATCATAAACTTCACGAAGAATGGGAGGTGAGCAAAGAAGATTCTTTTTGGGTGTTTTGTGAATTTTCAATATTTTTTTTTGTGTTTTTGATTGTTTTTATTTTTTTTGGATTTTGGTGTATCTTCGTAGACAACAATCTACCAAATCTCTCCTCGAATCAAACTCTTGATTAAAGAAGCCTCAAAGGAATGAAAAGGATCACGTGGAGTGAACGCATTCGAATGACTTTAGAACTTTGGTGAAAACCAAATTGTTCAAGTGGGTTTAATCACAAAGAAAACCAAGCAAATATATTATACGTAATAATATTTTGGGCGGAAAAACCCTCGATTAGCCTTCAATATCAAAATACTCACAAGAAAGCGGGGAAACGAGGCGGCGCGAAGCACTTAAGAGCCTTTTTCCTTAGGGTATATTTTATAATACCCGCCTTATACCCACCTTGTAGTTTATATTTTTCAAAATCGAGCTTCACGAAAGTATTTATCTATTTTTGCCTTTTATATTTTTGTTTGAAATTCGAATACAATAATTAGGAGATCAAATCCCAATTAAGGTCGTGTTTTCACATTTTTGGAGATATTTTGTATTAATTGTGATACTTAATACAATATAGTAATAATAATTTCACAAGAAAAACCAAAAAAAACCGATAATACGTATTAGTACAGTTCTACTATTACAAATATTATTTATGGTTTATATTAAAAACAACAATACAAATTAATCACGACACACCTCCCCGGCAGCGGCGCCAAAAATGATTGTAGAGTTTTACTACTCTTTAGGAAAAGAGCGTAAATAGGGGAAGTATTAAATACGACGGTTTAGGAAAACCGTGTACAAATGACCCAATGAATTTCGTTTCCCAAGGAGGTATATGTGTGTGACTAAAATGTAGCAAGATTTGAGATTAATATTGGTTAGAAGGGGATGAGAAAAGAGGATGACGAAGACGTGAAATTAATTACTATTACGACTAAACGTAAAACCGTAAAAAGAGCAAAAATAAATATTAATTCTAAAAATTACCAAAAATTCATCAAAAATCAAAATAAATAAACTAAGAGTTTACCAATGATCAAAACTTTTTCAAACCTTTTAATTAATTAAATATTAATTTTTAAATGCTAATTAAAGCCCTAAAAATCAAATTAATTATCAAAAAGCCCAAATAAAGATTTTTTAATTGGTAAACCTCTAAAATGACCTAAAAAGATTAAAAACTATTTTTATAAATTTTTAAACTAAGAAAAACTATTTAAAATGATTAAAAACTATTAAAACTTAAAATAATTATAAAAATTAATCTAAAGATGATAAAATTAATCTAAAAGTTGCAAAATTCTTATTTTAATGTATTTAAGCTAAGAAAAATATAACAAGTGCAAAAATGTGAAATTTGAAAATAATAATAAAATAATAATAAAATAATAATAAAATAATATTAAAATAGTATTAAAAATCAAAAAATTCTAAAAAATTCTAAAAACTTGCAAACTAGTTTATTTTAACCTAAATAATCAGAAAATGAAAGTGAAATGACCAGAATACCCCTATTGGGCCCCCAAATGGGTCAAAAGCAAAAACAATCAAGCTTATTGGGCTTTTTAGCCCAAAAAGTCAAAATAAGGCCAAATGACTTGGAAAAGCACTATCTGACTCAAAATTCAATTCTAAACACAAAACTCTGAAGGCCTAAAAGCTGAAAGTGAGCTTATCACGGCTTAATGAACAAACAACTTA
Organism: Glebionis coronaria; assembly: GCA_025667525.1. NCBI lineage: Eukaryota > Viridiplantae > Streptophyta > Magnoliopsida > Asterales > Asteraceae > Glebionis > Glebionis coronaria. The sequence goes on from JANFOE010001222.1 coordinate 811,664, forward strand.
TCCTTATTGGGCCATTAAGCCCATTAAGCAATAAGCTAATGCCATAAGCTCTAATTTGACACACAACCTTCTTTTATGATATTAAAGAGATATGTAAAAAGAAATTTTGAAAAAGCACACTCAATAAGCCAAAAATAAGCAAAGTACAAATCCACTAAAAGACAAAATAGTCGGGTTTGAGATCTAGGGCACCTCAGGACTTGATTCAACTTGCAAAATGTCACAAATGACTTCAATAAGCCAAAACAATCAACCAAAATTCAATAAGCAACACCAATAAGCACTTATGAAAAAAGTCAATTAAGTTGGTTTTCTAGTCAAACCCTAAAGTCAACCCACCAATTGCTCCAGTATGAACAAATGTGTCAAATAATGAGCACCTATTACAAAATCAAAGTTGTTGCTGGTTAAAATAAGCTAGAATAGCTTATTGATAAGCTGATGTCCAATTAACACTAGCAGGGGGAACTTTCAGTAGGAACTGGTTCCCACTGCCTTGACTATTTGACTTGGCTTTTTAGAGAGATTTTGTATGTTTTATTGGAAGACAAGGGCACCCAAGTGATCAGTTAATCACAAGGAGTCACAATCAAGCACAAAAACACACTACAGTTCACTCAATAAGCATAGAAAAATCAAACAATGCTCAGATCTAGCACATACATGGAATATAAGCAGTTATGAACACTTAAGCAGTTTTAAGCTAGAATAAGCACTCCAAATTCAACCAGATGCATAAACAAGCTATATAAACTATGATTAAGCACAAACAAACTTAAATCAATCACTGAAACAAGGTATGAAACAAGATCAAAGCAGATTACACTTGCTGATATGAACTTCAAGAACACATGCACACTTTGCTGATATAAATGACCAGAGATCCAATTTCAACACTCAAATCCTACTTCCCTGATGTAACTAACTAGGTTTAATCACTTGTTAGCCCTAGTCTATGATTAGATCTAGGTGTCCCTTAAACCACAGCCAATTTCAACAACTTTACAAGATTTTAGAGCCTATTTTTTATTCTAGGTGATTATATGCTCAAAGCTTGCAGGTAAATATCACTTAGCACTTATGAGATATGTTCCAACACAAAGAAACACAAAGCACGAACTCAAAATAGCACAAATCCAAAACAGGCTGTTATACCAAACAACCCTTAATCTACCATTTTTCAAAGCAACTTGTAATTTTAACTAATAACCTACTGATTTTATGAATCAAAAACACTTCCTAGGTGACAACTAACAGATTGAAACACATCACAACCTCAAACAAAAGAACACAAAATCAAAGCTCAAAATCCAAAACAGGCAGTAACATGAAATATTTAGGGGAAACTTAAACAACGGATTATACCTGTCCTCCACAACATCCTAGGAGGACCAACTATGCTCCTTGGACCTTGTTCATAAACTAGAACAAGATCAAGGTTCTTCAAAAAGGAAAATCAAAACCTGCTGATGTTCAAAGTAGAACAAGGTTTTTATTATGATATTTCTTCAACACAAATGAGCAAACAACTCAACCAAGAGCTTAAAACTCTTCTCAGGCTTGGTGTCAACAAGCTTGAAGGAGCTTAAGGCCTTTGGCTAAGGGTTAGTACAGTATAATAACCAAAACTGAACCAAGGATTTCAAGGTTTTAGAACCTTTGAAAACCTTCAAACAAAGACGTGCCTTAACCACAAGATTAAGGAAGGTCTAAAAGATCAAATGGAACTCAGATTTTAGCTATTCTAACACCAACTTTAAATAAACACAAAAGAGATTTCATAAATTTTAAGAAATTCAAATTTTATTTAACTAAAAAGGAATTAAAAAGATTGATAGCCAAAATCTGGAGCAAAGGGACTCTCACAGGTTGAGGTCTCCTTTTATAGGCAAATGCTATCCTAACACTATTCATAAACCCTAGCACTGAAATTCCTAAATTATCCCTGAGTGCTTCTAGACGAATCTTTGATATAAGCTGTCCAAAATGATCAAGGACGTTCATTTTAGCTTGCTAGTTAAGCAGATAGTCTAGGCTGTTGATATTGACACGTCGTTTGCCTTGGGGAGAAAGTTCCGTTTTCATTGGTTGAGGAGGTTGAGTGTGGGGTCCATTGGGTAATGGGATTGAGGGTTTTGTGTGTGGGATGGGATTCTGCATGTGTTAATCACACGTGGGTGTGGGTAATTGAGATTTACCCTTTGGTTTAAGTGGAATGGTAACTGGTGGTGAAAGATGAATAGTAACCTTTTTGATCCGTTTTTGTAGGAGTTGCAAAGTGTTTGGCGCATTTTGAGTTTGAATGGTTCAAATAAACACCTTTGGCCCTTGTGTTTTGGCAATGTATGTATAATAAGAATTTCAGCCCATAAAACGAATCCCCTTTGTTAATAAACTTTCCATGTTTATACTTTTGCCACAAAACTTTGGTGAAAAGGTTTAAAGGGTTGTTTTTGCCATTTTTCCATATTTGAAGGACTGAATTTGGACTTTCTTGAACTTCAAAGGTCTTCAATGTTTCTATGACTTTATGAGGGATCATAATTGAAAAATTAGATTTGATGAAGGACTAATCTTGCCATTTCTTCAAAGTTGAAGGACCTTTTTGCAATTTTAACAAACTTAAGGGACCAAACTTGTAATTATAAATTCACAAGGGTTTTAAGTGTCATTTCTTCATTGTTTGAGGATCAATCTTGCATATCTTCAAGTCTTCAAGGTTTAATCTTGGATATTTCATGAATAGGGTCCGGTTCTTTGTACGGCTTCGTTTCTCGTGTCCATTTTTCCTTGTTTCTTGTGATCTTTTGTCTTTTTCACGATATCCATACCTAAAATACACAAGTAAACAAACACAAGCATATATACGGTATTTTATGACATTTTTATGCATTTAAAGCCCGAAAAGAACGATGAGATCATGTATAAATGCCATCTCATCAGGTGGGTATAAGGCGACGCGCTATAAAAGGCCGTCTAAGGAAAAAGGTTTTTAAGTGCTTTGTGCCACCTCGTTTCCCCGCTTACTTGTGCGTATATTGAGAGGGACGACCGATTATTGGTTTGCCAACTCAAGTAGTATTACGTATATATTTTTTGTAGCTTTTTAATATTGAACCTCGAGAGAGATAATCCCTTTCCTCTCAAAGTCAACCGAGGTCTCCTACCTCATTCTTTGAGTTTAGTTGTATGCGCACTCGCGCGTGTGCACACATACCGAGTGGTGTACCAAATACTTCTAATTCTTCCAAAAAGAAGAAGAAGAACAAAAAGACCGTCAATCAAGCCGATCCTGAGAATCGAGCTTTGAACAACACGACGACAACGGATAATCGACCAATGATTGAGATTCTACAATCTCACGTTGAGGTAAATGATGACGCGATTGTGGTGCCGGATATTGGAGCGAATAATTTTGAACTAAAAACGGGTTTTATTCAAATGGTTTCCGCTACACACCATTTTTAGGCCGTACTAATGATGACCCACATGCTCATATAAAACGTTTCATACAATTGGCAAACACCGTCAAATACAATGGGGTGCCACAAGTGGCCATTCGTTTACAACTCTTTCCTTTTTCCCTCAAGGGACAAACCCGGATTTGGCTTGATAAGGAACCACCCCAAAGTATCACCACATGGATTGATTTAGAGACCAAGTTCATTAACTACTTTTTCCCACCATCACGGACCACCTCTTTAAGGAATGACATCATTACCTTTGAACAACAATATGGGGAAACGTTTAGTGAGTCTTGGGATCGTTTTAATGAGCTTTTACGAAAATGTCCACAACATGGTTTTACAAAAGTGCATCAAATCAATACGCTTTACAATGATTTAACTCTTAATGATCAAGACTCACTTAATAGTTCCGCGGGGGGTAATATTCTTGTGAAGTCCATGAACGAGGCTTGGGCAATAACTGAAAACAAGGCAAAAGTACAAACCAAGAGAGTTAGAGCTACTATGGCAAGTGCTAGTACTAGTGAGAGTGACAAGAGAATTGATAAGCTTACTTTGATTGTTGAAACAATTGCTCAACAAACTGCTAACAATACCAAAGCCATCAATGTGCAAGTAAATGCCTTAAAAGAGACTTGTGAAACGTGTGAGACTTGTGGTGGACCACATTCGTATTATAATTGTGACAAGGTTTACAATCAACAACAAGAAGTTTATGCCTATAACAACAACGAAGATAAGCGGGTTCATTTCAAACCAAATGTTGATGTTAACCATTTGTCTTATAAATCTAATAACTATTTGGCTCCCCCGGGTTTTGTAGCTCCATAAAGACCACCCCCACCCGCCCAAAATAGGAACCAAGGTCCTCAACTGGGTTATTTTCAAGGTAATTCAAACACAAGGGGTTTTAATCAAAATCAAGGGAATTTTCAAGGGCAAAACTAAGGGTTTAATAATCAAAATCAAGGATTTAATAACCAAGGTTTTCAAAATCAAGGATTTAATCAAGGTTTTCCAAATTATAATCAATATCAAAACCAAGGTTTTCCTAATCAAGGGTATAATCAAATGAACATGCATAATCCTCAAATGGACTTGGTTCTACAAAAATTAACCGAACATGAGCGAATTATGAGAGAAATGCAAGAATCGACCGATAAGAAATTTTTGCAAATGATTCAAACCCTTCGTCCCCACGGTGCCCTCCCTTCTAGCACCGTGACCAATCCTAGGGCTAACGTTAATTCCGTAACTACTAGGAGCAGTAAGACCACAGTAGAACCTTCTTATACCCCACCTAAACAAGGACCCGAGGTTCCTTCTTCTTATACCCACCTTCCTTCACCTTCTACTTGTGACATACCACCCGTTATGCCTTCGTCTACACCTTAAGTTCCATCTTTACCTAAATCTTATACCACACCTTCGGTTCCCAAACCGGTTCCTTCACCTTCCATTTCTACTCCTCCTCCAAAGGATGTGAGTGAGCAATCCACTCCAAAGCCTTCATCTCAACCCAATATACCTTATCCCTCAAGGTTGCGGAAAGAGAAATTGAAGAATAAGGATGATATTCAAGATTCGAACTTCCTAAAAATGTTCAAACAATTGAATATTAATATCACCTTTGCCGAGGCTCTCGCTCACATGCCTAAGTATGCTAAGATGTTTAAGGACCTTTTACGTGATAAGAAAAAATTGCTCGATATTGCCAATACCCAATTGAATGAGAATTGTTCCGCGGTTCTTTTGAGAAAATTACCGGTTAAGTTTGGAGATCCCGGTCGATTCCTTATTCCTTGCAATTTTCCGGGTGTTGAGAATTGTATGGCCTTGGCGGATCTCGGAGCGAGTATCAATCTTATGCCATTGTCCGTGTGGAAACAATAACTTTACCCGAGCTAGTCCCCACTCGTATGACCTTGGAATTAGCTAACCGTACGGTTGCTTATCCGGTGGGGATAGCCGAGGATGTTTTTGTAGGAGTTGACAAATTCACTTTTCCCACTGATTTCGTTGTAGTCGACTATGAGATGGATCCCGTGTTCCCTTAATTGTGGGACGACCCTTCTTAAGAACCGGGCGTACATTGATTGATGTAGCCGTAGGTGAACTTATCATGAGGGTCGGGGATGATAAAATCGTCTTTAACATGGGTAAACTTTCCAAACTTCCCGATGAGCCCGAATCCGTGAATTACATTGATGTGCTCGACGAAGCATGTGAAGAACATTTTCACGAGGCTTTTAAAAGCGGTATTTCTCATTTACCTCATGTTGAGACCGTAGCTTCTATTGCTCCTTCATTAATTCCATTTGGAGAAAGTGATTTTCTTTTACAAGAATTTGAAGCAAGTTTGGGGGATGTGGATTTAAAATATGACGATTCTCCCACTGATTGGGAAGAAGACATTCGTACCATTGAGAGACTTCTCAATGAGAACCATATTTATCCACCTACTCCTAAGGAAGTTACAAACGATGATCCAAATTTGACTAAGCCTTCCATCGACAATCCACCGGATTTAGAGCTTAAGGATTTACCGTCTCATTTAGAATACGTTTTCTTAGATGAGAATGATAAGGTACCCGTCATAATTGCTAACGACTTAAAAGAAGATGAAAATTCTCGACTTATCGAAGTGCTCAAATATCATAAGAAAGCAATTGCTTGGAAAATCTCCGACATCTGCAGAATTGATCCTAACTTTTGCACTCATAAAATTCTCATGGAAGATGACTTTAAACCCGCAATCTAAAACCAAAGAAGGGTTACTCCAAAAATTCATGAAGTCATTAAGAAAGAAGTTATCAAACTTCTAGATGCCGGAATGATTTACCCTATTTCGGATTCGCCATGGGTTAGTCCCATCCATTGTGTGCCTAAGAAAGGCGGAATAACCGTTGTTCCTAATGAAAACAACGAGTTGATTTCTAATCGACTCGTAACGGGTTGGCGAGTTTGCATAGACTATCGTAAGCTCAATGATGCCACTCGTAAGGATCATTTTCCTCTTCCTTTCATGGATCAAATGCTCGAGCGCTTAGCGGGTAATGATTACTATTGCTTCTTAGATGGTTTTTCCGGATATTTTCAAATCCCTGTCGATCCAAAAGACCAAGAGAAAACCACATTCACTTGTCCTTATAGAACATTTGCTTACAAACAAATGCCTTTCGGCTTATGCAATGCTCCCGGGACTTTCCAAAGGTGTATGATGGCAATATTTCATGACATGGTTGAAGAAACTATGGATGTCTTTATGGACGATTTCTCGGTCTATGGTGATTCTTTCTCTTCTTGCCTTGCCAATTTAAACGTATGCTTAAACGGTGTGAAGACACTCGTCTCGTTCTTAATTAGAAAAAATGCCATTTCATGGTAAAAGAAGGAATAGTCCTCGGTCACAAAATTTCAAAAACTGGTATCAAATTCGACCGTGCTAAAGTTGACGTCATTGCTAAGTTGCTTCCACCTACCACCGTCAAAGGAGTTAGAAGGTTTTTAGGCCATGCGGGATTTTATCGACGTTTCATCCAAGATTTCTCTAAAATAGCTCGTCCAATGACTCATCTCTTAGAGAAAGATGCTCCTTTTATCTTTTCTCAAGAATGTCTCGACTCTTTCGAACTTCTTAAAGGTAAATTAACTAAGACACCGGTCTTAGTCTCTCCAAATTGGGAGTTACCTTTCAAGCTCATATGCGATGTTAGTGATTTCGCGGTAGGAGCGGTTTTAGGTCAACGAGATAATAAACATTTCCAACCCATTCATTATGCTAGTAAGACAATGACGGGGGCTCAATTGCATTATACCACTACCGAAAAAGAGCTTTTAGCTGTAGTGTATGCTTTTGAGAAATTCAGCCCCTATCTTGTGCTTTCCACCACCATCGTTTATACCGACCATTACGCCTTGAAATACTTGTTAACCAAGCAAGATGCTAAACCAAGACTCCTTCGTTGTGTTTTGCTCCTACAAGAATTTAAAATCAAAATTCATGATAAAAAGGGAGCGGAAAACCTAGCCGCGGATCATCTTAGTAGACTTGAGGATCCTTATCAAGGGGAACTTCCAAATCAAGAGATTAATAAATCTTTCCCCCTTGAGATCTTAATGTCTATTAATTCCAATCTTGATGACACCCCATGGTTTGCGGACATTGCAAACTATTTGGCGGGTGGTGTTCTGATCGAAGGGTTAACGTCTCAACAAAAGAAAAAATTATTTAAAGACGTAAAAACGTACTATTGGGACGACCCTTATCTTTTCAAGCAATGTGCGGACTTAATCATTCGTAGATGTGTTGATGGGCCAGCGGCTTTACAAATCCTTGAAGCTTGCCACAAAGGACCCACCGGTGGTCACTTTGGTCCTAACTACACCGCTAAGAATGTTTTCGACTCTGGATTCTATTGGCCCACCATTTATCATGACGCTCATGAAATGGTTAAGAATTGTGATGCTTGCCAAAGATAAGTCAATATCACACATAAAGAATAGATGCCTCAAAATTTTATACAAGAATGTGAAATCTTTGACGTATGGGGCATCGACTTTATGGGGCCATTTCCATCATCCAAAGAGAACAAGTACATCCTCGTAGCCGTTGACTACGTATCAAAATGGGTTGAAGCAAAGGCTTTACCTACTAACGATGCGAGGGTGGTTGTTAACTTCTTGAAACAATTGTTTGCTCGATTCGGTGTGCCTCGTGCTATTATTAGTGATCGCGAGACTCATTTTTGCAATGATCAATTCGCAAGAGTCATGGCTAAGTATGGTGTCAATCACCGACTTTCCACCGCGTATCATCCACAAACTAATAGTCAAGCCGAGTTTTCCAACCGTGGACTTAAGCGAATCTTAGAACGTACCGTGGGATAGCATCGTGCTTCATAGGCCGATAAATTAGATGATGCTTTGTGGGCTTTCCATACCGCTTATAAGACACATATAGGTTCTACTCCTTATCTCCTTTTGTACGGAAAGGCATGCCACCTCCACATTGAGTTGGAGCATAAAGCTTATTGGGCTTTAAAATGGGCTTATTTTGACATAAACAAAGCCGGTGATCTTAGGAAAATCCAACTCAATGAACTCAATGAACTTAGGAATGAGGCTTATGAGAATTCATTAATCAACAAGGAGAAGACTAAGCTCATTCATGATTCCAAGATTAAGAACCGAGAGTTCCATGTTGGTGATCAAGTTTTACTCATTAACTCTCGGTTGAAAATCTTTTCGGGTAAACTAAAGAGCCGCTGGGCTGGTCTATTCACCGTGGCCCAAATCCTACCTTATGGCACCATTGAGTTATCCCAACGAAATGGGCCCAACTTTAAGGTGAATAGCCAACGGGTTAAGTTGTACTTTGGATAGGACATCTCTCACGAGATGATTCCATCCCTCTCCACGTTTCCCTTGAATTAATTCGGGAAATCGAGTCGAGCTAGAGACTCGTGATAAATAAATCAAGCATCGTATTACTAGGTTATAATTTTACCTTATCCATCCTTTCCACCCTTTTTCACCTTGACCCATTTCCACCAATAAGTATAGGGGGAGCCAAGTAGGTTGTTTGTGTTATGATGTTGTGCAAGGACGTGTGCTTTAATGATCCACTTTTGGTGTTTTTGACGCGACCCGTGATCCCGTGTTCACGTGTACCCGGTTCTTTCAAAACTATTGTAATTCATACATGTATATAAAAAAGTTGAATAAATGTAATCACTTTAGTTGTCTCTTCCTTAGCTCGATTTAAACAACGTACTCAATGTCCTAAGTGTAGGGGAGTTTATTCTCCCACATGCTTAAACATTGAGGACAATGTTTATATTAAGTGTAGGGGGACTTCTATCGAATTTTAGTGGGCTTTTCCATGAATTTGACCTCATTTAACCGGAAAATTAAAATTTTTCAACATTTTTCAAATTTTGATCTATTTTGGCCAAATAGTATTTCTATTTATTTTCTTTTCTTTTGTCATCGCATCGTAAGAATAAATTCCATTTCAAGAATAAAGTAAAAAACAAATAATATATATATATATATATATATATATATATATATATATATATATATATATATATATATATATATATATATATATATATATATATATATATATATATATATATATATATATATATATATATATATATATATATATATATATATATATATATATATATATATATATATATATATATATATATATATATATATATATATATATATATATATATATATATATATATATATATATATATATATATATATATATATATATAATGGTTTTAACAAGTTTAGATGTCTTTGATATATTAGGCCCGTCGTGAATATTTTGACTCAACCCGAGTTTACTTATCCAAGTTTACTCTAGCTAGTATCCTTAACCATATGGACCTTAATTGGTTTATTAGGCTAAGCATCCACGAGTCTCATTATTTGAGATTTTAAATTGTGGAGAACGAGAGATGATAGAGTTGATAATAAGTTTAAGGGTTAATTCTTGCTTATATGAGTTTTTGTGGCTCTTTCTTCCCGCTTCTATATTTAATTGCTTAATAAATGAGGATTTTTGCGGTGTAGATTCAATGTCTTATGTAAAACCCACAAAATAAGGTCATTACTTAATCTTACTTTTCAAATATTTTTGAAGTATTTTATAATATTAAATATTATTATGTTTAACGGTTTAAGTTGAAACCGATATTAAATATTTTATTTTAATATTTTGACGAGCAACGAGGACTACTAGTGATCGCGATACTGACGGATACCCACAATTTTATATTTTATTATCAATCGTTTCGATATTTAATATTTTCGACGATATCGTTTTATTACGTATCGAGTCGTTATATTATTATTTTTCGTGTGCGTTTAAACATGTAAGTATTTTCACGAAACCCGAGTCCCGTAAATATTTGTAAAATTGACTTTTAGTCATTTCCCGCTTTTTAATTAATATTTACATTTTGGACCAAAACTATCACAAATTGGCAAAAACTACCCTAACTCCACACTATATCTAACACTTCCACTAACACTTTTCCTTTAATAAATTCATTTAACAAAAAAAAATCAACCAACTTCTTCCTCTCCCTTTGTTTTAGCCTTCCACCATTAACAACACAAACACCATGATCAAAATTTTTCTAGCTTGATCCAAGAGAAACTAAAACAAGTCCCATCCTCCATTTTCAAAGGGCTACAATTTGGTATAAAATTTTCATACATGCAACCATATAAATTTTTCATGAAAAGTTGGTTATGTTTGATCCAAATTTGTTGTATGCATGTGTTAGTAGTGATGATCAAAAGATTTTCATGCTATGTTTTTGTTAAAAAGTTGATTTTTAATTTTTGGGTTTTTGATTTTGATGATGCTTCAAGTGTTAGGAATGGTTTATGATGATATTAGGGGCTTAGGTTGATGACAAAAGTTGTTGGAATTGATCAAAAACATGATTTTGTAAGAGATTTTAATAGTCAATTTTGGGCAGTAGGTTTGAGGTCATTTTCGGAAATCTTAAGTCTGAATATAGGTTATTATTATTGGATTATGTAGTAGAGAATTTCGTTAGCTTCGATTTGATATAAAGTAGGCCTTCCAACTCCAAACGAGGTGGAAGATACACTAGTTTGATTTTCGTGTATCGGGAGACTAGTGTCGACACAATCCGAAAATTGTTGTCGATATTTGGATCGAATCTCGGGAACTATAAAATGAGTTTCAAAATGATTCAAGGGCTGTTCTCAGGCTCCAAGTTTAGTATTTTGAGTCTATTTTTAGAATCAAGTGGCGGTTTTACAAATGGAGTTGTTTAGAATGGTCAAAATGGTTTCGTAAGTCAAGGTCGCTAAAATGTCCGGATTTTGTGATTCAAAGATGAGTCGGGCAGGGAACTTTAGAAGTAAAATCTTTTAAGGGGCTTTTGAGAGGACTTTCTATATATAGTAAGTAAGTTCTCTGAGTATTATCATAAAAATTTGATATGTTTAAGTATGGGAAAACGGCTTGGACATTCGGTATGTTCCGGCAGATTTTTATTAAAGGCATATAATAATAAAATGAATATATAGGAGAGTATAATAGAACCACTTGCATCATTTTCTCTCGAGTTTTCGTGATCTTATACTTGAGTTTGATTTTATTAAGTATCATTTATTTCTCGAGTCTATTATTAATGTACGCACCTTATTAGCTAGGTTGCGGTTGTCATGTTTTTCGGGCATCTACTCTCATCGGCGATCGTCTTCAACTACTATAAGTACTAAGGTGAGTCTATAGCCTCGTTTGTGCTCATTCAAATATTTTAAAACCCGCGAGGGGTAATACATGTTTTGTAAACTTAGAACACAAGATTTTTATGGTATGCTTGTCCCTTTATGAATGGACCCGTGGTTGCCTTTAAATTGCATTAAGTGATTGCCTTAGTTAAAGCCTCAATTATGAACCGTTAATTAACCTATGATGGATTAACCGCTAGTACAATTAATAGATCTATGGGGGAAGCCGCCCCGGTTCAGTTTTTGTGGACTTGTCATAGAAGCTTAGGCCCGACCTCCACACTGTTTGAACATATTGTATTGAGAAGTCAGGTATACGGCAATGTACCAATAATCTGGAGGTATCCGACAATTAATAAATCTTCTGTCTTATCAGACCTCTAAAGGGAGTGTCTAAGGGCTCGGTTCCATGAGCTTATTGAAATTTATGCTATATACAATTATTATTGTTGATGCAAATTATTAGATGCTTGTTGCCTTCAAGTATGCCACAAACTTATAATCTTGCTTGTGTTCAAAATGAATATATAAACCTATAGATTCACTCGGCATTTTTGCTGATGATTTTCTCACACGTATTTCAGGTAATCAGGAAGGGTGAAGCTTGGAAGCCACGGGAATGAATGTTGTGCACTACTTTGCAATATAAACTCTTTGAATATTTGTCGTTCCTTTTGTTCAAAACAATTTAAATCTTTTGTTTTGGTTGTACATTGGTTACGATGTCTTGGGACTACGCTACTCTGACAAATGTTTTAGGAACGATAAATTTAAAACGTCTCTTTTCGAGTCGTTCTTTGTAAATTATGTGTTGTAGTATCATTGTTTAGCACCCAAAGATGTATTCCGCTGCGTGTAAATTTGGGGGTGTTAAAGATTGGTACCAGAGCCATGAGTTATAGATAACTAGGTCTTTTTCTAAAAACCTAAACTATAACTGTCGGTTTTATTTTTCAAAGAGTCGGTGCACATGATTTCGCGTGACTTCAGGTTCAAGCTACTTCTGGGATTACAACTTTAGTATACATTATTATGTATGCCTTATTGCTAAGTATTTCTAAATAAATATTATAATCCTTTATCGATATATATATTGATATCGTTAAACTTTTCAATAAGAGTTATCATTTATTAATGATTTACTTAAATAAATTTTTGGAATTTTTCCTGCAATTATTTTGAAGGATTCTCTACATTTATTTAAATTATTGGAAATTATCCTATTTCATTTTGTTATGACCTTATACCTATTTTGTGAAATTTACCACCGTCAAATTACGTCTTCGATGAGGAGGATGATTGATTTTGTTCATGATATGACTATACCATGAATACAATTAACTCATTCATTTTATCTTCTCTTTGAGATGTGACAGAATCATGCTGCCTAGGAGAATGACAAATGATGCCATTGCAAGGCTAGTTGCTGAAGAGGTTGCGAAAGCATTGGCTGCAGATAGAGTTGCGCGTGTTAACACTGAAGGAGCAGGTGGCTCTGGAGGTGCGGGTGCTGAAGGTGAAGGTGAACCTTCTGGACCAGAAGCTGCTGGGGCAGGTGTAGCTGAGAATCCTGCAGATGAGGTTGCTCCGGCTGCTGCTACGGTTAAAGAATGTACTTTTGCTGGATACATGAAATGTGGACCCACTACATTTCAAGGAACTGGTGGAGCACTGGAATTATTCAGGTGGATTGAGAAAACAGAAACAACATTTGAGATTAGTGATTGCTCAGAAAGGAACAAGGTTAAGTTCGCAGTTGCTACTTTCAAGGATCAAGCTTTAAGCTGGTGGAAGACTCAAGTTGCTATAGTTGGTTTAGAAGCTGCAAACAGGAAACCTTGGGATGAAATTAAAAGGTTGTTGAAAGAAGAGTTCTGTCCAGAAGAAGAGTTATCTGCTTTCGAGGATGAGTTGAGGCATCTGAAGCTGAAAGATAACAACATTGCTGCATATACTAGCCGATTCAATGAGTTGGTTTTGTTGTGTCCGGATGCTTTTGCTACTGAGAAAAAGAAGATGGATCAATACATCAAAGGGCTGCCTGGGTACATTAAAGGTGAGACGACTTCATCTCGACCCAAGAGCTTTGTTGAGACTGTAAGAATGGCTCATACACTCATGGGGCAGAAAGTTCAAGATAGGGATGAGAAAGCTACTGAGGGTAATAAAAGGAAATGGGAGAATTCGCAAATTTGTAATCAAGGTGGTAACCGCCATAGGCAGTACAATCAGAAGAGAAATGATGGGGCTAGAGCTGCAACTAACAAGAATGACAATGCTGACTATGGGGGACCAGCCCAGAAATGTAAGAGTTGTGGTGTTTGTCACTTTGGTAATTATCCACCAAGGTGCACTAAATGTGGAAACGTTGGGCATGCTGCGGAGAAGTGCAAGCCATGGATCCCTACCACTAGAGCAAATGCTATTCCGATCAAGACTTGCTTTGAATGTGGAGAACGTGATCATGTTCGTCCCAAATGCCCGAAGTTGAAGAACAAGAAAGCAGGTGAAGTTGCTGGGGCAGTTTATGTTGTTAAGGATGCTGATCACGCACAAGGTCCAAATGTGGTCACGGGTACGTTCTTACTCAACCATCGTTATGCTAGTGTGTTGTTTGACTCAGGATCTGATAGGAGCTTTATAAGCACTTCCTTTAGTCGTTTAATTAATGTTGAGCCAACAAGCCTAAATGCTAGTTATGAGGTCGAGTTAGCTGATGGACAATTAGTTAGTACTACCACTTTATTTAAGAAGTGTCCTTTGAAATTAGCAAATCATTTGTTTGAAAGTGATTTTATGCCGATAGAGTTGGGTTCATTTGATGTGATTGTTGGTATGGATTGGTTGGTTGCTCATGATGCGGTAATTGTATGTGGGGAGAAAGTTGTCCACATACCGGTTAAGGGTAAGGTGTTAGTAGTTAAAGGTGATGTCGGTAGATCTCGTCTGACGGTGATATCTTGTATCAAGGCGAAGAAATATGTAGAAAGAGGTTGTCACCTGTTCTTGGCTCAAGTAGTGGAGAAAGAACTACCGGTTAGGCGTGTGGAAGATGTTCTGGTTATTCGTGATTTTCCTGAAGTATTTCCCGATGACTTGCCAGGGCTTCCGCCTCAGCGAGAAGTCGAATTCAAGATTGATCTAGTGCCAGGAGTTGCACCGGTGGCGCGTGCACCTTATCGTTTGGCACCGTCTGAGTTGAAGGAGTTGGCAGATCAGTTGAAGGAGTTAATGGAGAAGGGGTTCATTAGACCAAGTTCGTCACCTTGGGGAGCTCCAGTATTGTTCGTGAAGAAGAAGGACGGATCGTTCAGAATGTGCATAGACTACCGAGAGTTGAACAAGTTAACCATTAAAAATCGTTATCCACTTCCTAGGATCGATGATTTGTTCGATCAACTTCAAGGTTCGTGTGTGTACTCGAAGATCGACTTGAGATTGGGTTATCATCAACTTCGTGTTAAAGAGGAGGACATACCTATTACAGCTTTTCGGACGCGATATGGACACTTTGAATTTCAAGTAATGTCGTTTGGGTTAACTAACGCACCTGTGGTATTCATGGACTTAATGAATCGTGTGTGTAAACCATACCTCGACAAGTTTGTGATTGTATTTATCGATGATATCCTGATTTATTCTAAAAGTCGGGAGGAGCATGAAGGTCATTTGAAGATTATTTTGGTGTTGTTGAAGAGGGAGAAGTTGTATGCAAAATTCTCCAAGTGTGATTTTTGGTTGGATTCAGTCCAATTCCTTGGGCACGTGATCGATGGTAGCGGTGTTCATGTTGATCCTTCTAAAATTGAAGCTATTAGAGATTGGGCTAGGCCTACGACCCCGACTGAAGTTAGACAATTCTTGGGATTAGCTGGATACTACCGGCGATTTATTGAAGGGTTCTCTTTAATTTCTAAACCTCTTACTAAACTTACACAGAAAGACAAGAAGTATGAATGGGGTTCAGAAGAAGAAGAAGCATTCCAAACTTTGAAGCGGAAGCTGTGTTCTGCACCAATTTTGGCTTTGCCCGACGGAGCTGAAGACTTTGTGGTATATTGTGACGCATCACGTAAGGGTTTTGGTGCTGTGTTGATGCAAAGGGAGAAAGTGATCGCGTATGCATCTTGTCAATTGAGGAAGCATGAGGAGAACTATGCTACACATGATTTGGAATTAGGAGCTGTTGTCTTTGCTCTTAGACTTTAGAGACACTATCTCTATGGTACAAAGAGTGTGGTATATACTGAACATAAAAGCCTGCAACATATTTTGGATCAGAAGGACCTCAATATGAGGCAGAGAAGATGGGTAGAATTGTTGAGTGATTACGACATTCAAATTTGCTACCATCCCGGCAAGGCGAATTTAGTTGCCGATGCACTTAGTAGGAAGGACAGTGAAATAACCAAAAGGGTTAGAGCTTTAGTCATGAAAACTTATTCTGATTTATCTAATCGAATACTTAAAGCTCAAACTAAGGCGATGGAGGAAGAGAATGTGAGAGATGAAGACTTGGGTAGAAGGATGACACCTATATTCGAAATTCGTGATGACGGAATTCGATATTTCGAGAATCGTGTGTGGTTACCGGTGTATGGAGGACTGAGAGATCTAATTATGCACGAATCTCATAAGTCTAAATATTCGATTCACCAAGGATCGGATAAAATGTACCAAGACTTGAAGAAATGTTACTGGTGGCCGAATATGAAGGCTAACATTGCTACTTATGTTAGTAAATGCTTGACGTGTGCTAAGGTGAAGTTTGAGCACAAGAGACCTTCGGGTTTACTGCAACAACCTGAAATTACAGAATGGAAACGGGAGAAGATCACTATGGACTTTGTTTCGGGACTTTCGAGGACTTCTAGTGGTTATGATACGATTTGGGTGATTGTTGATCAGTTGACTAAGTCGGCTCATTTCTTGCCGATAAAGAAAATTGATGACTTAGACGAACTTACTCGGTTGTATTTGAAGGAAGTTGTTTGTAGACATGGGGTTCCTTTGTCAATTATTTCTGATCGAGATAGTCGGTTCACATCTGAGTTTTGGAAATCGCTTCAGCGAGCTCTGGGGACTCAGTTGGATATGAGCACTGCGTATCATCCGGAAACGGACGGACAAAGTGAAAGGACTATTCAGACCTTGGAGGATATGTTACGAGCGTGTGTAATATACTTTAGAGGTAGTTGGGATCGACACTTACCTTTGGTGGAATTCTCATACAACAACAGTTATCATGCAAGTATTAAGGCTGCGCCTTTTGAAGCACTTTACGGGCGAAAGTGTAGATCACCAGTTGGTTGGTGTGAGATTGGAGAAAGTCAGTTGATGGGTCCTGAATTGATTAGAGTAACGACTGAGAAGATCGTGCAAATCAAGAATCGTTTATTGACAGCTCGTAGTAGACAGAAGAGCTATGCGGATAAGAGGAGAAAACCATTGGAGTTTAATATTGGCGACATGGTTATGCTGAAAGTATCACCTTGGAAAGGAGTAATTCGATTTGGCAAGCGAGGAAAGCTTAGTCCGCGGTATATAGGTCCATTCAAGATTATTGATCGAGTTGGTCCTGTGGCATATAAGTTGGAATTGCCAGAAAAGTTAAGTGAAATTCACAATACTTTTCACGTTTATAATCTTAAGAGGTGTTTGGCGGACGAGAATTTGATAATTCCACTTGAGGAGATTCAACTGGACGACAAGCTGCATTTTATTGAAGAACCGGTGGAGATTATGGATCGAGAGGTGAAACAGCTTAAGCAAAGTCGGATCCCAATAGTGAAAGTGCGATGGAATTCCCGACGTGGACCCGAATACACTTGGGAGCGAGAGGACTACTTCAAGAGCAAGTATCCGCATTTATTCGTAGACGGACCTAAGGAGAAGTAAGCCCTGGGACGGTGCTCTCCTAAGGTGGTGAGGATGTAAAACCCACAAAATAAGGTCATTACTTAATCTTACATTTCAAATATTTTTGAAGTATTTTATAATATTAAATATTATTATGTTTAACGGTTTAAGTTGAAACCGATATTAAATATTTTATTTTAATATTTTCACGAGCAACGAGGACTACTAGTGATCGCGATACCGACAGATGCCCACAATTTTATATTTTATTATCAATCGTTTCGATATTTAATATTTTCGACGATATCGTTTTAATTACGTATCGAGTCGTTATATTATTATTTTTCGTGTGCGTTTAAACTTTTAAGTATTTTTACGAAACCTGAGTCCCGTAAATATTTGTAAAATTGACTTTCAGTCATTTCCCGCTTTTTAATTAATATTTACATTTTGGACCAAAACTATCACAAATTGGCAAAAACTACCCTAACTCCACACTATATCTAACACTTCCACTAACACTTTTCCCTTATTAAATTCATTTAACAAAAAAAAATCAACCAACTTCTTCCTCTCCCTTTGTTTTAGCCTTCCACAATTAACAACACAAACACCATGATCAAAAATTTTCTAGCTTGATCCAAGAGAAACTAAAACAAGTCCCATCCTCCATTTTCAAAGGGCTACAATTTGGTATACAATTTTCATACATGCAACCATATAAATTTTTCAAGAAAAGTTGGTTATGTTTGGTCCAAATTTGTTGTATGCATGTGTTAGTAGTGATGATCAAAAGATTTTCATGCTATGTTTTTGTTAAAAAGTTGATTTTTAATTTTTGGGTTTTTGATTTTGATGATGATGCAAGTGTTAGGAATGGTTTATGATGATATTAGGGGCTTAGGTTGATGACAAAAGTTGTTGGAATTGATCAAAAACATGATTTTGTAAGAGATTTTAATAGTCAATTTTGGGCAGTAGGTTTGAGGTCATTTTCGGAAATCTTAAGTCTGAATATAGGTTGTTATTATTGGATTATGTCGTAGAGAATTTCGTTAGCTTCGATTTGATATAAAGTAGGCCTTCCAACTCCAAACGAGGTGGAAGATACACTAGTTTGATTTTCGTGTATCGGGAGACGAGTGTCGACACAATCCGAAAATTGTTGTCGATATTTGGATCGAATCTCGGGAACTATAAAATGTGTTTCAAAATGATTCAAGAGCTGTTCTCAGGCTCCAAGTTTAGTATTTTGAGTCTACTTTTAGAATCAAGTGGCGGTTTTACAAATGGAGTTGTTTAGAATGGTCAAAATGGTTTCGTAAGTCAAGGTCGCTAAACTGTCCGGATTTTGTGATTCAAAGATGAGTCGGGCAGGGAACTTTAGAAGTAAAATCTTTTAATGGGCTTTTGAGAGGACTTTCTATATATAGTAAGTAAGTTCTCTGAGTAGTATCATAAAATATTGATATGTTTAAGTATGGGAAAATGGCTTGGACAATCGGTATGTTCCGGCAGATTTTTATTAAAGGCATATAATAATAAAATGAATATATAGAAGAGTATAATAGAACCACTTGCTTCGTTTTCTCTCGAGTTGTCGTGATTTTATACTTGAGTTTGATTTTATTAAGTATCATTTATTTCTCGAGTCTATTAGTAATGTACGCACCTTATTTGCTAGGTTGCGGTTGTCGTGTTTTTCGGGCATCTACTATCATCGGCGATCGTCTTCAACTACTATAAGTACTAAAGTGAGTCTATAGCCTCGTTTGAGCTCATTCAAATATTTTAAAACCCACGAGGGGGAATACATGTTTTGTAAACTTAGAACACAAGATTTTTATGGTATGCTTGTCCCTTTATGAATGGACCCGTGGTTGCCTTTAAATTGCATTAAGTGATTGCCTTAGTTAAAGCCTCAATTATGGACCGTTAATTAACCTATGATGGGTTAACCGCTAGTACAATTAATAGATCTATGGGGGAAGCCGCCCCGGTTCTGTTTTTGTGGACTTGTCATAGAAGCTTAGGCCCGACCTCCACACTGTTTGAACATATTGTATTGAGAAGTCAGGTATACGACAATGTACTAATAATCTGGAGGTATCCGACAATTAATAAATCTCCTGTCTTATCAGACCTCTAAAGGGAGTGTCTAAGGGCTCGGTTCCATGAGCTTATTGCAATTTATGCTATATACAATTATTATTGTTGATGCAAATTATTAGATGCTTGTTGCCTTCAAGTATGCCACAAACTTATAATCTTGCTTGTGTTGAAAATGAATATATAAACCTATAGATTCACTCGGCATTTTCAATGATGATTTTCTCACATGTATTTCAGGTAATCAGGAAGGGTGAAGCTTGGAAGACACGGGAATGAATGTTGTGTGCTACTTTGCGATATAAACTCTTTGAATATTTGTCGTTCCTTTTGTTCAAAACAATTTAAATATTTTGTTTTGGTTGTACTTTGGTTACGATGTCTTGGGATTACGCTACTCTGACAAATGTTTTAGGAACGATAAATTTAAAACGTCTCTTTTCGAGTCGTTCTTTATAAATTATGTGTTGTAGTATCATTGTTTAGCACCCAAAGATGTATTCTGCTGCGTGTAAATTTGGGGGTGTTAAATCTTAGATCTTAGCCAAATCTTTTATCTCCTTGTAATTAAAGCATGAACACATTGAGGGTGCCAGCGTTGTGGACTTCTGACTAAGGTGGCTCATAACCACTAAATAGGAGGTATTCAGACCATGGGACCGCGGAATTTAGCCTAATATATATATCATAAATAAAGAAAGAATAAGATTAAAACATGACCTCAAGGAGCCTTATGGTGTGGGGCATGTAGCACGAACCTTGTCATTAGAGCCTTAGGGTGTATGGCATGGTAAGTGTTGAATAAAAATTGATCAAAAAATCAATTCCCTTGTTTATCGTTCAAGGAGCCTTAGGGTATGGAAAATAGATGAGGAGCATTTTTACATCTTAAAGAGCCTAACGGTATATGATTTGAACTTGCTAAACTCCACATAAAGTCTACATGACTTTAGAGGAATAAATAATAAGTAGTACTATTGGCCAAATTTTGGATCCGGGAATTTATTCCCCAAATCGTGTTAAATTATCCTTGATGTGGGCTTACTTTAGTGACAACGTTTTTGGGGACGAGGTTAGGTTCTGAGTGTCGGGTTTACACCGTTTTGCCTTCATTTTTGGACTAATAATTATAAAATAAGTCAAATGAGCCTACGGGTGAATGACAATCTTTAAAATCTAGAGATACAACTTAGGAATTGGAGAAAGAGTATTACACATTTTTCTTATATAAGTTGTTTTAACTTAAGAACTTATGGTAAAAAATGATCTTGTTTTTAAGCTTGCTAAGGGGACGTGAAACTTGAGGGTGATTAATATTCATGACACCAAAGCCCTAATTTAAGACTTAGATTTCTTTACGAGTTTCTTCCATCAAATAATTTCCAAGTTAATAAATTGTTATAACTTTTGTTTCCTTGAATAAACTTCTTATCTTTTCATCGCCATTTAGTTTCTTTTTATTGTAGTTGTAATAGTATATTTTAATAAAGGCCAGATGGGTTAATTATGAGAAAAATGTAACTTTATGCTTTAAAATTATGCATTGCATGGGGTCATTACAATGGTCAAGTGTAGGGGATTTAATAAGTGTGTAAACACTTATCCTTTTGCCACTAAAATCAATGAAAAAACAAGACCTAATCATGTGTTTAATATCGTAAAAGTCGGAATTACGCGTGGTTTTGTGTTTCTGTCTGAAATAGGTACAAAAGATCAAAAGGAAAGAAAACACGGGATTTCACGGTCAATTGTTGAAGAAAAGTCAAAGAAAGAGACAAAGACAAAGTCAAAGAACCAAAAGTGTACCAAATTTTACGAAAACCAGCAAATTCAACACGGGTTTCGAAGAAATGATCAAGGAAACCAAAGACGAGTTCGTTTTCGAGGATTAAAGTTTATCAAAGTTATGTGGGACAAATGGGTCCCACACAAGCTTATTGGGCCTGAAAACCCAAGTTACAAGACCAAATTAAATAACTAAGGGACGGATTGAATGATTTGGGCCAAAGCCCATATTACTTGGGAAATTTACTAGGGACGGATTAAGTATTTATATAGCCTAGCCCAAATCAATGAAACGAAGGTGTTGAATTTGGGCCTTGTATACCCACTTGGTCAAAAAGGGAAGTAATAAACGTTTTGTTTATTTATCTCATTCAGTCAAACATCATAAACAAATTCACCCTACACACGTTTTATCTCCTCTCACACCTCACATTTACTTCGATACTTACTATGCTTCATCTCCTCCTCTCTCACAAAACTAGACACCCTTTTTACTATTTACCCCAAATCTCAAAACCCTAATAAAAAATATTTCAAATAAATTGGGGCCTTTGTGGGATACGTGTGATTCACACGTATGGGAATTAATCCCCATCTAAATCAGAGCAGCACG
The DNA here is from genome assembly GCA_025667525.1 of Glebionis coronaria. Taxonomy (NCBI): domain Eukaryota; kingdom Viridiplantae; phylum Streptophyta; class Magnoliopsida; order Asterales; family Asteraceae; genus Glebionis; species Glebionis coronaria. The sequence continues at coordinate 833,798 of JANFOE010001222.1, forward strand.
ATGGAGGATCAATCAAACGTGGCTTCTTCCTTGCCTTTGATTGGCGCATCCACCTCACCATCCCTCCCTCCACCAATCAAATTAATCCACCTAGGCATCAAACTAGCACAACAAACACAAAAATGCCAAGGTGGTGATCTGTATGACCAAGGGGATAATTTCAGCCGTTTGATCAAGTTTTGGAAAGAAAGAGAAGAAAAGATGTCTAATGAAGGGTCAAGATTTCTCTCCGTACTCATTAAGCATCACACCAACAGTTTTAGGGTTTGCCTATAAAACCCCCATCATTGTTTAATTTTGAGGGTGCCATTTTTTTATTTTCTAGTTATTATGCTAAATAGTTTTTAGATTAATTGTATTTTTCTTTTTCAGTATTTGTAATGAATTTCGATTATTAATAAAAAAATTTATTCAGTTAAATCTTGTCTCATTTCTTTTCTGTTAAAGTTTATTATTATTGCAAATTAATCTTTTACCTATTTAGTTATAATAATGATAAAATTTATTTAATCAAATTAATTAATAATTTGTGTTAAATAAAGAAAGTAAAAGTGGATATAAAACTTCCCTACTGGAAGTTTATAAAAAAACTGGTTCGAATAGATTGATGGTTCGAGAGTTAATGTTTAATGATGATTGTGGTTCGATGATGATGTTTGGGTAAGGTGGTGTTGATTTAGGTTTAAAAGGGGGCTCAGCGTCTCTCCTTCTGCTCAACGGATTCGTCACAAGGTTCACTTCATTTTTATTTTTATGTTATAAATATTTTAGTTTAATCTGTTTGATTATTTTTATTTTATCTGCTATTGTTTAAATTGTTAGTACCTTTAATCTGTTGTAGGTTTCATATCTTTTAGTTGATTTTAAATTTTAATCTAAGTTCTGATTTTATTTGAGTTTTAATATTGATGTTTAGAACTGTTTACTTGTTTTTTTTCTGTGTTTAAATCTGATTTCAGGGTATAGTACTTTGGTTTGAATAGTTGATGATTTTCTTATCTGAATTGTTTCGTTTTACTGCTTTTGTTTAAGTACTAATAAAGTTTTTGAGGTCCTTTAGTACTGTTGCTGATTTCATTTAGTCTGATTTAATTAGTTAAGTCTGCTCAAGGATTGTTGGATCCTAATTTTGCTTATACAAGCTTGTTTGTCTGCTGAATCTCATTGCATATCTGCTTGAAGTTAAATCTGATTATTGTGCTTTTAGATTGCTTTAAGTTTAGATTTCTGATATTTTAGTTAGATTGCTGATATTTTAGTATTGCTTGCTGATTTTCATAAGTTTAGATTTGCTGATTGTTTAGGTATTATTTATCATTTTGCTGAATTGATTTGCTTTGCTGTTTTTGTATTTTGCTTGTTTTGCTATTCTAGTTATTGCTGTATAAGCTATCAGACTCACTTGGTCTGATAGTTTTTAAACTTCCAAAAAAAAAATTAATTAATCGCAAAAATTTGTCCTCTCAGGGACTCGAACCCGTGACCTTCTGTTCACTGTCCCAGCATGTTAACCATCTCACCTAGTTACTTATTTTGTTATAATCTTAGCTTTCATTATTAATATAGTTTTTTTTTATTAGCTGCCAGTTTATTTAATAATTTTAATTACAAGTTTTTGTTTAATTAATTTTAATTAATAGTTTTTATAAATTTACTTTTATAAAGGTTAAGAAAAAAAAAATAGTTTACTTGTTTAATTAATTTTAGTTAAATTTAACTAATAGTTTTTGTAAAAATAGCTTTTAATTAGTTGTTTAAATAGCTTTATTTTAAGTATTTTAAATAGTTTTTAGTTTTTAAATACCAATCAAAGTTTAATTAACCAAGAACGATTAATCTTACGTGAAAATTGGAAATCAATTCAAGTGAGTCGAGGAACGAAAAATAGACTTTTAAGAATTGCAAAATTCATACATTAGGCTCCTTTAAACGACAGATTTGATTTGAGGAGAGATTTGTAGATTTGTGTCTATGTAATACATCACAAAAATTAAAAAAAAAGTAAAAAGCAATCAAAAGCACAAAAAATTTTTGGAAAAAGTAAAAACACCCAAAATAATCTTCTTTGCTCATCCCCACGCTGTACGTGACGTTTATGCAAACTTGTAACCAAGCAAGACGTGCACGTAAACATAGAAACCGAAAGGAATGAACACATTCTAGTGAATAATCTCCTATTGACGAACCTATCGTAGAACGGGAAGCTCCCATGGCTAATCGTACTATGATTGAGTTGCTTCAAGCACCCACCGAGGGTTATGAAGAAGCGATTGTGTTTCCCTCTATCCTTGTAGAGAATTTTGAGGTTAAGACGGGTTTGTTGTCCATGATCCAAAACAACAAGTTTCATTGTGACGAGAAGGACAACCCTCATAACCACATTCGCCAATTCAATCGTCTTACCGCCACTTGCAAATTTAAGTACATCTCGAATGACTCGATTAAGATGATGCTTTTTCCGTATTCCTTAGCGGGGCCTAGTAAAATTTGGTTAGGGAAAGAGCCACCCAATTCTATATTGACGTGGAAGGATCTCGTTTCGAAGTTCGTGAACTAATTTTCCCGCCCTCTAAGACTATGCACTTGAAAAACAAGATTTCAAAGTTTTCACAAGAGTATAACGAATGTTTTTCAACGGCTTGGAATAGGTTTAAGGAAATATTGCATGAATGTCCTCATCACGGTTTTTCCGATTTACATCAAATCGACAAGTTTTACAATGGGTTGAACGACCATGAGTGATACTATCTCAATGCCGCCATGGGTTGTAATTTTTTGTGTAAAACGGTCGAGGAAGCATTGTTGATCATTGAGAATAGGTCCAAGGTTTATAGCCCTCATAACACATCGAGTGTTCACAAGGCTTCGTCTTCGCCTTCATTGTCACATACCATCAATGCTTTCCAAATAGAGGCTAATTTGGAGAACACGATATTTGATAAGCTTAAGGGACTATTGATTGAGTTTAAAATTGGTGAACAACCCACTCCCGCTATGGCTAAAGCAGTTGAGGTTTCTTGTATGTATTGTGGTGGAGGTCATGATTTCTCCGAGTGCATTACCAACGGTGGTAACACTTCGAGTGCCTACGCGGCCACGGGAACTTATAACCAAAACGGTCAAGTTACCCGCACTAATCAATTGACTCCGCCGGGTTTTCCACCAAATCAAAATGCTAACAATTATCGAAACAATCAAGTTGGTTACCAAGGAAATCAAAGGAACAATTATAAGGGTAACAACTATGGGAATCACGGGACTAATAATCAAGTGCAAAACAAAAATCAAAACCATGATTTTCAAAACAACAACAAAGGTTTGCAAAACATGAAAGATCTTCCAAATGAATTTTTTTATTATACAATGGGTAATGATGCTAGATTTGATAATATACAAAGGGAGATAATTAGCCTAAGATCTGAGTTTAAGAATGATTTGAAAAATGAGTTGAAAAATGAGCTTGCAAATGAACTTAAGACTCATACAAACAAAATTGAGAGTAACGTGCTAAGGTTACAACAAAATCAACAAAAATGGAGCAAGGCCAACATGAGATTAAACAAAAGATGCTTAAGGCGGATAAAAGGCAATCTAAGTTTGAGGATAAATATCAAGCATGTTTGAGGCTATAATGTGTAAACTGTCTTCTTCGGGTAGTCTTCCTAGTAACACCGTGTCAAACCCGAAGGGAGAGATTAAAGTGATTACCACACGTAGTGGTAAGACCTTTAAGGAACCAACTACTCAACCAATTACTCCTACGGCGGAGGAAATTGAGGAAGAACCCGAGGTGGTGGTCGAAAAGGAGCACATTACAATCCCACAAAGTACCGCTACACCTACGGTCGACCCTTTACCAACATTGGAACCCGAAATTCAAAAGGCTATTCCTATGCCCCACCCAACACCACCCTTACCTTACCCGTTGAGACTTCGTAAGGAGAAATTGCAAGAGCGTGACAATTACCAATTTGAGCTTTTTATTAAGATGTTTCATGATTTGCATTTTAACATAGGTTTTGCCGACGCTTTAATCATGATGCGTCGATTTGCCGCCAACTTTAAGAGTATGTTAAACAACAAGGAGAAATTACAAAAATTGTCTAGTTGTTCATCGGTTTATCTTAACCACATTCCTTAAAAAGTCGGTGACCCTGGTAAGTTCTTAATACCAATTGGTATTCAAGATATGGAATAATGATATGCCTTGGAAGATCTTGGTGCTAGTATTAATTTGATGCCTCTTGGAATCTTCAAGTGGCTCAATCTTCCTAATCTTACTCCTTCAAGAATGTCTATCGAGATGGCCGATCATTCCACGATTCCCGCATGTGGATTGGCCAAAGACGTTTTTGTGAATGTGTGAAAGTTCTATTATCCGGTAGACTTTATCTTAGCCGATATTCCCACGGATCATCAAGTTACTGTCATATTAGGTCGTTCGTTTTTAGATACGTTGAGAACGTTGATTGATGTGCATGCAAGGAAATTCACCTTACGTTTCTACAACGAGGAACTTGTTATAAACAAAACGCAAAACTCCAAACTTTCTCATGTTTATTCTTTCGCGGCCATAAACTACATTGATATGATAGATGTCGTTTGCGAAGAATTTTCACAAGAATTTTTAGTTTTTAGTGATGAAGAGAATAGTGGAAATCCCACTATGCTCGATCCTATTCATGATAACTCGACACCATCCTTCACTCCATTTGAAGGAGGTGAGTTTACTTTGGAAGATTTTGATGTACCTTGAACTTCTAACGAAGACTTCGACAATTGTGACAATCTGACATTTTCAGCTAGTAAATTTATTCTCGTATATTATTTTTATATTTTATTTTTGTGTTGGTTCATGAACTCACATAATTACGGGAAGAAATTAGGGCTTACGTGCATAATTTAACGTCTTTTATGTTGAAACCGGAAACCCTAGGTTTACGTATTTACGCTTTTGTGCTTTGTTTTTATGAGACAATTTTTATTAGAATCGTTTTGTGCCGTAGTTTCATATTTTGGAAAAACGTTTTTCGTAAATCTACCCGAGGGCACGTAAATCGAGGAAGCTAGAATCGAGGAGTACCCGTAAAAAATTAGGGATGAGACAAGTATAACACTTGTCCCACCCCTAATAGGGGCGGATTCATCAAGGGGAAACCCCCCTTTGGTGTCAATTTTCTAGCATAACTATGAGACACATGTCTCATAAGTTATCAAGGTACAAAAACCCCAATCTTCTCACACACAACACATACTTGCATGTGTTGACTAGAAAAATTTATCAATCTCTCCCTCTCTCCCTCTTGTAGCCGTCCACCATCACCACCATAACACCATTTTCATAAAATTTCAACCTATAACTTAAACTATATTCAACTTATGATGAAAACCACTTAAAATGAGGATGATTTGAGGTGATTTCAACTTGTGAAAGGAAGTTTCTATGGAGTTTTTGGGCTGATTTATCAAGAGAAGTATATATATTTGAAGATCACAAAAATTGGTTTTGAAAAGTTAAAGATTTGGGTACAAAGATCAAGCCTTGTTCATCCAAATCTCATCATTTTCCATCATTTGGTTGGTATAAAGATTGTTTTCTTTCTATCATCCTATTATTTTGTAAATATACTTGTCTGATTACTTCCAAATGTATATGTATGATAGTTATGAATGATGATCAAAGTTTTGTATGGGGATTTTGTGTCATTATAATAAGTTAATAAGGCTAAATCTACAAGTAAAAGATGATAAAATCTTAACTAGATAAGTAGGCTGTGAAAAACAGTAAGTTTCAACATTTTTAGTTGATTAAACGGATTAGTTTATTTGATATAATGATAGATAAATGATTTTTACACAAGTGGTTAATTGGCCACACAATGGAATGTTAAAAATGAGAAAGATATGGCCAAAATACTTTTGATGTACTAATCTGACTGATCTGTTTTGAACGAATTAAAACTTATATTTATAGGCTGTTTGAGAAGGAGCCATAGAAGAGTAAATTGCAGAGCATATTATGTAGTTTCTACAGAAAACATTTGGGGTTCTAAGTCATTATATAACTCAAGATATGCTAAAAATGGTGAACATGAGATTTTACATCAGATTTCAGATAATTAATATTAAAAGACAACATGACGTAAAATTTTATATAAGTAAATATGAAAAAGGTAAATATTTAATATAACCACTATGAAAGTATGTTTATATATTATAATAAATAAATATCACATTTTATAAAAATAAAACACAAATAGTTTTCTAACTACAAACTATATATATGACTTTTACGTCTTTTCGGCTAAAACCGAAAGGATGGCGTTTTCACCAAATAAAACTTAGATGGTCGGACCCATATAATGAAATATTTTTATAGAAAATCTACTGATATATAAACACATTTAAAAAGAAAAAACCGACAAACCCGAGCTTTCTAACTTATTGACCCATAATGGACCTAATTAGCCTTTTTGGACCACTAGGTCCAACTAGTTTGGTTTAGCACTATTGGACTTGCTCTTGGGCTCAACCCACTTGGGCCCAACATATAAGTGGAGGCCTGGTCCTAAATAGATAAAAGGACTAATAAAACTTATTGGAATCTTATAGGGCATATTGGGCCTTAACATATAAATGGGCTAAAATTAGTGTAATTGGACTAAGTTAACTAGATGCTTAACAACTAGTAGTGTTGTGTAAAGTGATAAAATCCCATTTGATCATCATTTTTATGACTTGATTACATATACATAACATTTTTATAAATATTATTCGACATAGTCTAAGATCGAGTGTTGTTTGTTAGGTATCCCGTTATCGCGACGCACATCGTACGCCTTAATTGCCGATAACCCGCCTTTCCAAACCAACGTGAGTTCATAGCCTCGCACTCTTTTAAATGTTTTATGAAATGTTTTATAAACCCGCGAGGGAGATAACATGCTAGTTTGAATAAAAATAGAACACAAGTGGTCCCGATTGTATGCTTATTGATATGGACCGATTGATTGTATGACCCAATGAATGATTGAAATGGATTATTATTAGTTAGGTTATGTCACTATAAGTCCCATTAGCATGAATTATGAACTACCGGGAGTTGGTAGACGCTTATGCATATAATAGTATTATTTGGGGAAGATCACCCCAGTTCGCGTCTTGATGGTTGATCCTCGTCGTGCCACATTGATTGGCAAGCGAATTTATGTATGAGAGGATTTATATAGCGTGATTTTAGTGATGACACGCTGATTTAAATGGGAAAATATTTTTCGGGCTCACGACCCGTTGTATATTATAGAAAGGCAACAATGTCATGCGGCTTATAATAATCCGATAATAATACCGATAATGGTAATATTGAGGCTGCGGTCTCAGGAATAGTGTATGATATATGATTTGAATTATAATATATTGCGTGACTAGAAATATGGGGTCTTATTACTGATATTATGCTTATGTTCTGCTTTACATAACTGTTTTATATAACGGTTTTTACTAAACTCTATGAATTCACTCGGCATTCGCTGATTTATTTTCGCATGTTTATCTCAGGTGCTTGAAGGTACATTGGACGGAGATCGACTCTGATGGCCCACTTATTAATAATATTCATTTGAAATATGTTTTATAACTTTATGACTGTAAAAACCGGGGGACCTTGTGTAAACATTAAACTTTTATTTGGATGAATGTATGTTTGACTTTGTATAACCCTTTTTGTGCGTTGTCTATGATTTGAGTTATTGTGCTAATCCGTAACACTCTATTGACCCTTCCGCTGATCCGATACGAAATTTGAGAGTGTTACAACAGTGATGAGGACTTTTCGATTATCAAGGACTTTCTTGACGATTTCCCATTTCCTTCGCCGGTGGAGGTTATGAGTATCGAACCCAAATCTTCAATCGAGGAACCACCAATCCTTGAGTTGAAAGATCTTCCTCCTCATCTTGAATACGTATTCTTGGAAGGAGACGATAAGTTTCCGGTTATTATCGCGAAGGATCTTTCGGATGATGAAAAAACAGCAGCCATCGATGTCTTGAAGGATCACAAAGGGGCAATTGCATGGAAATTATCCGACATTAAGGGTACCGACCCAAATTTTGTACCCACAAAATATTAATGGAGAAAGACTACAAGCCCACAATCTAATGTCAAAGGAGGGTGAATCCCAAAATTCACGACGTCATAAAAAAGGAGGTCCTTAAACTGCTTGACGTGGGAATGATTTACCCTATTTTCGATAGCCCTTGGGTGACTCCCATTCATTGTGTCCCTAAAAAGGGAGGAATGACCGTTGTGCCAAACGATGACAACGAGTTAATTCCAACTCGACTCGTGACCGGTTGGTGGGTGTGTATTTACTATCGTAAGTTAAATGACGCCACTCATAAAGACCATTTTCCCTTTCCCTTCATGGATCAAATGTTGGAGCGTCTTGTGGGAAACGATTTCTAGAAAAGACTACGTTTACGTATCCATATGGAATGTTTCCCTATCGTAGAATGCCATTCGGACTTTGCAATGCATCAGGAACTTTTCAACGGTGTATGATGGCTATTTTTCATGACATGATCGAGAAGACGATGGAAGTCTTTATGGATTACTTTTCCGTGTTTGGTAGTTCGTTCACTTCGTGCTTAGGAAATTTGAAACATATGTTGAAACATTGTGAGGAAACCAACCTTGTGCTTAATTGGGAAAAGCGTCATTTTATGGTTAAAGAAGGAATCATCTTAGGGCACAAGGTTTCGAAAGCGGGGATTGAGGTAGACAAAGCTAAGATAGACGTCATCGCCAAATTACCTCATCCCAAAACCTTCAAGGGAGTTAGGAGTTTCCTAGGCCACGCGGGCTTTTATCGTTGATTCATCAAGGATTTTTCAAAGATATCTCGACCCATTACACACCTCCTCGATAAAGAGGCTCCTTTTATCTTTATCGAATATTGTGTACGAGCCTTTGAAATCCTTAAAAGGAAACTTACCGAAGCTCCCATTTTTGTTGCTCCCAATTGGAACCTCCCCTTTGAGCTTATGTGTGATGCAAGTGATTACGCTATTAGGGCCGTTTTGGGGCAACGTCATGAAAATCACTTCTTGCCTATCCACTATGCTAGCAAGACGATGACCGAGGCTCAACTTAAGTATACCAAAACGGAAAAGGAATTCCTTTCCGTGGTGTATGCATTTGAGAAATTCCGACCTTATCTCGTCTTGACCAAATGCATAGTGTATACGGATCATTCGGTAATCAAGTACCTCTTGGCTAAACAAGATGCAAAGCCGAGATTTCTTTGTTGGATTCTCCTCCTAAAAGAATTTGATGTCACAATCCGTAACAAAAAAGGAGCCGAGAATCTTGCGGCCGATCACATCTCTAGATTGGAAGATCCTCACCAAAGTGTGTACGAGAACAAGGAAATCATCGAAACATTTCCTCTCGAGACACTTGGTGTGGTGAATTCCAAGGAAGACTCGTCTACCCCATGGTTTGCGGACATTGCAAATTACCATTCAGGGAACTTCATCATTAAGGGTATGACGACTCAACAAAAAAGACAATTCTTTCGTGACGTCAAGTTCTTCTTTTTGAACGACCCTTACCTATTTCGGACTTGTGCGTATCAAATTATTCGACGTTGTGTATTTGGCACCGAAGCATCTAATGTCCTTAGAGCTTGTCATGAAGGACCAATGGGTGGTCACTATGGTGCTAATCTCATGGCGAAGAAGGTCTTTGATGCCGGTTTCTTTTGGCCTACTATTTACCAAGATGCGCACGCACTTGTGAAGTCATGTGACTCATGCCAACGCAAGGAAAAGCCTCACAAAATGATGAAATGGCACAAAATATCATCCAAGTGTGTGAGATCTTTGATGTATGGGGCATTGATTTTATGGGGCCATTCCCATCATCTAGTGGTAATAAGTACATCCTTCTCTCCGTTGCCTACCTATCTAAGTGGGTGGAAGCTAAGGCTTTGCCCACGAACGATGCTTGTATGGTAGTCAAGTTTTTGAAGAAACTATTCTCTCGGTAAGTAACCCCTCGTGCAATCATAAGCGATCGTGGAAACCATTTTTATAATAACCAATTCGAAAGGGTTCTAGAGAAATATAGGGTTACACATCGGCTTTCTACGGCTAATCACCCACAAAAGAGTGGGCAAGTCGAGGTTTCAAACCGATCTTTGAAGAGGATCTTGGAGAGATCGATAGGAGAAAGTCGACAATCGTGGTCGGATAAGTTAGACGTGCTTTATGGGCCTTTTGTACCGCTCATTAGACGCCTATTGGGTGCACTCCTTACAAGCTTGTGTATGGGAAGAATTGCCACTTGCCATTGAACTCGAACACAAAGCTTATTGGGCCCTAAAGCATTGTAATGATGACATTGAGACCGCGGGAAAACACCGGAAAATGATATTAAATGAATTGGATGAATTGAGAGACATTGCTTATGAAATTCATTGATTTACAAAGAAAAAAACAAAAAGTTTCACGATTCTAAAATTAAAAACCGGGTTTTTAACATTGGAGATCAAGTGTTGCTTTTTAACTCAAGATTGAAAATATTTTCCGGCAAGTTGAAATCCCGTTGGTCCGGACCATTCACCATTACCCAAGTGTTTCCTTATGGGACCATCGAGCTAGCTCAAAATGATGGTCCTAACTTTAAGGTGAATGGCCATAGGTTGAAGCACTACTTTGGTGGGGGAGTTCCTTCTTTAAAATACCTCGACCAAGTCACCTTCCCCAATGATAATTAGTATTGAGGGGATTGAGTCGAGCTCATGACTAGGTAATCAAAAACGAGGTGCCTCGTGGGGGAGTCCCATGCTTATCCATGTACATGTTATCGCTTTCTAATGTAGCTTACGTGAGGGTATTTGTGCCCTTACAACCTTTGTTTTGTGGTTGTTTGTGACTTGTGGTTTTTAGATGATCATTATCTTCACGATTAGAGCCTCTCGTGTTCGTTTTACGTGAGCACTCGATCGTTTGCTTTGAAGAATTTCTCGATATCCATATGATATATCCTTGATTGTTCTAACCTTTGGTTTTTAGCACACTTCATAAACGGCTATTGATTTAATGGTTCCACCCTTTCCATGCTAGATTAGGCATTCGCCTACGTCTCTAGTATGGGGGTATCCTACCCCTAGACTCGAAGCATTGAGGACAATGTTTAACTTTAGTATGGGGGGGTGAATAGATACTTGCCTTACCAAACCTTTACGCTTTCCAAAGTTTATCTTTTTGTTTATCGTTTTGTTGCAAAATAAGGATAGAAATGGCCAAATTTTAAAAATTTTCTCATGTTTCATAAGTGTTTGAAGACACGAATGTAGATTTTCCGATGGCGAGAATAAAAGTAATTTTTGACTCGACCGTGCGTGTTGAGCACTTAGCTTTGATTCCTTAACTTTATATTAGGCTATGTCTATTAAATAAGGACGAGAAATGATAGAGTTAATTATAAGTTACTATGCTAAACGTAGAGTACTTGTATTCTTTCAAAAACTCATGTGTTCTAATTGTTTGCTTATTCTCCCTTCGCTTGTATATATATTTTGCTAATAAGTATTGGCTTAGCGGTTTAGTCTTGATTGTTGGTTTCTAGTATTTTCTAGTAGCTTCCATGTACTTAAATTGGGAAAACATTAAGGTATCGCCAGCGTCACGGTTTTGAAGTAATGACAACCTGAATAATCGAAAGCTTCACCCAATAATATGTATTCAAGTGCTCACTTAAATCAAGCAAAATTTTGAAGCTCACAAGGCCGAAAAATCTATGCAAAATTAAAAGTGATTAAGCCTTAATCTTTGAAGCTTTAAAGATCCAAAATTCGCTTTAGCGTGAGGATATACGTCTTTGGCCATAATAAACACCTCATGCGAGGTTAAATAAAAGGCAAGGCAAGACCGAAGTCATAATAAAGGCTCCATGGCGGAGTTGAATAAAAGATGGAGGTAAACCTATGATAATGAGGCCCATCCATTATGGGGCGTATAAAATTTTTGGTAGTAAGTCTCATGTTAAAAACTGTTATAAAACCGTGTTTATCGATCCTTCTTGCTGACTTAATTTTTTGACATCGTTGTCTATTAGGGGAGGTTATTAATTCGATGGTCTTGGTTACGCCGTTATGAATCTATTTTTGGACCTTAATCTCTATCATCGCGTAAGTAAAAAATGTATCCTCGTGAACATTCAAGACAAAAATAAAATATAAGAGATACCACTTAGGATTATGGGAGTTTAAGTACGTGATTAGGGCATATGAGTAGTGTTAGCATTACTAACTTTTAATGACAATGGTCTCGTTACACGCTTGGCATGGAATTGGGTGAAAATCGAGGACGACAAAATTATTTCTAACGAAGCATTCACGTGTTCTTGTTATATGGACCTAAACGTCCCATTTTGCGATGAAAATCATACATTATGTCTAAAACGCAAGTAGTAGCAAGTAGTAGTAGTGTAGCAAGTTTATTATTCAATAAAAGTCATAAAAATGAATTTTGGAGATGCTAAGATACTTTATTCTAGCATTGCGTGAGGGCACGACAATGGTTTAGTATGGGGGAGTGATGAGACTGTTTTTATACATAGTCTCATCGTTCAAATCGGACTTAAAATGGTTAAAAATCATAAAAAGTGCCATATATATGCTTGTGTTTGCTCAATGTGTATTTTAGGTACGGATATTGAGAAAATGACAAAAGATCACAAGAATCAATAAAAAAATGAACACGGGAAAAGAAACCGCATAATGAACCGGTCCCTAGAGTTGATTTTCCAAGAACAGACCTTGAAAAATTGAAGATTGTACAAGAGAGGTCCTTCATAATTGAAGAGTTGACACTTTAATCCCTTGTATATTCATAAATACAAGTTTTGTCCTTAAAGTTTGTCAAATTTACAAAAGGACCCTCAACTTTGAAGAATTGGAAACATTGGTCCCTCAAACTTGAAGACTTGCCACTTTTAGTCCTCCATGAAGACAAGAATACAAGTGAAGACCTCAAAGTATGAAGAAATGTCAAGTTTGGTCCTTCAAATATCATCAGATGGCAAAACAATTCCTTGATAAACCCTTTTGAAAAGTTTTGTGGCCAAAATGCAAAAAAACAAAAATTTAAATACAAAGGAATTCATTTGTTAGGGTTGTTAAAATTCAAATGAAAACAAGAAAGAAAGGGAGGGTTGAACTTGTGAGACAACCAAAGTAACCTAGACCAGTATCACTCAGCCACGTGCCCCACTCACTCCCCACAACCAATCACAACACTCCCTACTTCCACCTCACCATCCACTCACCCGTTTATATTAATTAACTTTTCAAAAGTTAATTAAATAATAAACTTGCGCTAAAAAACCCATTTAAACACAAAACCAGATCAAATGTGTGTTCATCAGCCAAGAACACCAAATTGGGTTTTTACTAATCACATAAAATTAGGCCCTAATCTCTTCCAGATTAATGATTAAGGGTCTAATTAACAAAACCCAACCCATAAATCTGCCACCTTATCACTCATATGGTCACATGTTAACTCCCCTGCTACATACTTTTGAGAAGAGGACAAGAATTGCCAGAATATCAACGTCCCATACTCATGCTTCATTCCTAAGCACAAATGGACGTCCAAGATCACTACACAACAAAATTTACTCACATGTATCAGCTTCAAAGGCAAATGCAGTAAAAGGATATTCAAAATTCAAGGGTATTATTGGAACTTCAAGCACTAGGGTTTCTACTTTATTTTAGCAATTTAGACTTGTAATGCTCTATATAAAGCCATTAGCTCACAACATATAGCTTTGTTCTTGGTTTTCTTTGGTCAGAAATCTGTAAAGCCTTGTTTCATAGTGAATGAAAAAGCGTGTGATTTTGTTGACGAATTCCGAGTGCCACCTTTATTTACCTGTTATTAATGTTCTAAGTTAGTGGTTTTGAAATTTCAAAGTTTGGTTTTAAGAATTATGCAAGTGTGTTTCAAAGTTTTCAAAATTTTGATTTTTCCAAAAACTTGGGTTCAACATTGAGTGTTTTTGAGCCATTGATTGATCATACCTTCCTGATACGGAGATTATCAAGGAGAAGTGAGGTCGTGGTTTGGGAAAGCTCAAGGGTGGGGACAAACATTTGGAAGAAATCTGTCTTAATTTTCTTGTTCTTATTTTCATTATTATACTGCTATTGTTCTAACCCCTTGAGTTTTGGTTAAATCATACCATAGGCCTACTTATGGTGTTAGTTTATCAAGATTCAAGGCTGTTTGTTCTTGTTTGTTCCATCACAATCTAAGAGCATAAGCCTACTTTGGCATTTCCCTTAATTGTTGTAGTTAAGGGGTCCATTCCAGTACACTCAAGACTCCTTGGCTTGAGACTAGTTGTTGGCCATGTCCAAGGAAGCATTGTTGGCCTTGCTAGTAAGTAAAGCAAGGTAGGTTCACTTTTGTTCGCTCTTTTTATTTTCTTGCAAATTTTGGTGCTAAGTGATTTAGTGTTGTCTTCTATATGTTGTGTTCTATTGCATGAATCTTGTTCTTAGTTCTTAATATTGTTGTTATAATGCTTGTTTAAGATTTACTTAGACTGAAAACGTTTTTAGCTTGGTAAAAATCTTGATTCAGTATTTAAACCAGTGTTTGGGTCTACATGATATGAGATTTTTGTTAACAACTGGATAGGTGTTAAGGGTTTGTTTGAGTTTGTATATGATATTGAGGTGTATGTGAGTTGATATTTGCAAGTCTTGTGCTTTGTAACATCAAATATGAATCATTGATATCAAGCTTGTATTAGGTCATTTTAGGCTGAAACATGGTGAACACCTAGTATGCATGAGTAACTAGGGTAAACAAGTATTAAAACAAAGTTTGTGTTACATGATTTGTGGATTTGAGGGTTTGATGTTCTAGATTTGATCAATTAGATCAACAAGGTCACTTTGTGTTCATCAGTTAAGTCACATAGAGTTGATACTAGATCTAATCTTGGAATCAATGCATGAAACAAGTTTATTTGTGTGTCACTAAGTCTGTTATTGCTATTGTATGCTTTTCGTGGAGTTTGGTCTGCTTATACTAGCTTAAACATTGGCTTATATCACTAGATCTACTATTATCATGTCTGTTTAATGTCTATGGACTTTTTGATTAAACTATACAAATTGGCCTGTTGTAATTGTTTTTTCTTCTTGATTGTGACACCCTACAACTCACTGGTTGTAGGGGTGCCTTGATTGTCCAAAGAAACCAACTGAATCACTCTAAAAAAGCAAGTCAAGAAAGTCAAGCAGTGGGAACTGATAGGTGTGTAAACACCCATCCTTTTACCACTTAATTCTGGCTAAAACAAGAGAAAAACGCGTATTTAATATCATTTGTTTGGAATTATGCGTGGTTTTTGTGTTTATTGTGTTTTCTGAGCCAACCGGATGGATATTGGAGAAAACATGGGATTGCACGGGTTTTATCGAAGAAAAAGACTCAAGACGAAGTCTATTGTCCAAGAGATGCAAAAGATTTGAAGTCAATGGGCCTATTTGAAGATTTATCGAAGAAAAGGACCAAAGATGGAAGATTTACATATGTCGAAAGAACTCAAGTCTATTAAACGAAGAAATTAAAAGACGAGTTGAATTTATTCGACGACAAATCCCGAATCAGAATCGAAAACGTCCACTTTTCTGAAAAGACAAGAAGACAAGAAGAGAGGAAGAAAGCCCACTCACCAGCCAAAGACAAGGACTATATAAGGACAAACCCCTCACACATTTGGGGCTAGTTTTGAGTTTTCCAGTTCTTTTCTTTTTGTTTCGTAAGGAAGAAGCCAACACCACTAAGGTGTTGGTGATTTTCACTTTTCTTTGATTCAATCTTTAATCTTGTAGTTTTAATCTTTTCCTTTGATTGTTTAAACCTTAATCATTTAATATAATCTTTCCATTTCATCTTGTTCTTTGATTCAAAGTTTTAAAGTTCTTATTTAGTTGATTTTGATCTTCAAAAGTAAGTGGGTTTTGTGTTTTTAATGTTTTGATTTGTTGTTTATGGTTGATAAATGATTAGTGTTTAGTTTGGTTAAAATCTTTTGGTTAAATTTGGCTTGATTTGATAAAAATCATACTACCCTGTTTTTCGTCTGTTCTACTGTTCTTCGTTTCCCCATATTCCGAATCAATAGCATGTTCCGAATCAATGCTTTTGTTTAAAAGTCCGAACCAGATTTTTGTTTAAAAGTTCCGATCCAGATTTTTGCTTAAAGTTCCGAACCAACTTTAGCTAAAAGTTCCGAACCAGATTTTTATTCAAAAGTTCCGAACCAGATTTTTGTTTAAAAGTTCCGAACCAGATTTTTGCTTAAAGTTCCGAACCAACTTTAGCTAAAAGTTCCGAACCAGATTTTTATTCAAAAGTTTCGAACCAGATTTTTATTCAAAAGTTCCGAACCAGATTTTAGCTAAAAATTCCGACCCTGATGTTTTTTAAAAGTTCCGAACCAGATGTTTTACAAGTTCCGAATCTGATTTTTCTGAAAGTTCCAAAGAAGGGTTTTATTTGTTCCAAATCAGTTTGTTCCGAGACAGTTATATTCCGAATCAGTTAATTCTTCCGAATGAGCAGTATTTGTCATAAATATTCCGGATCAGTTTTCTTTTGAGCATTCCGAATCAGTATTAAGTGGTGATTTACTCTTTACTGTTTTATTGTTTAATTTTATTTAAAGCTTTATTTTATTGACTGTTTGGGTTTAAGTTTTTATCATTTTACGCTTTTAATCCTTTTAGTAGAATAGAAAACCAATCCCTTTTTAGCAACCAAGAACAATTATTCCACTTTGAGCCGTGATCAATTCGAGAAGATACCGAGACATCAATCTGAAACCCATAACAAAGCACTTGTATCAAATGGCGCCGCTGCCGGCTCTTCTCGTTGAGATTAACAGTTTTTTGTGAGAACTTAGATTTTGGGATCCGTTCGCCGTGAACGTTAGTTTTTCATAAAAAAAACCTTTCAAAAACCGTAAAAAAATATAAAATTTTCAAAAATACAAAAAAATTAAAAAACATAAAAAAGCCAAAAATATTTTCTTGTTTGCTTTGTTAGTTCTTTTGCAGGTGCATGCGTACATGTTCAACGTCTTATCAAGAGCCCGAGCCTCTCGAAGACTTAGACATGGCCGGTGTACACAACAACAACAATAACCCACCTCAAAACAATAACAACAACAATGAACCTCTACCGGACAATCGCCCGATGATTGAACTTTTACAAGCACATGTAGAGGGCAACAATAATCCAATTGTCATACCCGCGATTGCAGCCAACAACTTTGAGCTCAAATCCGGCTTTATTCAGATGGTCTCTGCTCAACCATTCTTGGGGCGTACCATTGATGATCCACATGACCACATCAAAAGGTTCCTACAACTCACGAATACGGTCAAATTCAATGGTGTTTCACAAGAGGTAATCCGTTTACAACTTTTTCCCTTTTCTTTAGAGGGACAAGCCCGGCATTGGCTTGCAAAGGAACCGCCACAAAGTATTCTAACGTGGACGGATTTGGAGACCAAATTCATAAACTACTTTTTCCCACCCTCTCGTACTACCGCTTTGCGGAATGAAATTATTAATTTTGAACAAAAGTACGATGAGTCTATTTGTGAATCTTGGGACCGTTTTAAAGACCTATTGAGAAATTGCCCACAACATGGTTTTACCAAAGTGCACCAAATTAATACTTTTTATAATGGTTTAAGCATGAATGACCAAGATTCACTAAATAGTGCCTCGGGGGGGTAATATTTTGGTTAAGACTTCTAATGCCGCTTGGGATATTATTGAAAATAAGTCTCGTGTGCAAACCAAGAGTGGTCGGACCAATGCCGCTAGTGCTAGTACTAGTGACAACGACAAGAGACTTGACAAAATTACGTCGCTTCTTGAATCGCTTGCTGCCCAAACCGCTAGCAACACCAACAGCATCAACGCTAAAAACGCTCAAGACGCTCAAGTCAATGCTGTTACCAACCATGTGAAATATGCGGGGGTCCTCACTCTTACACCACTTGTACCACCACCCAAGACTATCCTTCTGAGAATGTTAATGCAGCATACGGTACCTATCCTCCGGCCGCTTATCAAGCTCGTCCTCAAGGAGACCACAATTTGCTTAGCTACCACTCAAACAACTTTCTCTTACCGCCCGGTTTTCCTCCTAACAACCCAAACCAACAACAAAACCTCAATCGCCCTCCTCAACAACAACCTCGTGCACCATACCAACCACCTCAAAGACAACCATATCCACCTCAAAGAAACAACCAAGTTTACCAACAACCTACTTATCAACCACCCGCCTACAATGCTCCTCCTCCCAACCAACCCACCGCATTACACAAAGATATTGGAACCTACATGAGGACTAATGATGTGATCGTGGACAATCTCCAGCGGGAAGTGCTCAACTTGAAAGCAGACATGGTGAAACAAGGGAACGATCTTCGAGCTGATATGAGAAACACTTTGGCAAGTCAAACGAATGACTTAAGGAACATGATGGCTAGTTTCTTCCAAGGTAATCAATCCTCTTCTTCGGGTACTCTTCCGAGTAACACCGTTGCGAATCCAAGAGGGGAGATGAAAGCAATCACCACTCGCAGTGGCAAAGGTTCCAAGGAACCCAAGCTTCCTATACCTCCATCGGTGATTGTGACTAAGGAAAACGAGTCCCCTATTCCTATTCCTCAATCATCTACTTCCCCAATTTATCCACCTCTTAGTTCTACCCCTCCTCCACCCAAGGATGTGAGTGATCCTACTATTCCAAAGCCTTCCTCTTCATTCGATATACCTTATCCCTCAAGGTTGAGGAAAGAGAAGCTCAAAAGCAAGGACAATATTCAGGTTTCGAATTTCTCAAAATGTTTAAACAATTGAATTTCAACATCTCCTTCGCTGAGGCTCTCGCTCAAATGCCAAAATATGCGAAAATGTTCAAAGATCTTCTTAGCGACAAGGAGAAGCTTCTTGATATTGCTAATACCCAACTTAACGAGAATTGCTCTGCAGTGCTCTTAAGGAAATTTCCAACCAAGCTTGGTGATCCGGGTCGCTTCTTAATCCCTTGCAACTTCCCGTGAGTAGAGAATTGCATGGCCCCAGCCGATCTAGGTGCCAGTATTAACTTAATGCCCTTAAGCGTTTGGAAGCAATTATCTCTCCCTGAGCTAGTCCCCACCAAAATGACTTTGGAATTAGCTAACCGTACGGTTGCTTATCCAGTGGGGATAGCCGAAGACGTTTTTCTAGGAGTCGACAAATTCACTTTTCCTGCCGATTTCGTTGTCGTTGACTACGACATAGACCCTCGTGTGCCATTAATCGTTGGTCGTCCATTCTTGAGGACCGGTCGCACTCTCATCGATGTAAAAGCGGGTGAGCTTATCATGAGAGTTGGTGACGATAAAATTGTCTTCAACATCGGAAAGCTTTCTAAACAGCCTTATTCATACGAGAGTGTTAATTGTATTGACGTTCTTGATGAGGCTTGTAAAGAACACTTCAAAGATGCTTGCAAAAGTATTCCTACCTCTCTTCCCAATGTTGAGACCGTTCCTCTATTGATTCATCACTATCTCTATTTGGATAAAGTGATTTCCTTTGGAAAGATTTGGAAGCCACCATGGGAGATGTGAACTTAGAACATGACGATTCTCCCACCGATTGGGATGAAGACATTCGTCTCATTGAGAACCTTCTCAAAGAGGACCATATTTCTCCACCATCTCCCAAGGTTATTGCTATCGATGAACCGACTTTGAATACGCCTTCCATCGAAAATCCTCCGGATTTAGAACTTAAGGAGTTGCCGCCCCATCTCGAGTATGTGTTCCTTGAAGATAAGAAGAAGTCACCCGTCATCATTGCTAAGGACTTGAAAGAAGAAGAGAAATCTCGCCTCATCGCCGTGCTTAAAGATCATAAGAAGGCAATTGCTTGGAAAATTTCCGATATCCGCGGAATTGATCCAAACTTTTGTACTCACAAGATTCTCATGGAAGACGACTTTAAACCCGCAATCCAAAGCCAAAGAAGGGTTAATCCTCGCATTCATGACGTCATCAAACAAGAGGTTATCAAACTTCTTGATGTCGGCTTGATTTACCCTATTTCGGATTCGCCATGGGTAAGTCCCGTCCATTGTGTGCCCAAGAAGGGCGGAATAACCGTTGTTCCCAATGAACACAACGAGTTGATTCCCACTCGTCTCGTTACTGGGTGGAGAGTTTGTATTGACTATCGCAAGCTCAATGATGCCACGAGAAAAGATCACTTTCCTCTTCCTTTCATGGATCAAATGCTCGACCGTCTAGCTGGTAATGACTATTACTGCTTTTTAGACGGTTTCTCTGGGTATTTTCAAATTCCCATCGATCCCAAAGACCAAGAAAAGACCACATTCACTTGTCCCTACGGAATATTTGCTTACAACCGCATGCCTTTCGGTTTATGCAATGCTCCTGGGACGTTCCAAAGGTGTATGATGGCTATCTTCCATGACATGGTTGAAGAAACTATGGAAGTCTTCATGGACGATTTCTCGGTTTATGGCGATTCATTCTCTGCTTGCCTTGCCAATTCAGAATGTATGCTTAAGCGGTGTGAAGACACTCGCCTTGTTCTTAATTGGGAAAAATGCCATTTCATGGTAAAAGAGGGCATCGTGCTAGGACACAAAGTTTTCAAAGCCGGTCTTGAAGTGGACCATGCTAAAGTTGATGTTATTGCTAAATTGCCTCTACCTTCAACCGTGAAGGGTGTGAGAAGTTTCCTTGGTCATGCGGGCTTCTACCGTCGCTTTATCAAAGATTTTTCTAAAATCGCTCGCCCGACGACCCACCTCTTGGAAAAAGATACTCCTTTTATCTTTTCCAACGAGTGTACTGAAGCCTTCAACCTTCTTAAGGATAAGCTTACTAAGGCACCGGTCTTGGTTACCCCTAATTGGGAGCTTCCCTTTGAGTTGATGTGCGATGCTAGCGACTATGCTATTGGAGCGGTTTTGGGCCAAAGAGTGAACAAACACTTCCAACCAATCCATTACGCTAGCAAGACAATGACGGGGGCTCAATTGCATTACACGACAACCGAAAAAGAGCTTTTAGCTGTTGTCTATGCCTTTGAAAAGTTCTGCCACTATCTTGTCCTTTCCACCACAATCGTTCATACCAATCATTCCGCGTTGAAGTACTTGTTAACTAAACAAGATTCCAAACCAAGACTTCTTCACTGGGTTTTGCTACTTCAAGAATTTAAAATCGAAATTCGTGATAAGAAGGGAGCTGAAAACCTAGCCGCGGATCATCTCAGCAGACTTGAGGATCCTTATCAAGGGGATCATCCAAACAAAGAGATCAATGACTCTTTTCCCCTGGAGACCTTAATGTCTATCAACTCGAGTAATGATGAAGCCCCGTGGTTTGCGAACATTGCAAACTACTTGGCGGGTGGAATTCTCATCGACGGGTTAACATCCCAACAAAAGAAGAAGTTATTCAAAGATATTAAGACTTACTTTTGGGATGACCCGTATCTATTCAAGCAATGTGCTGATTTGATTATTCGCCGATGTGTTGATGGACCGGCAGCTTTAGAAATTCTCGAAGCTTGCAACAAAAGACCCACTGGTGGTCACTTTGGTCCGAACTACACCGCCAAAAAAGTGTTTGACTCGGGATTTTATTGGCCCACCATTTACCGTGATGCTCACGAGATGGTTAAGCATTGTGATGCTTGCCAAAAACAAGGCAAGATCACACATAAAGATGAGATGCCTCAAAATTTCATACAAGAATGTGAAATATTTGATGTTTGGGGTATCGACTTTATGGGGCCATTCCCTTCATCTAAAGAAAACAAATACATCCTTGTAGCCGTTGACTACGTTTCTAAATGGGTTGAAGCCAAAGCTTTACCCACTAATGACGCAAGGGTGGTTTGTAACTTTTTGAAATCGTTGTTCGCTAGATTCGGTGTGCCTCGTGCCATTATTAGTGATCGTGGGACTCATTTTTGCAATGATCAATTTGCAAGAGTCATGGCTAATATGGTGTAAATCATCGTCTTTCCACCGCCTACCACCCACAAACTAATGGCCAGGCTGAAATATCTAACCGAGGATTAAAGAGAATTCTTGAAAGAACCGTGGGAGAGCATCATGCCTCATGGGCCGATAAACTTGATGATGCTCTGTGGGCTTTTCGTACCGCATACAAGACTCCGATTGGTTGTACACCATATCGTCTCGTGTACGGTAAAGCATGCCACCTCCCCATTGAGTTGGAGCACAAGGCTTACTGGGCCTTGAAGTGGGCTAATTTTGGTATCAACAAAGCCGGTGACCTACGCAAGATCCAACTCAATGAGCTGAATGAACTCCGGAATGAGGCTTATGAAAATTCTTTGATCTATAAGGAAAAGAATAAGCTCATTCACGACTCCAAGATTAAAAACCGAGAGTTCCAAGTTGGAGACAAAGTTTTACTCTTTAACTCTCGGTTGAAAATCTTTTTGGGCAAGCTGAAATCTCGTTGGTCCGGCCCATTCACCATTGCCCAAATTTTTCCATATGGTACTCTCGAGCTCGCTCAACCTAATGGACCTAATTTTAAGGTGAATGGCCAACGAGTGAAGTTGTACTTTGGTGAGGATATCTCTCATGAGATGATTCCATCCCTCACTACGTTTCCCATGAACTAATTTTGGGTCGAGTCAGGCTCGTGACTTGGTTATAAAAAACAAGCGCTCCTCGGGAGGCAGCCCGAGTATCTATACTTTTCCGTTTAACCTCCTAAGTGTAGGGGGACCTCTATAGGTTGTTTGTGTTTGTGTGGTGATGTGATTACAGGGATGAATGCACTTTTGGAACCTTTGAAGAACCGTGCTCCCGTGTTATGTGAAATCCGGTTATATCTCTCAACTATCGTGATTCAATTTTCTTCATAATCACATTTGAAATTGATCACTTTAGTCGTCTCTTCATTAGCTTGATTTAACAAACGTGCACAATGTCATAAGTGTAGGGGAGACTTTCCCCCCATGCTTAAACATTGAGGACAATGTTTATATTAAGTGTAGGGGGGACTTCTATCGAAGTTTTAAGTGGACTTTTCCATTAAAATGCCTTCATTTAACCGAAAAATCATCTTTTTCAGCATTTACAAAATTTTAATTAACTTTGGCCATTTAGTCGTGATTTATAAATTTTTATCGTTGCTTTCATATGTATATATCCCGCAATAAAGTCAAAAATATTAATAAAGTGGTGTAGCTAGTTTTGAAATCTTTGACATATTAGGCCCGTTGCGATTATTTTGACTCAACCCGAATAGACTTATCCAAGTTTATTCTAGTTAGTATCCTTAACCATGTAGACCTTAATTGGTTTATTAGGCTAAGCGTCCACGAGTCTCATTACTTGAGATTTTAAATTGTGGAGAACGAGAAATGATAGAGTCAATTATAAGTCGGTATTCTTGCACAAGCACACTTGGCGTAATTATTTGCCTATTCTCCCATCACTTGCTAATAACTTATCTGCAATAAGTAAGGTCGTACGATTTTAAAAGTTACTTAGCTTCTAGCCCAAGATCGTTTAAAAGTTGCTCGGTAATGATAAGAGTTCATAGCCAAGGCATAACTTATGAAGCGGGGCGCGAAGATTGGCGTGTCCGAAAAGGCCCTAACAAGGCATGAGGATTCAATTTTATTGCTAAAGATCCAAGGTGACGTGAAAAGCATTATTCCCAAAATCAATATGAAGGATCAAGACTCACGACGAAAATCAATCAACTCCCATAAAGATCATGGAGAAGTCTATCCGAAAAGACCCTAACAAGGTATGAGGATAAATAGATCCAAGTCCGAAAAGGAGGCGGATCATTGTATCTCAAAATCCCAATTAGCGATTGAAGAAATAATCATGAAGTCGTGGTCAACAAAGTTGGAGTATCCCTCAAAAGTCTCCAAGTGAAGAAACTCTATTAACGAAGAGAAGACCATTATCTCAAGAACGTCTCTCAAGATATGAAGTATGAAGTACATGCCAAATATCGGCCCGAGAAAGGTCTCAAATCGTGAAGCGAGTTATGCCAAGATATGAACTTTTTGATATCTCGAGAAGCAGTTTTAAGAGATTTTTTCCTTTAGCTAACTATTGATCAAATCGTCCTACTTTGCTTTCAGCCTAAATAAACTATCGCAATAAGTCCAAAAATGCATCTTCATGATCATTTTAAGACAAAAATAAAATATAAGAGATACACCTAGGAATAAGGGAGTTTAAGCATATAATTAAGCCATGTGTGTAAGTGTTTGATTTGCTAACTTATAATAACAATGATCTCGTTTTTAAGCTTAGTTTGGGGAACGTGAAACTTGAGGGTGATAAATCTTCGCAGCACCAAAGCCCTAATGTAAGTCCTTGATCTCTTTGCAAGTTATTTCCATATAGCTATTTTCAAGTGAAAATGGTTTTCTATCCTTTTGTTTACTTTAAAGTTTTAATTTCTCTTAGTACTTTAATTTTTGGTTAGTAGTATGTTAATAAGGCCAAGGTTGATTGATTATGAGAAAAGTGTAAAAATTGCTTTATCACTAAGCATTGCATGAGGGCATGGCAATGGTTAAGTGTAGGGGATTTGATAGGTGTGTAAACACCCATCCTTTTACCACTTAATTCTGGCTAAAACGAGACCAAAACGCGTATTTAATATCATTTGTTTGGAATTATGTGTGGTTTTTGTGTTTATTGTGTTTTCAGAGCCAACCGGATGGATATTGGAGAAAACATGGGATTGTACGGGTTTTATCAAAGAAAAAGACTCAAGACGAAGTCTGTTGTCCAAGAGATGCAAAAGATTTGAAGTCAATGGGCCTATTTGAATATTTATCGAAGAAAAGGACCAAAGATGGAAGATTTATATATGTCGAAAGAACTCAAGTCTATTAAACGAAGAAATTAAAAGACGAGTTGAATTTATTCGACGACAAATCCCGAATCAGAATCGAAAACGTCCACTTTTCTGAAAAGACGAGAAGACAAGAAGAGAGGAAGAAAGCCCACTCACCAGCCAAAGATAAGGACTATATAAGGACAAACCCCTCACACATTTGGGGCTAGTTTTGAGTTTTCCAGTTCTTTTCTTTTTGTTTCGTAGGGAAGAAGCCAACACCACTAAGGTGTTGGTGATTTTCACTTTTCTTTGCTTCAATCTTTAATCTTGTAGTTTTAATCTTTTCCTTTGATTGTTTAAACCTTAATCATTTAATATAATCTTTCCATTTCATCTTGTTCTTTGATTCAAAGTTTTAAATTTCTTATTTAGTTGATTTTGATCTTCAAAAGTAAGTGTGTTTTGTGTTTTTAATGTTTTGATTTGTTGTTTATTGTTGATAAATGATTAGTGTTTAGTTTGGTTTAAATATTTTGGTTAAATTTGGCTTGATTTGATAAAAATCATACTACCCTGTTTTTCGTCTGTTCTAATGTTCTTCGTTTCCCTAGATTCCGAATCAAAAGCATGTTCCGAATCAATGCTTTTGTTTAAAAGTTCCGAACCAGATTTTTGTTTAAAAGTTCCGATCCAGATTTTTGCTTAAAGTTCCGAACCAACTTTAGCTAAAAGTTCCGAACCAGATTTTTATTCAAAAGTTCCGAACCAGACTTTTGTTTAAAAGTTCCGAACCAGATTTTTGCTTAAAGTTCCGAACAAACTTTAGCTAAAAGTTCCGAACCAGATTTTTATTCAAAAGTTCCGAACCAGATTTTTATTCAAAAGTTCCGAACCAGATTTTAGCTAAAAATTCCGAACCAGATGTTTTATAAGCCGCATGACATTGTTACCTTACTACAACAAACAACGGGTAGCTAACCCGAAACTCAATTTGCCCATCTAAATTAGCGTTTCGTCACAATAATCCCGCTTGTGTAAATCTTCTCATACATAAATTCGCTTACCAATCAATGTGGCACAACGGGGATCAACGGTCAAGGCGCGAACTGGGGTGATCGTCCCCAAATAGTACTATCATATGCATAAGCGTCTACCAAATCCCGGTAGTTCACAATTCATGCTAATGGGACTTTTAGTGACATAACCTAACTTTAATAATTCATTTTATTTCATACATCGAGTCATATATTCATTCATCGGGTCATACAATCATTCAGGTCCAAATCAATAAACAAACAATCGGGACAAATGGTGTCCTATTTTATCAAAACTAACATGTTATCTCCCTCGCGGGTTTATAAAACATTTCATAAAAACATTTAAAAGAGTGCGAGGCTATGAACTCACGTTGAAGTGGGAAAGCGGGTTATCGGCAATTCGGATGTACGGTACGTGCTTCAATCACGGAAACCTATATAAATAATAATCGGTCTTAGACATTTGTCCAATGACTTTATCAAATAAAAATTATGTATACATATGATGATTTTATATATATGATGATGATCAAGTGGGTTTATACATTCTCATTTACTCATTCATTATAGTGTTCATGTGTTGGTAACATTTTTATACTAGTTTTACTTATTTACATGTTTTAGGCCCAATAAGCCTATTACAAGCCCAATACTTTTCATTAGCCCAATTATACTTTTAATATCAGTATTACACTTTACATGTTGGGCCCAAGTGGGTTAAGCCCAATAAGTATATTTATAAATGTTTAGCACATTTAGTTGGATTATTAGTCCAATAATGCTAACTTAGCCCGTTAATGTCCATATGTTATTTAGTTTTGGTTTTATCGGTTTTTACTTGTATTAAGTACTTATATATCAATATATGAATTTTAAAAAGTTTACATTAGACGGGTCCGATCGTCTAAGTTTTAATTGACAAAAACGTTATCTTTACGGTACTAGCCGAAAAGACGTAAAAATCATGTTTATAGTTTTTATAACTTATAAAACTTACCAAACTACCATTTTTATATAATTTCCATTTATTTATCCTTATACATATTTATATAAATTAAATATATAAGTTAGTGGGTTATACTTTCACATTTTATACTATATTATTTTGAGTGCTTATATAATACTATTAAACTTTAATTTCACAAAATCTGATTTTTAGTTTCACTTTCAACATTTTTATCATATCTTGAGTTCTATAAGGAGATAGAAGCTCATTTTTGGATGACATAAACTTCATAATATGTGCTATAAATAAGTTAGTTATAGCTACTTTTCAATCCATGTCTAAGTATCCTTAACAGTCCCTACAAAACAAACTATTCAGATTGGTATACTAATTTTGTTTTGATCATATCTCACTCATTTTGATGATTCCATTGCATGGCCAACTCTCACATGTGTATAACACCTAATACTTACTGTATATTGATTCCAATTTTACCATTTTATCAGTTTAATATTTGGTTACTTAATGTTTTTATACAACCATCACATTAAGCAAGATTTTAACCATTTTAGCTATGGTTTTCCATCTTTTTACCCATGTTTATCAACACCAAATCCCTACATAATATTTTTATCATCATTAATCATCATATACATATACAAAAATAAAGAAAATACAATATTACATAATCAAAATAACAAGAGGATAGGAAGAACAATCTTTATACCACCATTAGTGATGAAAAGATGAGGTTTTTGATGAACAAGACTTGGTTCTTGTTAACAAATCTTCAACTTTAGCAAGGAAACTTAATGGGTCCTTTGGATAGATGAACATCTACATGAATTCAGCCCTTTAACCTCATGAAAACTCATTTTCATAGGTTAAGATCACCTCCAAGCTTCATATCTTCAAAGGTTCTTCAACATATGTGTGAATAACACATGATATTGTGGTTAAATTGATCAAGAGGGGTGTTTGTTGATGAATTTGGGACGACACCAAGGAGGAGGAAGAGAGGATTTTTGAGTGGTATTGCATGTTGTAAATGAGTAAATGGTATGGTTTAGGTAGTTTTGATGGTTTGGTGTAAGTTTAGCTTACATGTTAAGCTTGAATGGACAAGTGTCTTTATCTTTTTATAAAATGTTGACACACGTCTAGTGTGTTAGCTAAGTCTTGACGTCCCATGACTGGGGGTGGGGCAAAACTTGCTTTGTCTCATCTCCATTTAATTACGGGTACTCCTCGATTCTAGTTTCCTCGATTTGCATGCCCTCGGGTCGTTTTACGAAAAACGTTTTTATAAATTATGAATCAACGACACAAAAAGAATCTAATAAAAATTGTCTCATCAAAAACGGAGTTCAAAAACATAAAATCCTAAGGTTTTCGGTTTAATCGTAAAGGACGTTAAATTATTCACGTAAGTCCTAATCTCTTCTCGTAAATTTGTGAGTTTATGAACTAACTCAAATTTAAAATCCCAAAATAATATTCACGGATAAATTTATTTCCTGAAATGTCGGACTGTCACCAAAAATGGTGTATGTAAACGTAAGCACATAACGTAGAATCCTCCGGTTTAATCGTAGTCGATGCTACTTGAAGACGTAAACACAAATTTTTTCCCATAAATGAGTGAGTTCATAATATAACATTAACATAATGTTTTTAAATAGTACTTGAAAATAAAATATCAACCATAAATTGACGGATTGTCACAGATCGCACTCACGATCGCAACAAGTGGATCGTAGTTTGATCGTGGTCTGATCGTAACAATAATGATCGCAAATGGATCCAAAGAGTAACAAAGCTTAAACGAATAAGCTGTTAATCCAAAAAGCACTTGCCAACTCTTAGCCAAGGATAAATAAGCACAAATTCGAAACCTTTTGGAATACTAAGTACTGGAACCTTATAAACCGAACTTTAACAAGATAAAACTTTTAGGAGAGATTAAAAGTAAATAAGCTAAACATACAAATAAGCCAATAAGAACAAAGAGCTTAAAGCTTAAACGTACAAGAACTTGTGTAGGAATAAAAAGGTGAGCTTTTTAATCACTTAAACATAAAGATCAATCACGGATCATGAATATCTCAGATCAAAGGTAAACCAAAATCAAGAAATGTAGAAAGAGATTAATGAACAAAAAGCTTAACTTGAACTTGTGATTAATGAAATCCAAATACAAGGATGATTAAAAGCTTAAACTTGAAAGATAAAAATGAAGAAAAGATGAAAACTTAGTGAGAGAAAGTTAAGACTTTCTCTCTCTAAAAACTAGAAAGGAAAAATGAAAATGCTAACTAGCTAACCACCCTCCTAATGTGTTTAGGAGGGTATTTATAGGCAATGGGGGAGAGCATGTGTTGCCTCCTCTTTCTTTCTTCTTGGGTAGACTCGATTTAAATACTTTGTCTTTCTCGACGTCGTCTCGGGATTTGAACTCGTCTTATAATTTTCTTCTATAATGAGACTTGAGTTCTTCGACTTCATTAAACTTCCGCCTTTAGACTTTTTCTTCGATAAATATTCAGAATAGGCCTTGGACTTCCGTTCTTTTTGCACTCTTGATCTTTTGACTTCGTCTTTTCTCGTTTTCTTCGATAAAAGCCCGTGAAAGCCCGTGTTTTCTTCCTTTTTCATCTTTTGGTACTAAAACACAATAAAAACACAAACCACGCATAATTCCGACTTTTACGACATAAAATACACGTTTTGGTCTTGTTATTATTGGAAATAAGTGGTAAAAGGATAAGTGTTTTCACACTTATTAAATCCGCTACACTTGACCATTACAATGCCCTCATGCAATGCATTAAGTTTAAAGCACGATTTACATTTTCCATCATAAGTAACTCACCTTGGCCTTAATTAAATACTAAACATTTAAGGAAAAATAAAAAGATAGAAACAAGTAAAGAAATCAAAGACTTACATTGTGGTTTTGGCTGCCATGAATGTTTATCATCCTCAAGTTTCACGTTCCCCATACCAAGCTTAAAAACGAGATCATTGTTATTATAAGTTTGCAAACTAACACGAATTCATGTGGGCCAATTATTTACTTAGACTCCCTTGTTCCTAGGTGTATCTCTTATATTTTAATTTTGTCTTGAATGATCACGAGGATGCATTGTTTGACTTATTTCGATAGTTATTTCGGCAGAAAATAAAGTGGGACGATTTAATCAATAGTTAGCTAAAGGACAAAATATTTTAAAACTGCTTCTCGGGACCTCTTAAAGTTCATATCTTGGCATAACTCGCTTCACGATTTGAGACCTTTCTCGGACCGATATTTGGCAGCGACTTCATACTTCGAAACTTAAGAGACGTTCTTGAAATTATGGTCTTCTCTTCATAATAGGAATTTCTTCACTTGAAGTTTTTGAGAGATTCTTCATATATGGACCACGACTTCTTCATTTTTCACCAATCTTTATTTTGGACTTTGATATACAACGATCCGCCTCCTTTTAGGACTTGGATCTATTTATCCTCATACCTTGCTAGGGTCTTTTCAGATAGACTTCTCCATGATCTTTTGGGGAGTTTTTGCTTTTCGTCGTGTGTCTCGATCCTTCATACAGATTTTTGATAAATGATTCTTCACATCACTTGGGATCTTTAGCAACAAAATGTAGTCCTCATGCCTTGTTAGGGCCTTTTCGGACTCACCAATCTTCGCATCCCGCTTCAATAAGTTATGCCTTGGCTATGAAATCTAAGTAATACCGAGCAACTTTTAAACGATCTTGTGCTAGAAGCTAAGTAACTTTTCAAATGGTACAACCTTACTTATTGTAGATAAATTTATTAGCAAGCGATGGGAGAAGAAGCTCATAATTAACTCACATAAATTCACGAAAGGATACCAAACTTATAATTGACTCTATCATCTCTCGTTCTCTACAATTTAAAATCTCAAGGAATGAGACTCGTGGATGCTTAGCCAATTAAATCAATGTTTTGGGTTTTCGAGTCATCTATAGGATCTTGCAAGCTCTTAGACTTTTTCAAGTTTAGAATTCGCATTTTAAAGTTCCCTTGATAAACGACTCTCTAGGATCAATTATAGGAACTTGCGAAAAGTTCTTGTTCTTAACCCGTGAGAGTTAAGACTTTCGCGTTTAAATTTCCCTAAATAAAAGCCTAGCAAAACTTGACTTAAACACGTTAAGGATACTAGCTAGAGTAGACTTAGATAAGTAAACTCGAGTTGAGTCAAAATATTCACGACTTTGAAAAATTGAAAACCACTTTATTAAACTTTATTTTTAGCAAGGAAAGTAAATAACGATAAAAAAGGAAAACTACAAGGCCAAAATAGATTAAAAATTCTGAAAAATGTCGAAAAACCAAATTTTCCGGTTAAAATGAGGGAAAATTCATGAATAAGACCACTTACTTCGATAGAAGTCCCCCTACACTTGATATAAACATTGTCCTCAATGTTTAAGCATGTGGGAGTAAACTCCCCTAAACTTATGACATTGTGCACTTTGTTTAAATCTTGCTAAGGAAAGGACAACTATAGTGCTTTCAATGTGAACATATAAGATATGAAATATTGAATCACGAGAGTTTAGGATAGAACCGAGAAGACGGGTACACGGAATCACGGTTCGTCAAAAGTCATCGAGAATGGATCTTTGAAGCTTCAATCCCTGCACATCAAAAGAAACAAGACAACAAACAC
This sequence comes from Glebionis coronaria, assembly GCA_025667525.1. Classification (NCBI taxonomy): domain Eukaryota; kingdom Viridiplantae; phylum Streptophyta; class Magnoliopsida; order Asterales; family Asteraceae; genus Glebionis; species Glebionis coronaria. The sequence goes on from JANFOE010001222.1 coordinate 865,483, forward strand.
ATACGGGGCTCTCCCCTACACTTATTATGAAAACGGTAAAGGATAGATCAACGGGTTGCCTCCCGAGAAACGCTTGTTTTTGTTAACCGAGTCACGAGCCTGACTCGACCCAGAACTAAATCAAGGGTATCGTGGTGAGGGATGGAATCATCTCATGAGAGATGTCCTCACCAAAGTACAACTTCACGCGCTGGCCATTCACCTTAAAATTGGGCCCATTTGGCTGAGAAAGCTCAATGGTGCCATATGGGAAGACTTTGGCGACAGTGAATGGACCAGACCAGCGGCTCTTCAGCTTGCCGGAGAAGATCCTCAACCGTGAGTTAAAAAGTAAGACTTGATCACCAAAGTGGAACTCTCGGGTCTTAATCCTTGCATCATGTATGATCTTGGTCTTCTCCTTGTAGATCAGTGAGTTATCGTAAGCTTCATTCCTCAGTTCATTAAGCTCGTTGAGTTGAATCTTCCAAAGATCACCGGCTTTGTTGATGTCGAAGTTAGCCCACTTCAAGGCCCAGTATGCCTTATGTTCTAGCTCAATAGGGAGGTGGCATGCTTTCCCGTACACAAGACGATATGGAGTGCAACCAATCGGAGTCTTATATGCGGTACGGAAAGCCCACAAAGCATCATCTAACTTATCAGCCCACGAGGTATGATGCTCTCCCACAGTACGCTCAAGAATTCGCTTCAATCCACGGTTAGATATCTCGGCTTGACCATTGGTTTGAGGATGATATGCGGTGGAAAGACGGTGATTGACACCATACTTAGCCATGACTCTTGCAAATTGATCATTGCAGAAATGAGTCCCGCGGTCACTGATAATAGCACGAGGGACACCGAATCGAGCAAATAGTTGCTTCAGAAAGTTCACAACCACCCTCGCATCGCTCGTATGGAGAGCCTTGGCTTCAAACTATTTAGAAACGTAGTCAACAGCTACGAGGATGTACTTGTTCCCTTTGGAGGATGTAAATGGCCCCATAAAGTCGATGCCCCATACATCAAAGATTTCACATTCTTGTATGAAACTTTGAGGCATCTCATCTTTATGTGTGATCTTGCCTTGGCGTTGGTAAGCATCACAATTTTTAACTATCTCGTGAGCGTCACGATAAATGGTGGGCCAATAAAATCCAGAGTCAAAAACTTTCTTCGTGGTGTAATTGGGACCAAAGTGACCACCGGTGGGTCCTTTATGGCAAGCATCAAGGATTTGTAAAGCTGCGGGTCCATCAACACACCGATGAAAAATCAGATCAGCATATTGTTTGAAGAGATAAGGGTCATCCCAAAAGTAAGTCTTAACATCTTTAAAGAACTTCTTCTTTTGTTGGGATGTTAACCCTTCGATGAGAGTACCACCTGCTAAGTAGTTTGCAATGTCCACAAACCACGGGGTGTCATCAAGATTGGAATTGATTGACATTAAGTCCTCAAGGGGAAAAGAGTCCTTGATCTCTTGATTCGGATGATCCCCTTGATAAGGATCCTCAAGTCTACTTAGATGATCCGCGGCTAGGTTTTCGGCTCCCTTTTTGTCACGAATTTTGATTTTAAATTCTTGAAGGAGTAAAACCCAACGAAGAAGTCTTGGTTTAGAATCTTGCTTAGTCAATAAGTACTTCAACGCGGAATGGTCGGTATAGACGATTGTGGTGGAAAGGACAAGATAGGGGCGAAATTTCTCAAACGCATACACTATAGCTAAAAGCTCTTTTTCGGTAGTGGTATAATGCAATTGAGCCCCCGTCATTGTCTTGCTAGCGTAATGGATTGGTTGGAAGTGTTTGTTAACTCTTTGGCCCAAAACCGCTCCAATAGCAAAGTCGCTAGCATCACACATCAATTCAAAAGTTAGCTCCCAATTAGGGGTAACCAAGACCGGTGCCTTAGTCAGCTTATCCTTAAGAAGATTGAAGGATTCAAGACACTCTTTGGAAAAGATGAAAGGAGTATCTTTTTCCAAGAGGTGGGTCATCGGGCGAGCGATCTTAGAAAAATCTTGAATGAATCGACGATAGAAGCCCGCATGACCAAGGAAACTTCTCACACCCTTCACGGTTGGAGGTGGAGGTAATTTGGCTATGACATCCACTTTAGCACGGTCCACTTCAAGACCGGCTTTTGAGATTTTATGTCCAAGCACAATACCTTTACCATGAAATGGCATTTTTCCCAATTTAGAACCAGGCGAGTGTCTTCACATCGCTTATGCATGCGTTCCAAATTGGCAAGGCAAGAAGAGAAAGAGTCACCATAGACCGAGAGATCATCCATGAAGACTTCCATAGTTTCTTCAACCATGTCATGGAAGATAGCCATCATACACCTTTGGAAAGTCCCAAGAGCATTGGATAAGCCGAAAGGCATTCTTTTGTAAGAAAATGTTCCATAAGGACAAGTGAATGTGGTTTTCTCTTGGTCTTTAGGATCGATGGGAATTTGAAAATACCCGGAGAAACCGTCTAAAAAGTAGTAATAGTCATTACCCGCTAGACGTTCAAGCATTTGGTCCATGAAAGGAAGGGGAAAATGATCCTTTCTCGTAGCATCATTGAGTTTGCGAAGTCTATACAAACTCTACACCCTGTAACAAGACAAGTAGGAATCAACTCGTTGTTTTCATTGGGCACAACGGTGATGCCGCCTTTCTTAGGCACACAATAGACCGGACTAACCCATGGTGAATCCGAGATAGGGTAGATCATTCCCGCATCAAGAAGTTTGATAACCTCTTTTTTGATAACGTCATGGATCTTGGGATTCACCCTTCTTTGGTTTTGAATAGTGGGTTTAAATCGTCCTCCATGAGAATTTTATGTGTGCAAAAGTGAAGATCAATTCCACGAATATCGGAGATTTTCCATGCAATCGCTTTCTTATGATTTTTTAGCACAGCGATAAGTCGGGATTTTTCTTCTTCTTTCAAGTCCTTAGCGATGATGACGGGTAGCTTTTTATTCTCTTCAAGGAAAACGTACTCGAGATGAGACGGTAGGTCCTTAAGCTCTAAATCCGGAGGATTTTCAATGGAAGGTATAGTCAAATTCGGATCATCGATAGAGATATCCTTAGGAGATGGTGGAGAAATATGGTCCTCATTGAGAAGTTTCTCAATGGTACGAATGTCTTCATCCCAATCGGAGGGAGAATCGTCATATTTTAAGTCCGCATCTCCCAAAGATTCTTCAAATTCTTTCAAAAGGAAATCACTTTCTCCAAATGGAGTTAGTGAGGGAGCAATAGAGGCAACGGTCTCAACAATGGGTAGAGAAGAAGAACCACTTTTACAAGCGTCTTTGAAATGTTCTTCACAAGCCTCGTCAAGAACATCAATGAAATTAACACTCTCGTTTGCAGAAGGTTGCTTAGAAATTTTACCCATGTTGAAAACGATTTTATCGTCACTAACTCTCATGATTAAGTCACCCGCGGCTACATCAGTGAGAGTGCGACCGGTCCTCAAGAATGGACGTCCGACAATTAGTGGAACACGAGGGTCCATCTCGTAGTCAAAGACAACAAAATCCACCGAAAAGGTGAATTTGTCGACACCGACGAAGACGTCTTCGGCTATCCCCACTGGATAGGCAACCGTACGGTTAGCTAATTCCAAAGTCATTCGTGTGGGGACTAGCTCGGGTAGAGACAATCGTTTCCAAACGATTAAAGGCATTAAGTTGATACTAGCACCTAGATCGGCTAGGGCCATTCAACTCTCTACCCTAGGGAAGTTGCAAGGAATCAAGAAACGACCCGGATCACCAAGTTTGGTTGGTAATTTCCTTAAGAGGACTACAGATTAATTCTCATTAAGTTGGGTCTGAGCGATCAAGGAGTTTCTCCTTATCACTGAGAAGATATTTAAACATTTTAGCATACTTGGGCATGTGAGTGAGAGCCTCAGCAAAGGAGATATTGAAACTCAGTTGTTTTAACATTTTGAGAAAGTTAGAAACCTGAATATCATCCTTGTTTTTCAACTTCTCTTTCCTCAACCTTGAGGGATAAGGTATATTAGGTTCAGATGAAGGCTTTGGAATGGAATTCTCACTCACATCCTTGGGTGGTGGAGGGGTGGAAGTAGAAGTTGGAGGAATTGGAGAAGGGGACTCGTTTTCCTTTGCGCAATCACCGGTGTAGGTGTAGGAATCTCGGGTTCCTTTAAACCTTTGCCACTTCGGGTGGTGATTACTTTCATCTCCCCTCTTGGATTAGCAACGGTGTTACTCGGTAGAGAACCCGAACCATAGGCTTGATTACTTGGGAAAAAACTAGCCATCATATCCCTTAAGTTATTCGTTTGATTGCTCATAGAGTTTCTCATATCTCCTTGAGGACGTGCTTGATAGCCTCCTGTAGAAAAGTTACCGTTAGCGGCATACGCATTTTCCGGATTGTCAAGAGTAGAAGGACAATCGGTGTATGAATGAGAACCCCCAAAAATCTCACAAGAAGTTGTTATAGCTTTAGCTTGTTGAAATTGGTTTGTAGCCATGGTTAAGAAGTTTTTGTTCATCTCAGCTATTTGGCGAGTAAGTTCGGTTATCTCTGAGTTGGATGATGTAGAAGAAACATTTGCCCTCTGGTTATTCCTTGAAGATGCAGATGAATCCCAATTTTTGTGGTGAGTGGTCATGTTCTCTATCAGCTCTCTACACTCCTCAGGTCTTCTCTTCATGAATGTACCACCGGCGGCAGCATTAATCGTATCACGATCACGAAAAGTTAGACCATTATAGAAAATATCAATCAAAGTAACAGGGAGCATGTTATGGTTTGGACAACAGTCGATCAAGACATTATAGCGTTTCCAAGCATCGAAAAGCGACTCATCAGGTTCTTGTGTGAATCAACTGATTTGGTTGCGAAGACTAGTGACCATGGATGGTGGAAAGTAGCACGACAAAAATTTTTGAGTCATGTCATTCCATGTTTGAATTGAATTTTTGGGAAGACGATCAAACCATTTTTCGGCATAGTGATATAAAGTGTGTGGAAAGAGGTGAAAGCGAAGAAAATCCATGGAAGCACCGGGTAGTTTCATGCTTTGAGTGACGGTAATGAACTTGTCGAGATGTTTGTTGGCATCATCATCCGGTAATCCACGAAACGGGAAAGCGTTTTGAACTTGCTGGATCATGTGGTGCTTCAACGAAAATTCAGGAGCCATGATTTGCATCGGCGCAATCAGTCCTCCGCGTCCGTTCATGGTTGGTTGACAAAGCTCCTCCATTGTTCGTAGGTCGGGTGGGGGAACATTGTTGTTGTTGTTATTGTTATTCAAATTGGGTTGGGGTGGGTTTGTATTATTGTTATGCACACCAGCCATATCTATGTCTCTAAGAGTCTCGGGCTTAGGATAAGACGTAGATCGAGTACGCATACACTAAAAGGAAATAAAATATTTTTGATTTTTTATCTTTTTTTATTGTTTTTTGATTTTTGAAAATTTTATATTTTTTTGGATTTTTGAAAATTTTTGTGCTTGAAAATAACGTTCCTAAAAGAACGGATCCCAAAATCTAATTTCTCACTAAAAACCGTTAATCTTTACGAAAAGAGCCGGCAGCGGCGCCATTTGATACAAGGGTTTGCCTCGTATGAAAAAGATTCGTTGTTCCAGTCTTTTCGAATTGATTACCGTTAATTAGTGCGACTCAGTCGTTCTTGGTGGAAAATAAAAAGGTTTGTTTGATTATCTATTTTAAACTAATAGCAAATATGAAAATGTCGTGGAGTAAAATTAAAGCTTTTAAAAATTAAACTAAAAGCAAAAGCGTGCAATCTTTGGAAATTAAAATGTAAATGATTAAAAACTTGAAAACTTAGTAAAAATAAACTAAGACAAAAGGCGGGAAAGATTAAATTCGAAATCTAAGGAAGTTAAAACAAAAGCTACAGTAGATCACAATGCGATCGTACTCAATTTGTAAGAAGGATCGTAGTGGTGGATCGTACTCATATCGTATCCTACGATCGCAGCCTAGGAGTCAGAGCGCACTCAATGCGATGGGATCAGACTGATCGTACTCAATAAGTGATCGCAACCACCGATCGCACTCACGATTGCAACAAGTGGATCGTAGTTTGATCGTGGTCTGATCGTAACAATAATGATCGCAAAGGGATCCAAAGAGTAACAAAGCTTAAACGAATAAGTTGTTAATCCAAAAAGCACTTTCCAACTCTTAGCCATGGATAAATAAGCACAAATTCGAAACCTTTTGGAATACTAAGTACTGGAACCTTATAAACCGAACTTTAACAAGATAAAACTTTTAGGAGAGCTTAAAAGTAAATAAGCTAAACATACAAATAAGCCAATAAACACAAAGAGCTTAAAGCTTAAACGTATAAGAACTTGTGTAGGAATAAAAAGTTGAGCTTTTTAATCACTTAAACATAAAAATCAATCACGGATCATGAATATCTCGGATCAAAGTTAAACCAAATTTAAGAAATGTAGAAATAGATTAATGAACAAAAAGCTTAAATTGAACTTGTGATTAATGAAATCCAAATACAAGGATGATTAAAAGCTTAAACTTGAAAGATAAAAATGAAGAAAATATGAAAACTTACTGAGAGAAACTTATGACTTTCTCTCTTTAAAAACTAGAAAGGAAAAATGAAAATGCTAACTAGCTAACCACCCTCCTAATGTGTTTAGGAGGGTATTTATAGGCAATGGGGGAGAGCATGTGTTGCCTCCTCTTTCTTTCTTCTTTGGTCGACTCGATTTAAATCCTTTGTCTTTCTCGACCTCGTCTCGGGATTTGAACTCCTCTTATAATTTTCTTCTATAATTAGACTTGAGTTCTTCGACTTCATTAAACTTCCGCCTTTAGACTTTTTCTTCGATAAATCTTCAGAATAGGCCTTCGACTTCCGTTCTTTTTGCACTCTTGATCTTTTGACTTCGTATTTTCTCGTTTTCTTCGATAACAGCCCGTGAAAGCCAGTGTTTTCTTCCTTTTTCATCTTTTGGTCCTAAAACACAATAAAAACACAAACCACACATAATTCCGACTTTTACGACATAAAATACACGTTTTGGTCTTGTTATTATTGGAAATAAGTGGTAAAAGGATAAGTGTTTTCACACTTATTAGCGACGATCTAAAATTGAAGCATTAAAACAATGCGATTGATCGGTGACAGAAATTTAGTGTAGTGTGTGTGATCATTAAAACATGCGATTCATCGGCGCCTGAAGCCCCTTTAGATGATCGAAAAAGTGCGTGTTCTGGTGTGTTTTAGTGTGTGTTTAGGTTTCAAAAATTGTAGTGTGTGTTTCCAAAAGTTTTTTTATTTTTTTATTATTATGGTCTTTTTCCCATAAAAGATTATAAAATCTAAAAGTACAATTTTTATTTTTTTTACTTTTTCAATTTCCAAGGTGAAAAAGTTGGTTGATCAGATGATCCGCCTTCGGTTGTTTAGTAGGTGGGGACGAGTATAAGTCAAACATTAGGAGAAAATATTAATAAAATATAATAAAGTTGGATGATCAGTTGGACACTTGTCACAAAATAAACCCGGTTGATCAGTTGATAAAAAGTACATGTCTCTTTTTGGAATTTAAAAAAAATGTCTTACTTGGGATAACATGATGTACTTGTTGTCTACTTTTGTACTTAACCCTTAAAAATAAACCTGACTTTCTATTAGTACAAAACTGTTCTAGCATAGTTATTTTACGACCAACCAATTAGATTACAATATAAATGAACAAGCAACCTCTAATAAAAGCTAATAACAACATCTTTAGATTTTTAAGAATATCATGTCCACTACTTTTAGATCATGGTGATCAATGTTTTAGTAAATGTCCCACCAAGCATGAGCTGTTTCGGTCAAGTGCAGAAACAGAAATATAAGTAGATTTGTTTTACGTGTGTTACTAACTGCCACCGAGGGCTAATTTGGAGCAAATACAATAATTGAGCATATGAGAAATAATTCTAAGAGTTTCCCTCGAGTTGACGAAATCGCCAAAGTACCAAATCATACGATATCAACTCTGAATTTGACTTTGACCTATTCGTACATGTAAAGTCAAAAATAGTTCAAAAAGAAATGTGCTCAATATAAATTTAGAACCAGTGAAACCACAACTCAAAGCAGCTATACGAGAGAAGCTACACAATTCTCTAAGTTTTGCAAACACACAATGTTGTTCTTTGGAGGGTGAGGTAGCAGATCTATTTCGTAGGTTGAAGAGTGTTTTTTCTTTTTTGTAACTACTTTTACGCCATGAAAATTACCTCAATATCGCAGACTAAGGATCTCCATCCATACGGCACTATGTTTTTCAGGTTTCATTTTCTTGAACACATATACACTTATTTGAAAATAATTCAGGGTGTGTTAAACACATATACAAGTGTCCAATCTTCTTTTGTTCTTTATTACTTCAAATTAAACTTAATGAACCATCACACGGAGAATTTGTTATTTCATTATCATAACCATCCATGGAAATATAAACTAACCAAAATATAAGTCAATTCAACATTCTGAAAGCAACACAGCAACACAAAAGTTACGCCCTAAACACTTCTATGGTTCCACAAAATTTACTCTCGGTTTTCAAAAAAAGTTTAGTAATAAGTACTTTTTTCAAAAAATCATGACATCGTTTTAACATAACACTTAGTAATATCTATAATAACCGTAAGACATTTTATTCTTCAAGTACGCAACTCACTCTCGGTTTTCAATCTTTTTGTGTTCTTTATTATTTCGAATTAAAAGTAATGAATCATAACACCACGAATTTGTTATTTCATTAACATAACAATCCATGATAATCTAAACTAACCCAATAAGTCATTCAGCATTCTGAAAGCAACGCATAAGTTACATCCTGAGCACTTTTATGGTTCCACGTCGGTCCCGCAGCATCGCACGGGAATGAACGCCTTGTATATATATCTTTTACACTTTCTCTTTATTATTTATTTCTTTTATTAGAAATCTGACGGTATATACTAAATGTCTAAACTATTTTCCCCTACTTAGAAACACCAAATGCTTATGATACTACTTGAGCAAATCACTTACTATATATAAAAAGTCCTCCAAAATTTTTATCAAAAGTTTTTAATCCTAAGACCTTCTGCCCGACTCATATTTATTTTACAAAATCCAGACAGTTTTACGTATTTAAATTACAACATCATTTTGACCTTTATAGAATATTGCATTTATAAGTCGACACTCGGTTTTAAAAATAGACTCAACCTCCTATGTCTAAAACTCAAGAACATCCTTTAACCATTTTCAACAACTCATTCTATAGTCCCCGAGATTTGATCGAAATATCGACAACAATTTCGTATTGTGTCAATACTCACCTCCCGGTACACGAATAATTAATCTATCATAACTTCTTCCTCGTTTGGAGTTAGAAGCTCTAATTTATATCAAATGGAAGATTATGAAATCCTCTACAACAATATCTAATCATCTCATCTCATTTTCGAACTTATGTTTTCCAAAACTAGCATTAAACCTGCTGGTCTAAATTACCTTCTTAAAAATTATATAAGACCACATTTTATTACAATTTTTACATCTAATATCATCCTAATATCATTCGTTTCAATCCGTACACCCTATTTTCACTTAGATGATCAAAATAAATAAAAACCCAATTCAAAAATTTTACATGCAACAAGTAAAAATCACATATAACACCATAAACACCTATATACAACCAACAAAATAGATCAAAACATAAGATTTTTCATGAAAAATGGGTTTTTAGAAAAAGTGCTTGCATGTAATAAATTTTCATACCAAAATGAAGAGGATATAAAAACTAAGATGGGTCTTGTCTTAGTTTTGATAGATTCAAACCCAAAATCAAAATCCAAGGGTGTGTTTGTGTTGTGTGGC